>JAJMCV010000090.1:296050-532377 GCA_030573195.1 Nothofagozyma chilensis
GCTTTTTTGAGGAAACAGGAGCATTGTAATTCTTTGACTATTACACTTTGAATGTTCTTGGAGAGACGTGGATTCTTTGTTATAGCATTGCAAAATGAATTTAGCTTGTCTCTTCTATTGATCACCACAGGAGAAGGAAACTGTTCTCCGGAGGCTTTTCTGAACATTTTCAAAAGTTCGTGCCATGAATCCTTTCGATCAGAAGTGGAAAGGCGTCTTTGATACCGATGAAGTACCTTATTCCCTTTTGGAATCTCCGAGTCAACTCTCACGCTGGTGGGTTTAATATCCTTTCTGAGGGAATTTTCGCATAGTCTGCAGTAGATATTATTGATATTAGGATGAAAGTCTATACGTATGAACTTGAAAATATGTGACTGACACCAAAGTCCCAAGAGTTTACATACTCTTCCCAAATTTAATATGTCTTTTTTTTCAAGGAAGAACAGAATGTAAGTTAAATATCCCCAGCTGATTCTTTCCAACATGATTATTCAAGAGAGTGTCGGTGATTGAAATATCATTCAATAGAAAATTCAAGTTATAAATAAATCAAATATCTGCAATTTTAGCACTGGTTGTAAGAAATTATAGTTTCACAACAGAAGGAGAAAGAAAAAAGTTTCTGCTATTGATGGAAATGTTCATTTTGGGTTAATATAGAAAATCATAGCGAACAGAAATGATAACAGGAAATGGCTATGATCAAGTGGTTGCAAGTTGCAACATGTAATGCAGGACATTGCAAGAAAGACAACAATAAGTGGTGAAATTAGCAAGAAATAAAAAAAAAGAATTAAATACCCAAATAAAAATTCTACAATGAATCAAAAAAATGTTCTCTATGTTATCTCCTCTCGTAATGGCTTGTCAGATGCATAAAAGTCCGCCCTACTAATGACAACCACCATGCACAATCCCTCCAATTATTGACAAATGATGTGTTCAAAATAGTCGAATTCAACTTATTCCATTTTTCTGCTTCATTCGCCATCTCTATTGGTAGGTATGTTCCAGGGATGTCTGACAAATGCTCCACATATAATTCGCTAACAGTACCGAATTACGCATACAACATTCGACATAATTAACATGATCAAGAGAGGAATTTGGCGGCCAATTGGATTATCTCGCACCAGAAACACCGCAAAGCTCTACCAAACACGAAAAATGCACATTCAATTCATCCAGATGAGATGGGGCTCCGGCGATAACTATTGCTATGTGTTATCGGACGACGACACCAAGGACAGTTGGGTCATCGACCCCGCGGAACCGCACGAGTAAGTATTTACACTATATATATGGAGTCCATGCTGACCGTTCGCAGGGTTCTTCCCAAACTCAAGGGCTTGGACATCACCCTCAAGGCCATTGTCAACACCCACCATCATTACGACCATGCCGGCGGAAACAAGCAATTGAACACGGAATTCCACGGATTGCCCATCATAGCGGGAAAGGACTCGCCGTTGGTCAGCTACACTCCCTCGCACAACGAGGTGATCCAATTGGGCACCAATCTCGAGATCACGGCCCTTCACACTCCCTGTCACACCCAGGACTCCATCTGCTATTTCGTCAAGGATTTGGCCACCAACGAGAAATGTGTGTTCACTGGTGACACCCTCTTCACGTCGGGTTGCGGGAGATTCTTCGAGGGAACTCCCAAGGAAATGGACACCTCCTTGAACAAGATCTTGGGCAGATTACCCTCGGACACCGTGGTGTATCCTGGCCACGAATACACCGCCAGTAACGTGAGATTCTCGAAATCCGTTTTGAAGGGAAACAAATGGTTGGAGGAATTGGAGGCTTTCACCGATGCCAACGAGTTCACCACGGGAAAGTTCACCATTGGCGACGAGAAGAACTTCAATCCTTTCATGAGATTGACCGATCCGGAAGTGTTGAAGGCCACTGGGGTTACTGATAAGATTGATGTTATGGGAAAGTTAAGAGAGATGAAGAATAAATTTTGAAATTAGATGTGTTATTAGGATGTGTAGAAATTGAAATTGAAAAAAATTTCAATTTCAATTTCATTTTAAAGTTGAAGCCCATTAGAATAATATCAGATAATGATAATATCTGAAATAATGTCGTATATTATTCGTATCATTGATTAATCATATATTAATGACATCCTCTTGTTTCCTTCTCGCTTGCACCCTATATGGTCGTGCGATAATCGTTCTACAGCGTCTCGCGAAATCAATATTCAATTTGATCAGTTATCTGTAGGATCTCGGCTATTGCCAGCCAATGATCTCGGCTCCACCACCAACAAAAGTGTATTTTTAGGTGTAAAAACGACAGAATCTCTTAATTATCTCATCATAATACATTTCACCCCTCCAAACCACACCTTACACCACATCACCACCACCCACACCACCATAACCACTCACAATACCCACCGTCTAACTCTCACCCGTGAAAAATGACAGTCCCACCGGCGTCGAAGAAGCCACCGCAGCACCATAGCGATTTTTCACTGATCTGGCATGAAAAATTGTGTGGCACTTGTAATAGATACAAACCAAAAATAAAATAAATTAGATATCAATCTAATCCGAAAAGACCTTCTTTCAACCTCTGTTAGTCCCGCTTTCTTCTGTGTTTGCGTGCCGTTGTTACTCTGCTATCATCTGATCCATTATGTCCTCTCCTGCTGATTTATTAGCTGCCCATGTCAATGGTGTTGCTTCTCCCGAATCCGTTGTTGACCCAATTGTGGAAACCCCAGTGCTCGACTCCTCGGTCATCTCCGGTGTCCCTGCTGCTCCTCCTTCCATCACTGATGAAGCTGCCTTCCCCGTGTTAGGAGGTGGAGTTTCCAAGACCAATTCTGGTGTCAATGGTGGTTCTGCCTGGAGCACCAGAGCTGTGTCGCCAAAGTTCTCTGTTCCTGCTGCTGCCTCCAAATTGAAACCATCCACCGTCCAAATCGCCTTCACCTTGGAGCCAGATGTGCAAATTCCTATCATTAAGGGCGATTTGTTCGATATCATCAATGACATCAAGAAGAAGACCACTGCCCAGATCGAATCCACTCTTTCTTCCAACGGGAAGAGAAACTTTCTCATTCGTGGTACTAATGCCAATGTTGAGTTGGCAAAGAAGATGGTGGTCAAGAAATTGACTAAACCGGTCAAGCTCGAATTCGAAGTTCCTTTCAAACTCAGATCCGCCATTATTGGTGCTGGTGGCCGTTCCTTGAACCCTATCATCGAATCCACCGGAACCAGAATCGATATCGCCAACAAGCCCATCGAAGCCGTGGAATCCACCTCCACCCCAGAGGTCGAGGACGAGGAGGACGACATCTATGGAGTCAAGACAAAGGTCACCATCGATGGTGATGCCGAAGGTGTCCATTCTGCAAAGGCCAAGATCTTGGAGATTGTCGACTCCTTCACTAAGAACTTGTCCACCAACATTGCCGTCAAGGAATCCTTAAAGGCGTTCCTTACCAAGG
The DNA here is from genome assembly GCA_030573195.1 of Nothofagozyma chilensis. Lineage (NCBI taxonomy): Eukaryota > Fungi > Ascomycota > Pichiomycetes > Serinales > Cephaloascaceae > Nothofagozyma > Nothofagozyma chilensis. The sequence continues at coordinate 299,532 of JAJMCV010000090.1, forward strand.
AATTGGCCTCTATTGTCAAGAACTTTTCCCAATTGGCCATCAACATCCCTGACGAAAAGTCTTCTTTCAACAGAATCCGTATTTCTGGTGCCAGAGACGACGTTGTTGAAGCCAAGAAGCAAATCAAGTCCGCTATCGAGACTTTGGAATCGGAAATCACTACCCAAGAGGTTCCAATTCCAAAATCCAAACAACATTTCATTCCTGTCGAGTTGATCTTGAAGGAATTGGATGTCGTTGTCTCGTTGCCAACCTCCTCCGAAGCTCCTGTTCAATTCACCGGTAAAGCTGATAACATCAAGAAGTCCTTAGAAAGAGCTAGACAAGAAACTACCAAATACCTTGTGGAATCTTTGGACATCTCCAAGGCCCATCATGGTAATGTCCAACATGCCAAGGTGATCGCCAAGTTATTCGCTGGTAATGGTGTTCTCAACGCAATTGAAAAGGAAAATAACACCACCATCAAGACCCCAATTGACTTGGAAGATGAATCTTCCAAGACCGTATTGATCGATATTTCTGGTGATAAGGATGCTGCTGCGTCTATCAAGGCTTCCAAGACCGCTATTGTTGCTGCTGTCAACAATTATGCTCCTTCGTTGACCAAGATTGTGACTGATGTTGATGAGTTCTTCGTTCCACAAGTCAAGGACACTCTTGCTTCTGTTTCTGAGGAAGCCGATGTCTCAGTTATTCTTTTGGGCAAGAAGACCATTGCCTTGATTGCCAACCCACAAATGACTGACGATGGTTTCATTGATGATGCTGGAATCGAATCAAGATTGACCAACGTGGACTCCTCGTTAGATGAGTTAAGAACTCTCGGTTCTTCTTTAGAAACTGTTATCTTGACTGTCGACTCTAAGAAACAAGCTGATATCTCTGGTCCAAACGGTACAACCTTGAACTTGCTTTATTCTGGAGTTCCTTCTAACTCTGTCATTATCAGATTACATTCCAACAAAGAAGGCTCTTCTTCCGATGAAGTTTTGGTTCATGGTTTAAAGGCTCAAGTTTCCAAGATTCAAAAGGACATTGAAGAAGTGTTAAAGGAGGCCGAAATCCGTAAGGTCGAGTCTGCTTACACCACCACTATCCAAGTTCCAACGAAGGTTTTGCCAAGATTAATTGGTAAAAGTGGTGCCTCAATGAACGAGTTACGTGATACTTTCGGTGTTCGTATTGATGTTTCCGATAACGACGAAACTAGAGATGCTAAGGATAAGCCTATTAAGACTGAGATTGTCATTACCGGTATTAAGAAGAATGCTGATGCCTGTATCGAGAAAATCAACAAGTTATCAAAGGAATGGTCCGATGAAACTTTACTCAGAGTGAAGGTTGAATCCAAGTTCCACGGTAAGTTGATTGGTACTGGTGGTAAATATCTCAACAGATTACAAGATAAGTACAATGTTAAGATCAGATTCCCACAAGAAGGAAAGGTCAACACCCACACCGATGCTCCAAAATCCAAGGATGAAGTCACCATCAGAGGTCCATCGAAGGGTGTTGCCGCTGCTGAAAAGGAATTGAAGGACTTGTACGATTACGAGAAACAACATGGTTTCAGTAAGACCATCAAGGTTCCTGTGAAAGCCATCAGTAGACTTATTGGTAAGAATGGTGAAACCATCAAGGATATTGCCGATGGAACTGGTGTTGCATACACCTTTGACAGAAACGATGAAAATGAAAAGACTACCGGAGTTGTTGATTTAGAAATCACTGGTTCCACTGCCGATTTGAAGGCTGCTGAAGCCAAGATCAATGAAATAATCACCAACATTGAAAACACCATCACTGTTTCCATTAAGGTCGATCCTAAATATCACCGTACCATCATTGGTCAAAACGGTTCCACCATGAAGTCCATAATTGAGGCTGCTGGTGGTCCAGATGATAGACGTGATTGGAACAGACTTTTGAACATTCCAAAAGCCGATGCTTCTGGTGAGGAAATCACATCTACTGGTGACAAGAACATTGTCAACAAGATCGTGGAACAAGTGAAGAAGTTGATTGGCGAGTTAGAGTCTGCTGTTGAAGAACAATACGTCTTGGCTAAGGATAAACACAGATTATTGATTGGTCCAGGTGGTTCCATTCGTCGTAACTTACAAGACGATTTCAAGGTGTCTATCGACATCCCTAGAGCCAACGAAGACTCCACCTCCATTAAATTGAAGGGTTTGCAAGAAAACGTTGATAAATTGAAGGTCAAATTGGACGAATTGACCAAAGATGATTGGAACGTGTCCATTGATGTTCCCGAACACTTACATGGATTGGTTTCCGAGAGAGGAGCCTTATTCAGAAAGTTGAGAACCCAATTTGACGTGGAAGTCAGTCATGGCTCGTCTGCCAGAAAGGCAGCCAAATTATCGAAGACCTCCATTCCTCAACCTCCAGCCGATGCGATTGGAGATGAGGAAAACAAGGTGAAGTTCACCATTGTCGAGGATGAACCAGTCGGCCAAGACTCTGTTGAGCTCATCCCATGGAGATTAAAGGGTGAGGATTCGTCTGTGAAGAAGGCCTCTGCCTTGATCAACAAGGCACTCGAAGAGAGTAAGAAACAAAGTGCCACTGGATGGTTCTATGCCCAAGAGCCCTCTTCTGTGTTCAACAAGCTCATTGGGCCACAAGGGTCCAAGATCCAAAAGATCAGAAACTCCACCGGTTGTTTCATCAATATTCCAAGAAAGGGCGACAAGCCAGACAACTTGATCTATTTGAGAGGTACCCCGGAGTCGTTGGGTGCTGCTGAACAAGAGTTTAAGAAACTTATCCAATAAACGGGCGGAAGGTTGCATTGTTGCATAATTAAAAGAGAATAGTATTTTGAAGTAATTAGCTGTAGTCTGCGTTTACCAGTGGATGTTGCAAACACCCACACCCCCACAACGAGCGGAGAATTGTAGTAATTAAAAGTGGAGATGTGTCCAATCAGATGTTCCCCTCATTATGCATCTCCAATTAGCAATTGTTATCGCAATATCACCTCCACCAATCACACGCCACCAGTCATCGCTTATCCGTCGTTCAACGCACAATGTTTTGATCTGTCACCCAACGAGTTCCTGGCTGATACACGTCGCTCTGGCGACGATAGACTGGGGACAATAGTTAATTAGTATCATTTTGTTGGAAACAGTGCTGGAAGTACACCACCGAAGACATCTAACAACCGAACACCATGGATATCGAACAACAATTAGAAAGGGCCGAACAGAGTCCTGCACCTTCGTTGGTGGGGTCATCGTTAAGAAGCTCCGATGATTCAGCCCATCATAATTATATCCACCCCGAGAAGTACACTGAGACGTCGGCGGATGTGTTGAAGAACCAGAGATTCAATGTGTTACACCAGAACGTGAGTGCTTCGTTGGACGATTTGATTAGTGAGGGTGCGTTGATTGGGTCCGAGGAGGATTTTGATAAGTTTTTGGATAGTGAGGGTCATGTTAAGGATGGTGCTGTTTACCATGGCGAGGAGTTGGAGAAGAGTGAAGAGCCGGAGAAGACTGAGGAACCAGAGAAGACCGAGAAATCTGTTGATGAAGAGGAAGCTAAAGAAACCAAGGAACCAATTGACGAACAAACTTCATTCAAGCCAATCATTCATCATCCTGCCGTTTCTTCTCCATTAAGATCGTTTTATTCGTCCCAACAAGATTATTCCAACCCAAATCTCTCGGAATATCAGATGGAACACCAAATTGTGGACCATCAACAACTCTTGGAATCCGTCAAGGCCCCCGAAGAGCCAGTTGAGGTCGAGACTGCGAAGTCAAAGGTTACTATTTACACCGAACCGCAAGTTCCTGACTCGGCCATCGAGGTTGATTCGGAATTCACCGTTCCAGCAGGTGCCAGAGAAGGTATTGCTTCGCCATTCATCAGCTCTAGATCCCAATCAGCCAATCGTTCGGGCTCGAGATCCTCTTCTACCTTCAATTCTAGACCTCATTTGGCCCGTGGTGATTCGTATCAGAATACCGTTTCTTACGAGCCTGCTAATTACAGATCTCCAGTGGTTGGTGACGATCTCCATTCCAATGAAGAGCAAGACAGAGAATCTAGACATTCCAGACCAACTTTGGGTGAAACTTTGGCCAGAAAGGAGGCTGCTGCTCATTTAAGCGTCACTCCTAGATCGCAATCGTCTACGAATTATTTGAGATCCATCTCCAGATCAAGATCTAGACCCGCTTCTCATTATGAGGTTTCGCAGGAAGAATTGAGAGACGAGGGCGCTTTAATGACGGATGACCCTTATTCCGAAGTCACCAACTTGGATACCATGGTTGAAGAGGTTTTACATAACGACGACCATAAGAATATTAATGGTAATTTCTCTGTAATTGAAGAGGATGAGGAAGATCCAGAAGAATCTAAAAAAGCCGAAGAGCCAAAAGAAGCTTCGAAAGCGATTCCTGAAGAATCGGTGTCTGAAGAGGCTACTGAGATTAAGAAGGAAGATATCTCAATAGAGAAAGAATCCGAACACGTAGAGGATGAACCTGTTGAAGAATCGAAGGAGGTTGTAGGGCCGGTTGAAGATGTCGAGGAGGCCGATATTACGGAACCTTCTGAAACTACCGAGGAAACATCTAAGGAGGAGGCTGAAGTTGCAAAGGAGATTGAAGAGCCACAGGAAATTTCTAAGGAGATAGAGGAACCAGAGGATGTCTCCAAGGATGTAGAAGAGCCTAAGGAAGCTGATGAGGAAATCGAAGTACCTACGGAAGTCTCGGAGGAGATAGAAGAGCCAAAGAAAGTATCTCAGGAGGTAGAAGAATCAAAGGAAGCTTCGGAGGAAATCGAAGAACCTAAGGAAATTTCAGAGGAAGTCGAAGAACCTAAGGAAATTTCAGAAGAAACTGAAGAACCTAAGGAAGTGTCCAAGGAAATCGAAGAATCTAAGGAAATCTCCAAGGAAATCGAAGAACCAAAAGAGGCTGATATTAAAGAAGCTGAAGTTCCTGAAACTACTAAGGAGCCAGTAAGTGAAATTGCGGAAAAGACCGTTCCCGCAGAAGATGACTTCAATGTCGATGAATTGGATATCTCTCCAGAAGAAATCAGAAAGCACTTAGAGTCTTTACCGGTATACATTTACACCTCTCTCGCTGGGGGGTTCCAAATTGTTCCTCGTACCAACAGATTGGCTACAATTTTGACTGGTAATGGTATCAAGTTTGAATACAAAGACTTGGGTACTGATGAAAAGGCTAGAAATATCTGGAAAAGAACCTCTGGAGGTAAAACATTACCTGGTGTCATTAGAGATGACGAATTTATTGGCAATTGGGAGCTGATTGATGAAGCTAATGAAGAATACAAGGTTAGAGAGTTGATTTATGAGACTTTATAGATTCTCATACAAAATGTGGGTGGTGTTTGCTTTTAATTGATTTAGATAGTTGTTAGATCAAGTAGATACCCTACTGGCTCTCTTCATTTTTCTTCGTAGACAAATACTACAATCTAATTGCCATAAAACACAATATATTGGAGTGAAACTCAGTAGAAATGAAATAGATATTGGTACATATAAGAAGGTATAACTTTTAAAGAACTCTCCAGCCGCTTACAATAAAGCAAAGGCAGCGGCACCAAGAACAGCCAATGGAGCAAAGTTTGCAACAGAAGCGGCACCACCTTCAACTGGAGCGATGGATGGAGCAGCAGAGCTGGCAGCAGCACTAGAAGAAGCAGCAGCACTAGAAGATGAAGCAGCAGTGGATGGAGCAGCAGTGGTTGGAGCAGCAGAAGAAGAGGCAGCAGCGGTAGTAGAGGTGGCTTCAGCACCAATACCAGCTTCAGCATAGACTCTAGTGGCCCATGGCAAACCAGAAACGAAAGATTCAATCTCACCGAGTGGGATTCCACCACCAGCTAATAAAGTGGTATAAGAGTTGTCGGTGTAGGTTTGAATTTGAGCATACAAGGCAACCAAACCAGCTGGTGGGGTAGCGAGACCGGCGATGTAAGAAAGATATTCAGCATTGTTGGCCTTCAAGTCACCAACGAAAGCAGTAACGAAGTCAATTTCGGATTGGGGGACATCAGCAGAAACAGCGACACCGGCTAATAATAAAGTAGCGAAAGATAAAGTGGAGGTTCTCATTTTGGATTTTATAGGACAGTTATTACTTGAACAATTGGCTGGAGAGGAAAGTGCAAAAAAAAAAACACTGCGAATCGACCTCTTTATATACAACGACCAAGGTGTGAGTATTGTGCCATTTGAATTGGGAACTATGGTGGCCAAATTGGGTGGGTTACACCGTTCATGCAATTTCCAATTTGCAACAGTTGCCCTTCGGTGAGCTCATGTCAAAACGCACCACTGCATATCTTGGCTAATTAGAGTGCCATCTTCACTAATAGAAAACAGAATTCTACAGAAAGACGCATGTTCCCCACAAAACAGCGCATGGAGAGAAGCATCGTTGAAGTGGAATTGGACAAGATCTGGGAGGAAGAGCAACCGCTAGTCGTCAACAGTTACTTGTTCTTGCGACATTATCACGACCGCTACGGTTGGACCGAATACGAGTGTGTTTGCAGCAACTTAATTGTTAGAAATTAAGTTTGGGGCGGCAGAAAGGATCTCTGCATGACATCTCTTCATAAGGTGCAACTCCAGTACGTTCCAGACTCGTTCAAAGGCGATGCCTGCCACTGTAGTTACACTGTTTGCAATTTAACCTATAAGTCCTGTTCTCTGGAACGGCTCCACTTGTAGACGCAAGAAGCCATATCATCACGGCAAGCCCGCATAGTACGGCGTCCGAATTTGGAGTAATCCCAGAACGTAATGACCTTCTAATTGGCAAGAATTGCATAATATCGTAGTAAAGGGACATAATGGGGAGGATGGGATTATAGTTCTTCCACAGCTTTCCCACACCAATGGTCATTCGACTGCGAGGAAGCTCTAACAGATGGGGTCCGGAGCTCTGAGCCTTCTTCTGCTAGAAAATACGAATATCGCTTTTTTGTTACAATTTCTTCTCTGGTGCGAATGCATGCAACCTCAACAATATCGGGGTCCACAAATATTGTCTCGACTTCTTTTCTCAATTACACTCACTCTCCTTCTTCTCCTTTTTCATTTGCCGAACGGTGCATCTTGTTTCCGCTCCGACAACCCCCACATTCATATGCAAATCTAATTTCTCCCTAATATCTCCTTACTAATGACAAGTTTAATGGAAGGGCTGAAGGGAATTGTATTGTAGTGTTTTCTATACGTCGACAGATCTCCACTTGTTGCCGGGATTTCTGATAATCTAAGCAATATGCATCCTTTTGTTTATGGGAATGATTTCTTCTTGAAACGGACATTTGCGTCTCTCTTGTGCCACATCTCTTGAATTGAGTCGCTAAGACACAACCTCACATCATGACTGCATTTCAGGGTGTCAAGGGGTATGAGGAGAACATTGACTTTACTTCTTTCCTAATTAGTTTGCATATGTAACGGAATATGAAATTCACATGTGGTCATTAGACCATCTAGGAAAAGCTTGTGATATTATTTTACGAGATTGGCAGTTGAATTGTCAATATTGATGTTTGGACACCTCCGTGATGGTTAGGGCATCTTTTGAAAATAGGAAAAAAGGACACTCTCAATTCCCATCGATTTTTGTAGATCTGGTCCGATTAGATTTTCTAAGTGTTTAGGTCGAGGATATCTTGTTACTCCTTTGGGGAATATTCCAGATCCAATATTACATCTCTTAACCCATATTATCGTACATATATTATAAATTGTTGGCTAAAGTGTAACCTCCAAAGAAACTTGCCAACCAAGTGAGACCCATTACAGGATTTAAAACAGTGGAAATTAACCCAGGCCCTGGACAAACACCAATGAGAGCCCAACCAACCCCGAAGAGCAAGTTTCCCAAAATGAACTTCTTCGAGATTGCGTTAGAATTAGCCAAGTCATATTTTTCCTCAACAAGCGGTTTGGCGGGATGATTTCTGATGATCTCTCTGAACAGGAAGATATTTGGGATGATTGCAAAGATGGCAATGAAGGCCAAAGAGGGATCGAATTTCTGGAAATTGAACATAGACAAGAAACCCAATGGTTTTGCAGGATTGGCCATTCCTGACACAATAAGACCCAAGCCGAAGAAGAAGGACGAGTATAAAGACGAAAAGATTTGGAACTTCAGTTTTGTCGCTTCGGGCGTTTCCTTCGTCACATAGGTCTTAGAGATTTTTGGCAAGACGAAATAAGTCATGGAGAAGCCAATAGCGAGTAATGTGAGCAAAAGAGATTTGTTAGCGTTGTAGAGAGGGAAGGATTTGTCGTAATTAAAACATGCAATGGCGTCACCAGCCGCATCATGACATCCCAGCGCCAAATCGAAGTAACTAGCAGTGAAGATCCCCGTCAAACAGAAACACATAGTGGCAACCAAACTTCTTATTCTCAATCTGGCCAACCCATTCAAGAAATGGCCCGAGGTGCATCCACAGCCATAATTAGTACCGTAACCCACCAAGAGACCAGCAAGGACCGTCTTCACTAAATGGGCCTGGCCCGTGGGATAGACGGGGATGAAATCCGGAAGATATTTCAAACTGAACAAGGACGACAAGAGGATACCTGTTATTATGGAGATGTTGGTTTTGACATTTGGTTTGACAACGGAATTATAGATGGTGGAGGAGAAACCGATGGTTTTTCCCGATTGCAAGAGATATGAGGTTGTTCCGAATTGGATCAATAAGGCTCCTATTGTGGATTCTAGCGGGGTGAACATTGTGTGGTGGCAAAAGATGGAGGATGCAGTAGTAATGTGATATTAAATAAGGTGAAATACGAGTAAATTGATCGGGGTTTGACACTTTGAGCAATACACGTAGACAGTGATGTGGTGGTGTAATGATGTGTGGCGATGATTATGGTGGTGGTGGTTGATTGTAGTGTGGTTGATTGTAGTGTGGTTGATTGTAGTGTGGTTGATTGTAGTGTGGTTGATTGTAGTGTGGTTGATTGTAGCGTGGTTGATTGTAGTGTGTGTGATTGTAGTGTGTCACAGTGTGTAGTGGTGTGTGGAGTTGTGTGTTGTAGGTTGCAGTGTGGTTGCCGGGTTGCAGTGTGCTGATATAGATGATATAGGGTGATAAGCTGATTTAGAGTGAGTGATTACATAGAAAGTCGTGTATATAGTTATACAACTGTACATAGACAGGTCGTGTATATGTGTCTATCTATATATAACACTCGATCACATGACGACTCACCCATATCCACCTGCCCTACAAAACGACACAACCAATAAAAATAAACTATAAATAACCATACAAAAACACCACACCACACCACCAAACACACACCACCAAAACACCCATAATAATAAACCACCCGTAACTATCGTAACTACTATCACCACCACCACACTACCGCCCCACAATGACCGTCGTGTACGCGACCAAACAGAAATTTTGCCTTTTGCTGAATACAAAGACATAGATAGCGGTATCGAGCAGCAAGTTGTTGAGTCATCACCCACAAAATAGAGACCGTCGAGCTGATTTGCGGCCATATCGAACCGAATATCTGCCATAACCCCATTCTAGACCCCGTTAGAGTTTCCCGCGATTTGTAAGTGGTGTAACGTTTGTGTTGCGAGGGTTGCCGTACTAACGCTATCCAGATAGATATAACATGTCCCAATCTAAGGCTGCTGCCAGCATCTTATTGCGACAATTCAAAGAATTAACCGACCCGTCGAAGGGAATCCCGTCGTTCCACATCGAAGTGAGTATATCGTGTGACGAGTGTGTTGTGTTCGTATACTAACCCTACTAGTTGGAGGATGATAACATCTTTTTGTGGAATGTGGGCGTCATGGTGTTGAACAAGGACTCCGCGTTCCATGGCGGCTACTTCAAGGCCCAGATGCGTTTCCCACAAGACTTCCCCTTCTCCCCACCGACCTTCCGCTTCACCCCGGCAATCTACCACCCCAACGTTTATAGAGACGGCAGATTGTGTATCTCCATCTTGCACCAGGGCGGCGACCCCACCTCGGACGAGCCAGACAGCGAGACCTGGTCGCCGGCACAAACGGTGGAATCCGTGTTGATCTCGATCGTTTCCTTGTTGGAGGACCCCAACGTGTCGTCCCCGGCAAACATCGACGCCTCGGTAGAATTAAGAAAAAACCCAGACGGATACAAGAAACGAGTTGTTTTGGAGGTGGAGAGATCGAAACAAGACATACCAGAGGGCTTCGACATGCCCACCGACGAAAACGAGGCCTACAAGAGCGCCAGGGTCGAGGAACAGGAGCAGGAATTGGTTGACGACGAATTTTGGTACGACAGCGATGACGAGAGTTTTGATGAAAGTTTAATGGATGATGGTATGGAAGACGACGACGAAGACGAAGACGAGGAGGATGAAGAGAACGACATCGAGATTGAGAAATAGATCCCGCGAGATTCCTCCACATTTTGTCATTTATTATTATTGTTATTGTTACTGGTTGTTACTTGATTGGGGCTTTTTTTCGTCAATTCATAGGTTAAGGTATTTTTTTTGTTATCGCGGCGAGAAGTTTTCAATCTGGATGAAGTCGTCATATGTTCATTATTCATTTGTATTTTTTATCATCATGTCATATTAGGGGAGGTGTAGTTAAGTGGAACAGAGCTACAATCATCTTATGTATCTGATTATCTAACTAATATCTAATTTTACATCAATTATTGTCGTAGTTTTGTAGACGATGAGCGAGAATCTTGGAGATATTCTCCAACTTCAACTTAGCCAAACCTTTAGGGAAATCCTTGCCGAAAAAAATAATGGAATATAGATCCACATTGTGTATTTTCTGTATTATCAAGTTGACGTCATCCAATTCCAACAAGAACCAATCGCGTTCGTTTCCCATATGAACGCCGTTATTGTCAATATGGCCCAATTTATAGCTATTATAGCTGGTGATCGCCAATAAGGAGAAAATCTTTATATTATCCGTATCTAGACCGGAATCGCTGGCGGAGACTGTTGTTAGAGCAAGTCCATTGGAGGACAATAAGGAGATGGACAACGGAGAGGTTGTTGTTGATTGCAATTTGGACGGTTGAAGTCCCTGTGATAACACATTGGATATATTTTTGGATTGGAGCATGTTAGAACTGATAGTATTTGGAATAGATATTGGTGGAGATAAGAATAAGATTCTGTTAGGGCTGATAATGATAATGCTCGGTCGTGCGGAGACAAAAGTGGAAAATGTACCGTTGGTAGGGTCAGTTCATTATATTTACAAATTATACTTTTTAGTTAATGTTGGTCATATTCCCATTATTCTTTCGTTATTTCATTGCAGATGTCACGTCTAGAGACCCGAAGCGAATCATTTCCATGAACAGCGATTAGGTTGGACGACACTTGTCCCTACGAAAGGTATCGTAATTCATAAATAGGTATCTCTTGTGCTATATTATACATTCTAAAAATAACTTTCTTGATACTATACTTTGGAAAACCGGCTCTCTTTCCCCTATATTCACAATTACCATTGTCAGTTTGTTATGCAGCCGAATAAGATAGCCGTTGTCAAGCTGGGGTGAGACAGCGATAGAGTTCTTGGTCGAGTCATAATATAATTTGCATTTGGTAATTTATCAGGTTTTTCCTCTTTCGTCCTATAATCTTTCTAGAGCCACTGCGTTGTGGTGCTGCTCCCTACAATGCTATATACCTGGGTTCCTGCATTATGCCAACCTCTAGATCCCAAAGTAATGAACAATCTCGCTTAAATCTGGTTATTATATTCGTATAGAAACGATATCAATATGTTTCGTTGACTATCTTCCTTAGGGGGAAACTATAGTCTTCCTATCTCTTAATGCAGAAGACTATAATTTCCTGGATCCACTGCTAAAATTGTAAATATTTGACTTATTTATAACTTGAATTTTCTATTGAAGGATATTTCAATCACCGACACTCTCTTGAATAATCATGTTGGAAAGAATCAGTTGGGGAGATTTAACTTACATTCTGTTCTTCCTTGAAAAAAGAGACATATTAAATTTGGGAAGAGTATGTAAACTCTTGGGACTTTGGTGTCAGTCACATATTTTCAAGTTGATACGTATAGACTTTCATCCTAATATCAATAATATCTACTGCAGACTATGCGAAAATTCCCTCAGAAAGGATATTAAACCCACCAGTGTGAGAGTTGACTCCGATATTCCAAAAGGGAACAATGCACTTCTTCTGTATCAAAAAAAACTTTCTCGCACTGATTGCAAAGAGTTGTGGAAAGAGATCTTCAATATTTTCAGAAAAGCCTCCGGAGAAGAGTTTCCTCCTCTTATTGTGATAAACTCCAAGGACAAACTTAATTCATTCTGCAATGCTATAACAAAGAATCCACGTCTCTCCAAGAACATTCATAATGTAATAGTCAAAGAATTACAATGCCCCTGTTTCCTCAAAAAAGTTTCAAAGAGAATGAAGTTGAGGAAAGCTATTCTTGGGTTGAATTCTATAATGCGATTGTTTCCAAGTCTGAACCAACCTTCGTCTCCCCCAAGGAAACAGTGCATCTATTTTGATGATATGAAGAATGTCACTTTCCATACTCTAGACAATTGGATATTTGGATCGCTTCCAAATTGCGAATATCTAAAATTATCCCATAGACTTTTAGACAGTAGTAGATATTACGATGATCTGATTTTTGCCAATGTGACGAGTTTCGAGATCAATATAAGTAACATCACATTTTCGAGAGAACAGTCTACAAACAAGGATATCATTTATAAGGAGACATATAAGTTTCTCAGTCTCTTTAAATTCATAGTTTTATCTTTACCCGCGGTGAGGGTGTTGTATTTCAATGACATAAGGGGATGTCCTGAGTATTTTGATGAGCTACAAAAGAATCCCAAATTGAAATATGTGGGAGATTTACAATATTTACGTCTCTTTGTACATAATATGACATTGAACATAGGCGACAGGCTCTATGTGACCAAGCTCGAGTATATGATATTCAACATCACAAAGTCCTATACGGAGGGAGGCAATTTACATTATTTTGAATTCTACGAGGGCTTTAATACATTCAAAAAAAGCGAAGTTGATACATTTGTTACCAAGAATCTGGTATTCGTTTCTGAAGAGTGCGGTACTTGGTATAAGGCATGGTACGACGTTGCTAAAGAGGTTAAGAGAGTTGAATGTAATTTTCGTTTTAGCTGGCAGAACGGTGAATATAGAGGTATGTATGCCAGTTATGATTCTGTGATCAATAGTAGAGAGTCATTTCTAGAAATTTCACCAAAGAGGTCAAAACAAATGGCCAAACAGAGGAGATTTGAGATGTCGAAGAAGAAGAGAAGGGAGGCTAAGACACTAGCAAATGGAGGAGTATAGAATGGAAAGAAGTGTTAAAGAGTCATAAGGTCATTCGTCATTGTGTTTCAAGCTAGATAATTGCAGTGGTATAACTTAAATCACTCACTTTGGAATATTCCAAATAGAGCCATACTGCTGATTTTCTGTATTGAAGCAAATCTGAAACTAATGTAACCATGCATAACAGGAACTTTTCTTTTATATACTGAATGTTAAATATAACTCATCTATCTCATTCTGTTTTTATAACTTATAATGATTTTATTTTCATCAGGGTAGGACGATTCACCAGCTTAACTATGCGCCATGAGAGCAAGGCAACGCTATGATCATATTCTAGCAAAAGAGAATATTTCATTCAGTATTCTAATATTTAACTTGATGAATGGACTCAAAAGGGGTTCGAAGAATAGCAAAGGTAAAAGGAAGATGAATGAGAGACCAGAACGACTAACAAACCTCGAAATTATCACGTGATACTCACGTGCTTTAAGTAAATATTAGCGTTTCCAACTTGATGATGGTGATGTTCCAGACTAGAGATACTTTAGAGGCAAGATTTGCTCTTTATATTCAATGTTAGTATCACTACTTCTTTTCAGACAATGTGATATTAATATTCAAAAAGTGGAATGAAAACCATTAATTGTAGGGGAAGAAAGCCTCAAGGGAGATTAGGATGGAAGCAGCAGCGTTATGCCTCGGATTTAGATTAATATGAATATAATGTGATCCTAACGACCGTTAACTCTGCCACAACTTACTGATCCTATAATTACCGTAAAAAATGTTGACTCATTTGCCAGCATCAGAGATTGGAAATGCGAATCTACGGAAGAGATGCGATGGGATGGTGCTAAACAATGAAGATTATTGAATAATGAGAAGATTGGTGTTAATGTGTTTAAGAATTCCTTCTATCTCGAGATAAATATTACGAGGAACCCAAAGGTCTTCTTTACTCTCCAATAAACCACCCAATTCAATATATGAGCGTCTTCGAAACATATGTGCATGTAAATATCTCAACTTCTCTCATGACCACAAATAATTACTTTTCATATGATCAATATTTCCATATGTTGGTGTGTTGAAGATACCACCCAATGTTAGAGAATTAATCGCTTCTCCTGGAAACCTGGGTCTCGCGACACAAACACACTTTTTGAAATGAAGCCATTGAAAGCTCCATGACTGTCACTTCTTAATAACCTTCTTGTAGTCTTACACAATAATTCAACTATGACTGACAAATTAGAACTCACAAGCCTTAACGAGAGATCTCCAACACCCGGACATCCTCCTCAAACTACTACTCCACGAATTCCTTCTCCACAAATTCCTCCTTCTCCTCCTCATCATCAAGCTGCTATTACTCCACGAATTTCTTCTTCTAATCAATCTACTACTACTACTCCACGAATTCCTCCTCGTCAAGAGAATCCTCCACAACCTTCTCCTCATCAAGAGAATCCACCACAAATTCCTCCTCATCCAGAGAATCCACCAACTGAAGTTGAGAATACACCAACTGAAGATGAGAATCCACCAACTGAAGATGAGAATCCACCAACTGAAGATGAGAATCCACCAACTGAAGTTGAGAATCCACCAACTGAAGTTGAGAATCCACCAACTGAAGTTGAGAATCCACCACCAAGTGAGGCTCAAGTGGGGTTTCCCCAACTCGAAATATTCAAAATCGTATTAGAGATTGTTATTGTCACTTGTATGATCTCTTGTGGAGTTCAGTTATTTGTAAGGTCAGACTTACTCTTACAGGAACCAATCTGCCATCTGTGGGCAACCGAGAATAATCTCGTCGTCGCCAATACACCAATGACGACACTTCCACCAATTACCATGAGCATCACGCCTGTAATTGTTGCATATATATTCCAACTAGTAATTCAAGTGGTAGTGATATTGGTTGGGATTTTTTACAAGACTCCGCTGCTTTGGTGCCATGTACTAACTGCTTTATCATTTATTGGAGTGATGCTTACTTCAATCATATTAAGATTCTTATCCAGAAAAGAATATACAACACCATTAGATAGACTCAAAGAGTCAGCCACTTGGATGCCTTTAATCATAGAAAGACTTCCTATGTTTGCGTTGGCCCGAGATGCAATATGCAGAAAGAGTGTTTCCAACAAAAGGGATATCATCATTCTACTACTCGAATCTATAGATTCAGGAGATGCTATTGCAAAAAATAACGTGAGTGCGTGGATGGGAGCAAGCAGGATAAGAATAGCAGACATATATGATAAAATGAATAGTGACCAACGAAAGATATTCGAAGATAATCTAACGAGAAGTATAGAAGAACAACATTTGGCCCAAAAAAACTTTCTTGAATATTGTACGGTGTTGCCAGAGAAATACCAACAAGATCTTGTCGATTCTGCAATGGGGAAGAAAATTCAAAAATACAGACTTCAATATTTATGCTGGGCCCCCATATTTGGGCTAGTGGTAGGACTTTTGTGCAGTATTATCATGTTCGTAAAGAATAATGCACTTGATATTGCCATCCCAGCAGCTGTTTTCTTTGGGATTGGCGTGGTTGCAATGCTAGTTAGGCTCCTTATAACACATAAATTCTCCTCGGCGCTTTCAAGTATTTCTACTTGGACAGAGCGTATATTCCTGGAATAATCGCTAATACAATGATGACTATATAAAGAAAACAACAAAACAAAATAAATATATGACATTTGCTATACTTTGTAGTTTCTTTAAGAGAGTCTAATACACGGGGAAGGTCGGTGTTCCAAGCCAATATTGTCATACACGACCTTCAACCGTTGAATCACGTGCTGTGAATTCGTCTTATTCCATAATGGATTAGACCGTATTGATTTGGAACAGCAGCAGAGGAGTTGATATCAGCTCACGGAGACGTAAATTTGAATACATAGACTCTTTCCTTTGATACATTGTGGTCCGTAACCTCAAGCGAAGTGTCTTCCAATTCAACTGCGACAGACTCACGTGATGGACAATTCGTGTTGAGACTAGAGAGAAAAATGTACCGTTGGTAGGGTCAAAGTAGTTCATCTGAGAATTATTCATATTTATATTTTTCACCAGGAGAAAGATACCTTTGGTGATATTATTCAGTGTTGTTGTAGCTTTCATTTCTAGAGAACATAATCAAGTAGAGTTCATGAAACAGGGGTTAGCTCGAACTGAGTTTGGATTACATAGCTAATACCATGAAAAGAATTACGAGCCTTTAAGTCAAAAATCTCTTCTGCTAATCAAGTCACTCCAAAATAAACTCTTTTTACCAGAGAACTATCATCAGCAGACTGTTATAAACCAAGCAAGACATTACAATGATGGATGTCTGTGTCCCTGTATTACATGTTGCAACACGTCCATCTCTTGATCTCTATTGATCAGATATTGCCCGGTTGTAGATTTCTGTATCAACTAAGACTATTTTCTATCACTCACTGAAGGAAACTATAGTCTTCCTATCTCTTAATGCAGAAGACTATAATTTCCCGGAACCACTGCTAAAATTGCAGATATTTGACTTATTTATAACTTGAATTTTCTATTGAAGGATATTTCAATCATAGATATTCTCTTGAATAATCATGTTGGAAAGAATCAGCTGGCGATATTTAACTTACATTCTGTTCTTCCTTGAAAAAAGAGACATATTAAATTTGGGAAGAGTATGTAAACTCTTGGGACTTTGGTGTCAGTCACATATTTTCAAGTTGATACGTATAGACTTTCATCCTAATATCAATAATATCTACTGCAGACTATGCGAAAATTCCCTCAGAAAGGATATTAAACCCACCAGTGTGAGAGTTGACTCGGAGGTTCCAAAAGGGAACAAGGTACTTTTTCGGTATCAAAGACGCCTTTCCACTTCTGATCGAAAGGATTCATGGCACGAACTTTTGAAAATGTTCAGAAAAGCCTCCGGAGAACAGTTTCCTTCTCCTGTGGTGATCAATAGAAGAGACAAGCTAAATTCATTTTGCAATGCTATAACAAAGAATCCACGTCTCTCCAAGAACATTCATAATGTAATAGTCAAAGAATTACAATGCCCCTGTTTCCTCAAAAAAGTTTCAAAGAGAATGAAGTTGAGGAAAGCTATTCTTGGGTTGAATTCTATAATGCGATTGTTTCCAAGTCTGAACCAACCTTCGTCTCCCCCAAGGAAACAGTGCATCTATTTTGATGATATGAAGAATGTCACTTTCCATACTCTAGACAATTGGATATTTGGATCGCTTCCAAATTGCGAATATCTAAAATTATCCCATAGACTTTTAGACAGTAGTAGATATTACGATGATCTGATTTTTACCAATGTGACGAGTTTCGAGATCAATATAAGTAACATCACATTTTCGAGAGAACAGCCTACAAACAAGGATATCATTTATAAGGAGACATATAAGTTTCTCAGTCTCTTTAAATTCATAGTTTTATCTTTACCCGCGGTGAGGGTGTTGTATTTCAATGACATAAGGGGATGTCCTGAGTATTTTGATGAGCTACAAAAGAACCCCAAATTGAAATATGTGGGAGATTTACAATATTTACGTCTCTTTGTACATAATATGACATTGAATATAGGCGACAGACTCTATGTGACGAAACTCGAGTATGTGATATTCAACCTCTCAAAGTCCTGTATGATGGGTGACTGTCAGCATTATCTTAGATTCTATTTAGGGTTGAATGCATTTAAAAAAAGCGAAGTTGACACATTTGTTACCAAGAATCTGATATTCATTTCGGAAGAGTGTGCTGTCCGGAATCAGTTGTATCGGGTGAATGTACCATACTATGACATGTCTCTGGATGTATATTCCTCGCGTCGCTATTTTCGTTCTAGCTGGCAGAACGGTGAATATAGAGGTATGTATGCCAGCTATGATTCTGTGATCAATAGTAGAGAGTCATTTCTAGAACTTTCGCCAAAGAAATCAAAACAAATGGCCAAGCAGAAGAGATTTGAGATATCTAAGAAGAAGAGAAGGGAGTCTAAGCCATTAGTGAATGGAGGAGTATATAATAGTGATAAGTATTAGAGAGCTATTGAGGCAGCTTATCCTCCTGAAATTTTGCATTGCGGTGATTTGAAAATATCTAGCGATGAAGGCATACTTACTTATTATATATATATGAATAAGTATGCCTTCTTTATTATATATATATGTAGCATATTTAGAGATTTTCTGATGAGTTAATTAATTCACCTAGGGTAGGGCAGGTGAGCAGTTCGTTGCTCTGGACCATCGTTATTATGTGGTAACGAAATTACGATTCAAATATTCCAATTAGTAAAATAATAAACAAACACTATTAAAAGTCCCAGAAGTGTATTTAAAGAATAACAAGGGTCAAATGATGAAAGATACAGGCCATTAACAAGAGAAGTGGTGAAATCTCTAATTTCACGTGAGTTTCACGTGAGAGAAATTACTGCTAGAGGCTAACTTTCCTACTTCAAAATAAACAATAAAGAGGTGGTTTATCAAGGTGCTTATAATCGTGATCAAGTCTAAATTACTACAGATAGAAGCAATGTCATTGGTTCACATTTTTAACTATGGCTCTGATGATCACAGCTTGGTTTCCAGCCCACAGAAACGTCATACAAACTGATATCATTCATGAAATACTCGAGTCGGTGATACCAGGAGAAGATGATGTGAATAATGTAATTAATATTATGTTCGGTCCATCCAGGGAGATAATCATTGAAAACTACAAGAAAATGAGTAATGACGACAAAACAATATTCCAGAATGATTTGAAGGTGTTCATAGAGCAGCAGCGTTTAGCTCCTCAAAATTTCCTTTCACATTGTGGAATATCCATGGAAGAATGCAATGATCATAACCAATATGTCATAGCAAGAAAACGTCGTGCGTTCTGGTTCCACCTCTGTAAATGGATCGGTATAATAGTCGGTTTTGCATGCTTTATCATAATGTTAGGAATAATAATCCATTTGACAGTGAAACCCCGCCGGGAGCTGCCTTTTTGGTGTTTTTATTTGGGGTTATATTGAAAATTCTCCTTTATAATTGTGACATGCTTTCAATGATGTATGGTTACGATTAAATGGGGCATATATGGTTTATTGCTAATGAAATGATGATATATGAAAGAAAAGCGTGAAAAATATAAAAAGAGAAAAAAAGTACATAGAAAATGTCAAAAATAAAAAAAAAATAGATATATATAATTTGCTATATGATTGTAATTTGTTTGGGTCGTGTGTGTCCCAGACATATCTCGTAATAAGCAATTTAAAGTAAAGTAATGCGCCAAAAAGCGATAAATTGAATTTAAAACTACTCATTTCATTATAATTAAATAATTAAGGTCGAAACAGCCGTGTCAAATTCGTCTATAACGAGTTGATATGTTCGTGCATTTACCGGTTTAACTAGAACAACCCCCAAGAAAATGCCATTTATAGGAAACAATTCTGGAATTTTATTTCAGATATTTAATTAGAGATCTCATTAAAGGTCGGAAATCGGCTCGAAATCTCCATCAAACACACCTCAACTCGTTTATTTGCACATCACCACCATCACTACCGTTATCACGTGCAACCCACCCCTTGGCACCACACACTACAGTCGCGCTCGAACCTTCGCGGTAAACACACACCTTATCTAGCAAGAATTTTGTTTATTTAACTACGAGACGATTAAGAAGAATAGTATTTATAGAGAGTTGTTGAGTGGAGGTCCTTGGATTGAGAGACAGGTATTCGTATTGTTCGTTCTATTATTCACGATAATCTGTTTATATCACCAGTCATATTCGTTTTATATAGTGATAGGTATTGTGGTATAACTGTGTTGATAATTTGATATCGCTCCATATAATGAAAATATCCCAAAATGATAGATAATTTAGAACAATTGCCCTCCACAACCGTTAGTGCTGCTCCTTCTGCTGCATTGGGACCTGCCATAAATGGCTTGGAACAGCCCTCCAACGACTTGAACTTCGATAAAGTGAGTCCCTCCAAAAGAATCAACTTCAAGAACCAACTCGCGGAGTCTGCCCAATTGTTGATGCCCACTGCTCACCTTCGACTTCCCTTGAAAGAGACAAGTGGAAATGTCCCGTCTCCATCATCAAAGAAGACTAAATTGTTCAAACAATACCAACAACATAAGCTGCAAAAGCCAACAACCACGGCAATTACCCCGATAACCACGGCAATTACCCCCAAGGTCAAGCCCCAACGCCAGGAACGCTTGCAAGACGAGGAATTGCGCAATTGGCAATTGAGTTGGAAGAAAATCATGCTTGAATCCGTGGTCTATTTTGATCCTAATGGCTATGACGAGAGTAACCATTCACACAAGAGAGATCGGAAGATCATCATCCAGGCCATGGAATCGTTTGGCTGTAGAATTAACCAGTTTTTTGACGCCCAGGAGGTGACGATTTTGGTGACCAGAAGAGAACATAAGGCGGTGTTGACTAATAAACCTGATAAGAGAGATTTGATCAGAATCGCAGCACAACATAATTTGAAGATTTGGGATATCGACAAGACTTACAGATTCTTGAAGAATTTGACTGGAATCGACTATAATGACCCCAATTCCATCAATTTGCATAAAGCCAATCAACTACAACAGAAGGGCAATAACAACTTGTCGGCCCTATTGAGTAATGAAAAGATCATGGGTCCTACTGACAGAGATTTGACCGCAAAGAGAGACGATTTCCACTATTTGGGTAAATATTACTTCTTCGTCTTTGATTTGTACCATAAGACAAGACCGGTGGCAGTGAGAGAATGGACAGATTCAAAAGAAAGCCCTAGTTTCCACGTCTCCACAGACGGCAGATGTCCGTTCTTGTCGGACCCATCGAATTACGACGATGCCAAGAAGAAAGAAAGAAGAAGATTAAAGTTTATCAAGACAAGAAACGAAAGATTAAAGCTTATCAGAAGATCTTTCTTAAGTAAGGAGAAATTGGATGCCTTCGAGGCCAAGCTCAGGGAATTATATCCCGACGAGGTATTAATAGAAGAAGAAAAGGCCATAGATAACAGTGCATGTAGTAGCACTGAGGATCTGATTTGCATAACATCTCATGCTCAAAAGAGAGAGAGATCACCGGATGATGAAGAGGAAAATGAAAAATATAAGATGTTTAAAAAATCGTTGATGCAACCACCAAAACCCAATTTGATTAGAAATTCGTCTGTTTTAACTACCAACAACTCGAATTCAAACTCTAAGGCGGCCGAGATCCAAGCATCGGGCTATAACCAATCCAATGACTCGACTGTTGTTGGAAACGGGCTTGCACCCACCTTTGCATCCAATCAGAACAAAAACTTCCAGAGTTTAAAGAATAACTTCTTGAAGCAATCGGTTACATCCAACAAGAACCTCCCCAAACCGTCATCTAAAGTGGTGGAGAAGAAGAAGGATGAAAAACCGGGGTATTGTGAGAATTGCAGAGAAAGATACAACAGTTTTGACGCACACATCGCTTCCAGAAGACACAGAGCCTTTGCATTGAATAACGAGAATTTCGAAGACATCGACAGATTGATTGAAATCATCAATAACGAGAAGATTCTTGGTAGGGTTCAATATTTAGAGTGATAGAACATGGTTGGTATAATGGTATAGGTAATCCGTAAAGGAAACGAGTTGCAGGCATTGCTTTTTGGTTCTTCGCATATAATTAATTAATTAATTGACTAATAAGTTGTGTTGTAGGCCGAGTGATAAAACAACACCGCAACACCATGTCGTCTCCTAACCGGCCCATAGTGGAAAATATTTTGGTTGCATTATGAAGCGCACCACAACTGGATATAGTGTGATCAGTTGTCTATAGAGTGTATATATTGATAATTTGATGTGCTGAGAGGATCCTGTATATAAATCATCATCATGTTAACGCCGTTTCAAAGACTGCTGACCGGTTTTTCATCCTGTGTATGTCTATCGATCAAGAGATATAGTACCATTAGACCTCCTAGACTTGGAGGAGTTTCGAGATTTGCACAGAAAAAACAGGAGACTAGTAAAGCGAGTGCTGAAGTTGTTGGATCAGTGAAAACGGCTGTGAAATCGCAACAAGCCCCGAACACCTCTGGGTTTTTATCGAAAAGAAAGCCCCATGATCTGAGGTCCCAGAATACCGGATCGCTGCGAGATAATAGAAATACAAATTCGAATAGAGAGAATTCGAGAAATACAAATTCGAATAGAGAGAATTCCAGAAATGTCGATGGTAATTCGAGAAACGACCAAAGAGTGCAGAATAGCCCTGTAGAATCCAATACTCCTGCTAGAAAGTTAACCCAGAAGGAGAAGAGAGAGATGGAGGTGGCCAAACAGATGACTGACGAGTTTGCCAGAAAACAGAGACGAGAAGAGAAGAAGGCTGAAGAAAAAAGAAAGAAATTGGAAGGAAAGCCCATCACAGAGATCAAGAAGGTATCTCTTGCCATTCCAAGTCATACCACTGTAGCCAATTTGGGGAATATCATGAATGTCAGATTACCCACCTTATTGACCAAATTACAAGAATTGGGCTTTGAAGATATGCATAGTAACCATATTCTTGACAACGAGACGGCGGTTTTGATTGCGGACGAGTTCGACTTCGAAGTGGTTGTGAATGATGACTTGGGTGCAGATTTGTTCCCAGCGCCCGAAAACGAGGACAAATTGCTACCAAGAGCTCCTATTGTTACTATCATGGGACATGTTGACCACGGAAAGACCACGATTTTGGATTATTTGCGGAAGTCGTCGATTGTCAACCAGGAGTTTGGTGGGATCACTCAACACATTGGTGCCTTCAGTGTGATCACTCCAGAATCCAAGAAACAAATTACCTTCTTGGATACCCCTGGTCATGCTGCCTTCTTGAAGATGAGACAAAGAGGTGCCAATGTAACTGATATCGTTGTTCTTGTTGTGGCCGCCGATGATTCTGTCATGCCTCAGACCAAAGAAGCTATTAAACATTCCAAAAACGCCGGTGTTCCTATCATTGTTGCCATTAACAAGTGCGACAAGCCAGAAGCAAACCCAGACAAGGTTTTGGCCGATTTGGCGGCAAATGATATCGACATTGAAGATTATGGTGGAGATACCCAGACCGTCAGAGTATCAGGTAAAACCGGTTTGAATATGGATAAATTGGAAGAAGCCATTATAACATTGAGTGAGACCATGGAATTGAAGGGTGAGAAAGACGGAATTCCAGCCGAAGCCCATATCATTGAAAGTGAAGTGAAGAAAGGGTTGGGTAATGTAGCCACTGTTTTGGTGAGAAGGGGAACTGTGAAGACTGGTACTATATTAGTTGCCGGTAACACATATTGTAAAGTTAGAATCATGAAGGATGAGTTGAATAGGGCTATCAAGACTGCTGGACCTTCAACACCCTTGGAGATAACTGGTTGGAAGGAATTACCAGAGGCTGGTGAAATGGTTCTTGAGGCTAAGAACGAAGGGTTTGCCAAGAAGGTGATCGATAACCGTATCGGTAGAGTCAAGAGAATGCAAGAAGTTAAGGAGATTGAGTTGATCAACAAACATAGAAAGGACCAAATCGAAGAAGTAGAAAGACAGAAGCAACAACAAGAGTTGATTAGATTGGGATTGGATCCCGATGAAGCACTTTCGGGAGAATCTGAGGAACAACAAACCAAGATCATTAATTTTATTATCAAATCTGATGTCAGCGGTTCTAGTGAGGCAATAAGGGAAAGTATCGACAACATGGGGAACGAAGAAGTCCAATCTAAGGTGTTATACGAAGACGTCGGACCACCTTCAGAAACGGATATAGAAAGAGCCCATGTTTCGAATTCTACTATCTTGGCCTTCAACTTGAAGATTCCTAAAAATATTGCTGATATCGCCGAGAAAAAGGGCGTCAAAATCATCAACCATAATATCATCTATAGATTGATAGAGGAGGTCACGTCAATCTTATCGTCCAACTTGAAGCCAAGAATAGAGATCAAATATCATTCAGAAGTGCAGGTTAATCAGGAGTTCAAAATTTCCACCAAAACGAAGAAGAAGCTCTCCATTGCGGGATGTAAGGTACTTGACGGTACTATGAAGAGAAATTCCAATATCATGGTCTTCAGAGGCGAGTTAATGGTTTACAAGGGTAAGTTATTCACAATGAAGAGAGAAAAGGACGATGTGAGTGAAGTTAAAAAGGGCTGGGAATGTGGTTTGAGTTTCGACAATTGGGAAGAGTTCCAACCTGGCGATATTGTAAAGAGTTACGAAGAGATTTCTCATGAAAGATTCCTATAAATATAGAGAAAAATACAATGTAAATAGTTTTGAAATTTGTAATAGTGATTATTCTATTGTTCCCATTGAACACCACACCATTCTTCTATGTAACCAACACCATCTTCTTCAAAATGAGGCATGTAATCCTCCACATCAGTGGCTATTATGATAGTACCCCATTCCATACTGTTTAACATATTTGTCTGGTTAACTTCAAGATCCATGATCATCTTTGGCATTAATTGGAATTCAAATTGTCTTGAAGAGGAAGGATTGTATCCTGGTTTAGGGATTCGGAGTTCTTTGGCAAACACCTTGGAGATTATGTCAGTGGTGTACAACAATGGTCTACCGCCCAAGGAGTATCTCAACACTTGAGTGGGGTTCTGTTGAATAATGGTGTTAAAATTCTGGAAGATAGCGTCTTCCAAAGATGCTTGGATCTTACTAAGAGTAGGGTCTTGGGCAATAGCAGAAGAACTGGATGCCACTTCTGGCTCGTAATCCAACACCCCTTCCTCAAGCTTGATGTTCTTGTTATTTATTGGAGCCGGTCTAGCAAGAACCTCTTCGTTGACGTAAATGAAATAACCTGGATAAGATTCTAGTTCAATGATACCCTTCTTGATTGGCGCTTTCTTTGGAATGGTCTTAGCAGCGATGGCGGCAAAACTTGGTTTCTCCACTTTTGGAGTAATAGAAGCTTCTGGTTTTGCAAACGGGTTTGGCGAAGCAAATGGGTTTCCAGATGGTTGGGCGAAGGGGTTTTCACCAGGTTTAGAAAAAGGGTTCTCTGACGGGGTCTTCTTGGTGAAATCGATATCGAATTTCTTTGGTTCGTCCAATTTGGCCTCCAATGGCTTCTCAACATCCTCTTCATCCACCTTTAATATTCCCCTAATACATCTGACCGAGCCCCCTTTCCGTTGACAAGTGATCTGGCCACAATTGAAGACATAAAGAACTCTGTCATACAGCTTAGTTTCCAACGGGGCAAACACTTGAGCCAACAACTTCAAATTGGCCTTACAATTCTTACATTTCAACAATTCCGCATCTGGACCAGACCCATTCAACCACACAGGAGTACCACCAATGAAACTGTCTTCGATGGTTGGTTGTTCGTCATCGAGTGGAGTGTCTACATATCCCAAAAATGTCTGGGTTCCAGTCGAAGACACAATTGATCCCTCGTCATCCGAGGCGTATTCCTGATCCGAAGACATCTTTCTATTTATATTTATGATATCGTCACTGGTTGTTCTTTCCTATGGACATAATCATCTCATCTCGAAAAATTTATGTCGGAGCTGCAGTAGTCTGAGCCGACATGTTGCATAATTCATTTGCAACCAAAAAAGATGTGAGTTCTTAGAGAAGAAAATATTATGAGATCTCTTAATTTTTCGTATTATGAGATTTATTTTTTTGTTGGATCAAGGGTCTGAAAATGCTTGCAAACTGCCTATAAACAGTCGAATGTGGGGATCAAGCTCCACCAAGAAACCTTAATTCTTTGTTCAGTTGCATGTAGATTGAACTTAATGGGGTTTCTCGGGGAAAATGATCCCCAATAAAATAAAGGATATTTAAACTCTAACTTCTCCTTAAAATTTTATAGCCAAATTGATCTTGAAGTTATTGCTTATAGGTCTTAGGAGATATAGTCATCATGACGGAATTAATCGACCCAAATTTCGATATTGACGAAATTTGTACCCAATTGACCCTCAGAGAGAAAGCATCCTTATTATCGGGATATGATTTCTGGCATACTGCTCCCGTCGAACGATTGGGAATTCCCTCAATTCGGGTATCTGACGGTCCTAATGGTGTCAAAGGATCAAGACTCTTCAACGGAAAGTAAGCATAATTATCAGAAGCCTGATTTCGTATATATATATATTAATTTTCTAGAACTTCTGCCTGTTTCCCATGTGGTCCCGCATTGGCGTCAACTTGGGATAAACGGTTACTTCTCAAGGCTGGCAAATATATGGCTGACGAAGCTAAAGCTAAGAACGTTCACGTAATATTAGGCCCCACTTGTAACATCCCAAGATCTCCATTATCTGGGAGAGGATTTGAGATGTTTGGCGAAGATCCTACCTTATCAGGGATAGTTTCAGCCTTGATTGTGAACGGCATAGAAGGTGAAGGTATCAGTGCAACCATAAAACATTACGTTGGTAACGATCAGGAGTATTTGAAGAAATCTGTCGATACAATAATAACGGAAAGAGCACTTAGGGAGATATATCTAAAGCCTTTCCAGATTGTAATGAGAGATTCAAATCCAGGTTTAGTTATGTCTTCGTATAACAATGTCAATGGTGAGAGTGTTTCCGATTCCAAAAAGTTCTTGATAGATATTTTAAGAACAGAATGGGGATGGGATGGAACTGTGATGTCTGATTGGTTTGGTACTTATTCCGTAGACAAATCTATCAAGAATGGGTTGGCTATAGAGATGCCTGGTCCCCAGAGATTTAGGGATTTTGAACTTGTATCTCAAATGGTAATTTCAAATTCGTTACATTTAAGAGATGTTGATGCTAGAGTGAAGGATGTCCTAAAGCTAGTGAAGCGTAGCTTCAAAAGTGGAGTGACTTACGACAGATCCAAGTCAGAGACAGTCAATCAAGACCCTGAAATCAAAAAGATTTTAAGAAAGCTTCAAGATGATTCGATAGTTTTACTAAAGAACGAACGCGGTTTTCTTCCGCTTTCCAACACGGACTCGATTGGAGTTATTGGTCCCTTGGCCAAACATGCAGCCTATTGTGGAGGTGGTTCTGCTGCTATAAAGACCTCTTATATCGTTACTCCTTATTCAGGGATTGTTAATAAGCTTGATAAAGATGTGCCTTATTCCACTGGCTGCCAGGTACATAAAAATTTGCCTGCCTTGGGACCTCACTTAATCAATTCCAAAGGAAAAAAAGGTTATGAAGCCAGTTTTTATCTTGAGCCTCCAGAATCACCTAATAGAACCTTGATTGAATACTTGGAGTTGGACGAGTCCTACATTCTGTTGATTGACTATACAAATCCGAAAGTAAAGAATTTTTTATTTTACATCGATTTCGAGGGATATTTGATTCCAGAAGAAACAGGAACATATGAATTTGGCCTTATTGTGTTGGGTAGTGGCTTATTGTTAATCAACGATAAAGTCGTTGTCGATAATAAAACGGAACAGAGATTAGGTGAAGCTTTCTTTGGTGCAGGTACTATTGAAGAGAAGGGCACAATTCATTTGAATAAGGGCCAGAAATACAAATTTGAAATTAAGTTTGGCACTTCACCAACAAGAAAACTAAAGAAGGAGACATTTCCAAGTCCTGGTGGCTTGAAGTTTGGATATAGACTAATGAAGTCAGATGAAGAGCTTATTCTGGAAGCTGTGGAAGTTGCCAAATCTGTGGAAAAGGTGGTGATTTTCATTGGATTGACGCAAGAATGGGAAACTGAAGGGTTTGATAGACCTGATATGTCCTATCCTAGAAACATCAACAAGATGGTCGAAGAAGTGCTCAAAGTCAATAAAAATGTAGTAGTCGTTAACCAGACTGGATCTCCTATTGAAATGCCTTGGTTGGATAAGGTCCCTGCAGTGCTTCAGGCGTGGTTTGGTGGCAGTGAATTGGGCAGTGGTATTGCAGATGTCTTATTTGGGGATGTTACTCCAAGTGGTAAGCTAGCTGTGAGCTTCCCTATTAGAGTGGAAGATAATCCTGCTTTTCTAAATTTTGGTAAACCTAGTGGAAGGAGAGTTTTGTATGGTGAAGATATCTTTGTGGGATATAGATACTACGAAAAGATGAAGAAAGAAGTGGCATTCCCATTTGGTCATGGGTTGTCTTATACCAGCTTCAAATTCTCAAATTTTTCAGTACTGAGAAAGAACGATGATACGTGGAAAGTGGCATTAAGTGTTTCCAACACTGGTGACAGAGATGGTGCTGAGGTTATTCAGGTTTATGTTGCTCCCGTTTCACCGTCAATTATAAGACCGGTGAAAGAGTTGGTTAATTTCGAGAAAGTATTCGTTGGAAGCGGTGAGAAAGAGAGTGTAGTTATTGATATCAGCATCAAATACGCTATTAGTTATTGGGATGAATATTCATCTAATTGGGTTGGAGAGGCCGGAGAATATATGGTTCTTGTTGGTAATTCTAGTGATAATATTCTATTGGAATGGATATTGGAAGTGAAAGAGACTATCCATTGGTTAGGTGTTTGAGAGTGGAAAAGTTGGTCTAGAAGAGCATTGCCTCGAATGCTTACAAATGTTTAAAAGTTGATATTTGTAGGAAATAGCGATATTGGAATAGAGCAAGCATAAGCCTCCATGAATTTTCAAGTTTTACATTCTTTGTTGGATCGGACCTGATGGATATGCAACATCTTGGATACCGTGGTAATGAGTACATCTAGAAGCCGGCGAGAGTCACCAGAGGTGCACCATTGGACCGAGATTGAGATTAGAAACAAAAATAAAATTCTACAATTGTATCACTTTTCTTTACAAACCGAGTTTATTCCGTGTGTAAGCAACACATACTCTACAATGTACATGTGTAATTACTTCATTCCTCCACCATTGCAGCCTCCTACAAACTAAGCTTCACTACGCGTATTGTCCTATGTAAGGCAGAAAAAGAAAAAGCCAACATAGAACATAAGACTAATAATAGTATTTAATTCATCTAATATTCATCTTCAACAATATAGAAGAGCACGTTATTTCTGAGAAATCCTTAACCCTTTGCCCTATATCGTTCCCTGCATTCCCTACATCAAAACCGGGGAAATACAGAGAGGAGACAGACATCTTGTGATAGAAACAGCATTGAGTCTGAGATCTGGAGACAAAAGCGAAGGAATTGCGTTATAGGTTGTTGGTTTTTATTTCAAGAAACTTTTCTGATCTGAGAAAGAGTCCGTGTACAACTGTCCCTTGGAAAGCGGCGTGAGAGGGAGCAGTAGAAGGTATTATACTGTCGAGTAATTCATATTGATCCTGGTCGACCATTTACGTCTCGATATCATAATTAGACATTTAATACAATGTCAAGACGAAATAGCTCGGATTCGTCCGATGACGACATTCCACAATCAAATGTGGCCAAATTGCCCAGATTGAACTTGAATAAAATAGAAACACATCATAACACATCCAGAAGAGAATATAAGACCCCCATCAGAAATTCGGGCTATTTCAACAATCCCTCGGGGTTTCCCATGAATAGTCAATCGATTTCGGAGAATCATGAGACTTCTGACTTCTCCAATCCGTTGAAGGCACCTCTACCTTCGTTCAAATTGGATCCCAGCTCCCCGACCCTCACTAAAGACGCCAGGGACTTCGAGGCTGAAGAGTCTGAAAAGGATGATATTGAGGAAGAAGAAACAAATCTGTCGCACGAAATGCTCAATCCAAAGAGAAATGGGAACAGACAAGTGGAGTTCTACGACTCGGATAGCTCTGATGATCCCGATTTAAACACAACAAATGAAATGGATATCACCGAATTGAACCCCATGGAAGACGGAGGGAGATCCTCGTTGTTGCCTTCAAGCTCACAACATCCGGTGAATGAGAACTTCACTGCGCAATTCAAGAGAAAAATGTCCTTGCGATCAACTTTCAAAAACAGCGAGCCTTCCGGTAATGACTCGTTTTTATCCAGATTTTTTAATGGTCCTATTAGTGGTGGTGGGATGGTTCCTGGTGCTTCCAAATACGAAGGAAATAGCGCTAATCCACCAATAGAGGAGGAAAGAGAGATAGGCATGGACCGAAATGACATAGAAATGATGAGATTAAACCCGGAGGACTTCAAAGAGGAAGCCGAGGATTTGTTAAAAATCCATATGAACGGGAATAATGCCCCTTCAATCAATACATCCATCAACGGAGAAGGCTCCTCGTACGGTGGTTCCACCTTGAATAGAAGCTCTAATAACAGTTTTCTCGTGGCCCCCAACCCGGACCTCTATCTCAGAGGAAATCCAGGTGAATTTGATGATGAGATGAATCTTGATGATGGTGGTGATTATTACGTAGCGCCGCCAAAACATGTCCAGGCTGGTGTCTTATCATCATTATTGCGGTTGTATCAACATCCAGCGGAAGCCAAATCATCAGCGACTTTTTCAGGTAATTTGCTCAGTCCTGAACAATCACCACAGAATTCAAGACCTCAATCTGTTTTAGATTTCACTAAATGGGGGAAAAAGAAACTCTCTTCAAAACAAGCTCAAAGTGACGATGAAGAATTAGGAACGAGGCAGTTTCATAAGAGAAACATTTCCTCAAGCTCCATTGCAGGTTTGTTGTTCTCCCATAATAATATGTCAATGGACGAATTAACAAGGGTCAAAAGCAATTCGAGTGCAATGCCCTCTTTCCTTAATACCAGACCAAAGCTTCCTAAACTGAAATCTGCCAGTAAAGTCCCAAAGAAGAACAGACGCTTAGAACGTCAAACTAGAATCACCGTTCATATAGCTGATATTCTCCAGAGACAGAGATTCATCTTGAGGATGTGCAAGGCTCTTATGCTTTATGGGGCACCTACTCATAGACTAGAGGAATATATGGTGATGACATCCAGAGTGCTAGAAATAGATGGTCAATTCGTGTATATGCCTGGATGTATGATTGTTAGTTTTGGGGATGCTGCTACTAGGACTTCTGAAGTGAATATTGTGCGCTGTGTTCAAGGATTGAACTTATCCAAATTGACAGAAACCCATAGAATTTACAAGTCTGTGATTCATGATTTGATTGGCGTTGAAGAGGCAAGCACACAATTGGAGGTTATTTTAGCTGATAAGAATAAATATCCTGCTTGGATGTGTGTTTTGTTCTATGCTGTTGGTTCAGCAATGGTGGCCCCTTATGCATTTGGGGGCGGCTGGATGGACCTCCCAATATTGTTTGGCATTGGTTGTTGTGTTGGTATTCTTCAGTTTTATGTATCCAACATATCCAACCTTTATTCTTCGGTCTTTGAGGTGGCTTCATCGATCGTGGTATCCTTCATCTCTAGAGCAATTGGATCCATAAATAATGGGAACACCTTCTGTTTCAGTGCTCTTGCACAAGGTTCATTAGCATTGATTTTACCTGGCTACATTATTCTTTGCGGTTCATTAGAATTACAATCAAGAAATATCGTTGCAGGTTCTGTCAGAATGTTTTATGCTATCATATATTCATTGTTTCTAGGGTTTGGTATAACTCTTGGTGCTGCATTATATGGCTGGATTGATAAGAATGCCACCGATCAAACTACATGTGCTGCCTCTCATCAAGTGGATCCTATTTATAGAATTATTTTTATCCCTGCATTTTCCATCCTGTTGGCCTTGATCAACCAGGCAACTTGGGATCAACTCCCAATGATGGTGGTTATCTCTGGTGCGGGTTATGTTGCAAGTTATTTCTCTGGATTACATTTCCAGCAGGTGACGGAATTCACTGCTGCTATAGGTGCGTTTGTTATAGGAGTATTAGGAAACTTGTATTCTAGAATAGGAAGAGGGATGGCTGTCTCGGCTATGTTGCCAGCGATATTTGTTCAAGTTCCCTCGGGTATAGCATCTCAAGGCTCCCTTTTGGCAGGTCTTGCTTCCGCTAACAAGATCACAGGTGCCAACGACACCACCGATGCTTCTTCTGCAAATATCACAAACTCAAATGCCTTGAGTTTTGGTGCTACTATGGTAGAAGTGTCTATTGGGATCAGTGTGGGGTTATTTGCTGCTGC
This sequence comes from Nothofagozyma chilensis, assembly GCA_030573195.1. Classification (NCBI taxonomy): domain Eukaryota; kingdom Fungi; phylum Ascomycota; class Pichiomycetes; order Serinales; family Cephaloascaceae; genus Nothofagozyma; species Nothofagozyma chilensis. The sequence continues at coordinate 332,054 of JAJMCV010000090.1, forward strand.
ATTATTGGTTTATCCATTTGGTAAAAAAAGAACAGGTCTCTTCACTTTGTGAGAGACTTTTGTTTTGTGATATAGACATTCATTCAAGACAATACAAAAATATCTTTCCACTAGCAGTAGCTCATAAGCTGAATTATTTTTTATACCAATGTCATATTGTCCTCCTTTAAGCGTTTCTTCTAATTCCATTGGTTGTCTGGCGTTATTCACGGTCAACCAGAGGAGACACAGTTTTATTGATCATGGATATCCTTGTAATCGCAATTATCTTAAATATTATCTGAATTACAATGATTATGGATGTATCAAGCTGGGAATGAAGAGGAGTTTCTCTCAAAGAGAATTTAAAAGGGAAATGGTCAGTCAATGTTCCACCAAAGGTTTGAGTCTGTCAGCCTCTCAATACTTTAGCCCGTTACTCAGAGCTTATAGCAATTTCACAAAGTTACCTCCTAGAAAACAGAAGGCCTTTAGAAGGGGATATGTACCTATTGCTGTTATTTTGAAACTGGATGCTTTTTCCCATGGGGATATCTCCAAAGAATTCGTTGATGGGGTCTCTCCGCTTGGTGATTACTTCCAAGATCTCCTGATGGTGTCGAAGCTGTTCAATGCTTATACTTGTCAATGGTCAAGCGTATTTTTGGATTCCACGAACGAGATTTATTACTATGGTGAGACAAATAATCTTGGAAATATGACGATTTTATATGGTTATTTTTCCTTAGGATTGACTTCCTCAACAGTTGTTCCCAAGAAGACACTTATTGGTCAGCCTACTCCTGTGATAGTCCCCCTTCCACAGGAATTAAATGGCACTATAAAGTTGCGTATCTTCAGACGATCATTAGAAAGACATTTCCAAAAACGTGGAGATCTTGATGGGTTTTTTTTAAGTCAGCCATATTATTTTCTTTCCCATAACAATCAATTACTTGAGTTGATTCCATGTGATGAGACTAGAAATAACAAACCAATTTCTTCTACAAGGAGATAGGATTATTTTCTTATCTATTCTTTATTACATACTTTTTCATTATTCAAAATACTCAATTCTAATCGTATTTCATTCTCTATTCGTCTCCCATTTATTTTCCACCAAGTAATTCAACCAAGATCTTACCGGCTGCTAAGACCTCTTCGTCGAAATATCTTTTACCAACTAATTGCAAAGCAATTGGAGCACCAACGAAATCTTTCTCGTCGTATTGTTGGTATTCCAAGTCCTCCAAGTTATTTCTTGGGACATATGGAGTTTCCAATTTGTCAAGGGCAGGATCTTGGTATAAACCGGTTTGGAAGGCTAAACCTGGCATGTCCAAGATGTTAAATAAGGAAGTGTAAGACCAATTGAACACCTTATTTGGTTTTGGAGCAACATTGTTATATGTTGGACACAAGATGAAATCAATGTTATTTGCAACCATATAATCGTTGTATTCGTTTCTCAAGTTATCTCTGATAGTGTTTAAATCACGGTTATCTTGGATAGAATAAGTCTTATCACCGTCACCGTAATTGAAACACCATTTGGTCAAAGGAGCCAAAGGTTCACCCGATTTACCTAAATATTCCTTTTGCTTTTCGTTGGAGTCACAACTGTACATCTTGTGGACGGTGTCGTAGGCCAATTGGGTCTTGATTGGCTTGAATTCCACGATGTTAACACCGGCCTTCTTGAAGGTTTCAACAGCAACCTTCAAACCTCTTTCAATTGGAGGGGTTGGCTTGACTATGCCGTCGTCGTACATGACAGCGATTGTGATTTGTTGAGGGGCTGGAGTAGGGACGTTTCTCCATGGGATTGGAAGACACCAGATATCGTAATTCCATGGGGCACCTTTGTTGATGTAGGCTTCCATGAAGAGTTGCAAGTCGCCAATGGTTCTAGCCATTGGACCGGCAACAGCAACCACGGATTCTTGTCCACCACCCGAAGAGACACCACCAGCAGTACCGATTCTTCTGGTGGAAGGTCTCAAACCATGACAACCCGAATAAGCAGCTGGGGCACGGATGGAGCCACCGATATCGGTACCAACACCCAATGGAGAGCCACCAAAGGCCACCAAAGCACCCTCACCGGAAGAAGAACCACCTGAAGATAACGACAAATTGTATGGGTTTCTAGATCTCCCGATGATGTTGTTCATGGAGTCCAAATGCATCAAGGTCTGCGGTTCGTTGGTTCTGATGTAGAAAACAGCACCCAATTCGTACAACACCTTGACGGTGGTGGAGTCCTTTTCCGGGATGTTTTCTATGAAACAAACATAACCCCCGTTTGTGACCTTTCCCTTGTAACCAATTTGTTCCTTCAAGGAGATTGGCAAACCATGTAAGGGACCCACGGTCTTTCCCGTCTTTTCCAAGAAATCGTCCAATTCTTGCGCTCTTTTCAAGCCCTCGTCGATGAAGATATCCATGGCACAATTAGTGAATTGTTGGCCAATGACGGATCTTTTGGCAAAAGCCTTCAAGGTTTGCACCGCGGATAACTGTTTGGCGGCGATTTGTTTGACCAATTCATTTGCTGGGGTGTCGGTGATGGAGAATTCCTCCTCGGACAACAATTTCTTGTCGTACAAGAATTTGACAGCATTGAATTGGGAGTCCAAGTCGGTCGGTAACAAACTAGCGTCAATCTTCAAGTCAGCCGGGGTGTGGTCCTCCAAGGCCTTTCTGTATTTCAACACCTTTGGAAGCCATTCCTTTTCGTAGAGTTGTGGGTTCTCGGTGTCGGCGAGATCGGCCTTACCGTAGAAAGATTCAATAGTGGCAGTCATATTTGGTGGTTGGGTTGAGAGGATCAGAGACAACCTGCTGCTTACATCTTTATATAAGATGGAGATTCTGCAGGTGTTTGCTATCGCGCCTATCTTTGTTCCAAAAGAGGAGCGATTGGGGCGGAAGAACATTATCGGCAAAAGAGGAAGTTGCAGCAGACGATGTGATTGGTTGGTAGAGATGGTGAGTGGGTGTAAGGCGGTGGTTGTGTCGACTCTACAAAGCGCGCTTAGTAGTGAGAGGGCGCTAATGGCTGGGAATTGATTTGGGTAATACTGTTAGCCAGGATGGATGTAGAGACGTATAGAGTGTGAAAATTTCTGCATATTTTTTATTTCTTTCTCATTTTCTTTCACATTTTCTTTCACATTTTCCTTATGAGCTTGCAACTTCATTTAAATGTGTAATTAATCGTTATTTCTACAACTTCTTCTATTACACCGGTGGCCTATCTACCGGTGCGGCGTGAACCATCTCCCGGTTCTTTGGTGTGTCATAGATGTCAGATTACGGTCCAACTCAATTGATCTCGAAACGTTAGAATTCACGAGATAATGGAGAATATCCTTCATTTCGCATCAGCATCACCACACATTCACCACACCTCCCTCACCTCACAACACACTCCCTCACCACATCCGCCGTCCCCTCCACGGTTATCATTGAAACCGCCGTGCACATAACCAACTGTAGACCGCGGAAAACTCTCACTGTCAAAAAGGTTGGCAAATTCAATTAGCTATAAAGGTGGAATATCCTGGAAAGTGTTTTAATTGAAACGGTTCGTTGAAATAAACGCTAATTCACCATGACTCTTCCATTAGAAGTCGAAATCACCTTGCCAGATAATACCGTCTACAAACAACCAACCGGGTTATTCGTTAATAACCAATTTGTCGAGTCTATAGATGGGGCCACTATCGACACCTTTGATCCCTCTACTGGTGAAAAATTGGCAACTGTTTATTGTGCCAACGAAAAAGATGTGGATCAAGTGGTCATCCAAGCCAGAAATGCCTTCGAAAACGTCTGGAAAAAGATCCCTGGAACCAAGAAGGGTGAATATTTGTACAAATTGGGCCAATTGATGGTCGAACACAAAGAAGTGTTATCCTCCATTGAATGTGCTGATTCCGGTAAACCTAAATATACCAATGCCATTTTCGACGTGGTTCATTGTGCCCAGGTTTTGAAATATTACGCTGGTTGGGCTGATAAGTCCTTCGGAAAACAAATCCCCACCACTGACGAGAAGTTGGTCTACACCATCCACGAGCCATTTGGTGTTTGTGGCCAGATCATTCCATGGAATTATCCTTTGGCCATGGCTATCTGGAAAATCGCACCCGCCATAGCTGCTGGTAACGTGGTGATCATGAAGACCGCGGAAAACACCCCATTATCGATGTTATATTTGATGAAATTGGTCGTGGAGGCAGGTTTCCCCGCTGGTGTCATCAATGTGGTTACAGGTCTCGGTCCAGTCTGTGGTTCCGCTTTGGCTGCCCATATGGACGTCGATAAGATCTCCTTCACCGGGTCCACCGCCGTTGGCCAACAGATCCAAAAATTGGCTTCCTCCAACTTAAAGGCTGTCACCATGGAATGTGGTGGTAAGACCCCAATGTTGATCTTTGAGGACTCCGATATGAAGAAGGCTGCAAAATGGGCCGCCTTCGGTATCATGTACAACATGGGTCAAATCTGTGTCGGTACCTCGAGAATATATATCCATTCCTCGAAGAAGGAGGAATTCTTGAAGGAATTCATCGACCATGTGAAAGACTCCTATAAGCAAGGTAATCCCTTCGGTAAGGACATCAAGATGGGTCCTCAAGTCTCTAAAACCCAACAAAAGAGAGTCATGGGCTACATTCAAAAGGGTATTGAAGAAGGTGCCACTGTCGAGCTTGGTGGTAAGATCCCAGAGGGCTATCCAGAAGCTTCCTGTTATGTGGAACCAACGATTTTCTCCAACGTTACTCAAGATATGACCATTGTTCAAGAAGAAATCTTCGGTCCTGTTGTTTGTTTGAGTACTTTCGAGACCGAAGAAGAAGCCTTGAAATTGGCTAACGACACTTCTTACGGCTTGGGTGCATGTGTTTTCACTGAAAGCTTGACGAGAGCTCATCAATTGGCCAAGAACTTGCAATCGGGTCAAGTTTGGGTCAATTGCACCAACAGTTCAGACTTCAGAGTTCCTTTCGGTGGTGTGAAGATGAGTGGGTTTGGTAGAGAATTGGGTGAATATGGTTTGAGTATGTACACCCAAGCCAAGGCTGTTCATATTAACTTGAGCGCCAACTTGTAGTTGAAAAAAGATAAATTTACGCTGATATGAATTATTTAAATGTATGTGTAATAAGCAGTTATAAAGGAACGTATAGTATCTCTCCATATCCCGATTCTGTAAAAAAGATCACCTTGTTCTGATGTACATCGTATCTTCAAAATTGGTTGTACTTCCACCGCTTTACATTCACACTCCATTCAATTATTATTACTCCATATATTTCCTATATCTTTCATATTCAACAAACTATTGTACAAGTATTAAATATTCTTTTAACCCAAATTGAGAAAATCACTCAATTCAATACATAAATCCCTCATGCACTGATTTGTTCTAAACTCTTTCTATCAAATAACATTCCAAATATCAAATCCTCATTATCCCATTTCCAACACGTTTCCAAAATCCTCTTGACCTGTAAGGCAGAATTTGCGTGAATTAACTCCCCAATATCGGCCAACTTCACTCGAAGAAAGTTTTGATCCTCCCACTTGACTGCTGCTGATCCTACCACAAGAATCGACCAAATAGTAAGACACGATGAATGGTCGTTATTTGGTATCACCTTGAGTTCCTCGATGATTAGCTTCAATTTCGACTGAACATCATACGAAGAAGGTGGAAGATTTGTATCCAAAAGCTTCATCAAGAGAATAGAAGAAGCCATTATAACAATTTTGGATATGGCAATATTAGCAACAAGAACATTATAATAAGGCGATTCCTCCGCATTATTAGGTAATGTGGATGGTCTGAAATGAGAGATTTGTTGCTGAAGATTGTGGATGGCCACTATATCCTCCGGAGGAATTACTAAAGAGAGATATGGGGGCGATCTTGACGAAGTCAATTGCACGCCATTCAATTGGGTTAGTTTTCGGAACATGTACGAGGTTTTGGCCGCTATTTCGAAGCCCTCAAAGGCAGCTCCCATCACAGGGTTGTTCATCCATTTAACCAAACAATTGCTGAACAAAGGTCTCTCCAATAACGAATTGTATGTCTCGAAGAAAATGAACGGATTTGGCAACATTTTCAAATCCTCGATATCGCATAAAAACAATGTAATGGAATAGTTGAAGATGAAACTCTCGAGAAGACATTTTTCAACGGGTGTGATGATGATGTCGCTGATTGCCTGACGGATCAACTTTGATTCCAAACGTCTCTTGATGATATTATAACTGGCAACCAAATGTTTAGCACATCTCGAGGCAGAGGCTCCAAAGGCTCTTTCACGAAGACACAAGCTTTGAACAGCCACGAACAACCAATCCTCGGTCCCGTCAACCTGATTGCTCATGATGACCGATTGGATGAGCTGGATAGCCTCGAGATACTTATTTTGCGCGAAATCACGATATTCCGGTTTATTATATGCCAACACACAGGCTCCACAAGCAAAGAATATCTTCAACAAGATATTGGAATGTAGACCCTGTGGTAGAAAAGTGGCGGCCGGAGTCAACGACGGATGTGAATGTGAAGGAGAGATAGACGGAATAAATTCAGTTAGAAAGAGATGATACAAGAACGCGTCCTCCTTATTCAACTTGTAATTTGGAATCCAATCGAACTCGGAGATCCCCGAGAGTTCGATCAACGGAGACACCTCGTATTCCATCAATTGGCTACTATTATTATCGATCTCGTCGAATTCAAGCGAAAACTCGTGATTTTCCTCTGGAATGAACTCGCTTCCGATGGACGAGATGGGACTGGTCAAGGAATCGGTTCTATCCAGGGGAAGTACCGCCGGCATACCGTTCGATACCATGGTCAAATAGTCCATCCGGACCGAATTAGCTTCGTCAGATGAGCTCATGGTGGTGTTGCAATCGTTGTCCTTCGTCCTGACATCCTCCTCGACAGTTTCTGGGTTGTTGGCTAACGTGGTGATGACGAAATTCTCCGTATCTCCACTCAACTTGAACTCCTTCGGTAACGTCTCGTTGTTGTGACTGGGCCACACACAATTGATCGAGTTCCGATTGCAATTGTTGCATTTCCCATTTAATTCCTTGTTGGACTCGTCACATTTCTTCTTTCTGAATCTACAGGTGAAACAGCCCGTCTTGGACCTGATCTTGGTCTTCGAGCTCTTCTTGGTCACCTTATGCGGTGGGTTCTCTCGTGGAGTGGTCGTCGGAGGAGGAACTTCTGTGGAAAACTCCGAATTAGAAAATTCCTCTTGTATATCTGAGCTCATTGTGTGTAGTTAACCATCCAGTAATCCTATCATGCCTGCCCCAAGCCTACTGGTGCGTCTATCTTGTTTGTATCTCTGTCTACCGTTGTTCACTGAGCTTCACGAACTTCTGTCTGTCCAGCTCAAAACCTCGCACATCAAACACACTCGCACTAACCGAATACCGTAACGAAAACTAATAATCCCGTCGTAGCTAATGTGGAGATTCTGTGTGTCGCTCTTCCGCGATGCCATACGCCATCCGCCGTCCAACGACTCGCCTAATTCGGCAGGTGCATCAGTGAATGCCTCTGTTACAGCCTGCAAGTTGCAACCCACTCACTACAATGGCTCTTAGTGATACTTTATTAGACGTATCCTATTATTTACGTATTTTTTTCTATGCATTTGAGGGTCTTTTTAATGCTCCTTTTCTGTCAAGTCCCTATACTTACTCCACCTAAAATTCAATATAATCTGAATTACCCTGTAAAGCATCCGTTTCCTCCTCTTCGCTCTCACTGGCCCCACTACTCTCCTCATTCTCCTCTTCATCCGAAGAATATCCATTCAAATCAATAAGATGCTCGTTCGGAACCTCCTTTTCTCCCTCTTCATCTATGAAATATAACAATTCTGGAGGCTTCGTGTCCTCGTCTTCTTGGTGCGAACTGTGCAATTGCGTCTTTGTAATCGTATGTGAAAGCTTGCAAGCTCTGCCTCTTGGACATTCCAACCCTTGTTCGAAATCTGGACATTCATACAAATGTTTATATGGACATCTTCTCCCTCTATCACACCATCCTCCAATAGAAAATGGTCTGCATATTGGAGCATCAGCGCGGGTCTTGATATGGAGAAAGATGCAACTAGCATTAGTACAGCCACCAGACAAGAAATACCGACAATGTGGGGTATTGAAATCATTGGATTCGTGACTCAATGGACAATTTGGATTGTGACATTTCGAATTGGGATAGAGTCGACAGAGTGCCAAATGGTTCGCACTGTGCGTATATTTGCAAGTGGATCCTTTGGTACATATTCCTAGAAGATTATTAGTATGTTCATATACTCGTTTCCTAATCAAACACCTACCTGTACGGGTGAAATACCGACAATACTCGATATATCTGCTGTTTTATTCGTTAGTAATCGCTTGACATCTCCTTCTCTCGATACTCACAAAGCCTTGGGCACCTTTCTTCTCAAAGTTCCTGAGCTATTTCTCGAATAACTTTTACCATTCCATATCACAATCTTTCTCTTATTCCCCACGAGAAGCGTTAAAGGTACTAATCTCGAACCGTTTCTCGCTATGGCATACAAATCGCCGTCCAAAAGCGTTCTATCGCAATTATCGTATTCTACATTATTCTTGGAGATTCTCACCTCTAGACTGGCCAATCTGTTGGCCTGTTTGATCTTGTCCTTTCTTGCCTTCAATCTCTCGCTATTTTCGATAATCTTGTTCTGATCTTCTTGGAATATTTTCGTATTCACCAATTTCATGCCACCTCTCGATACAGTGGAAACATAAGTCTCCTCTACACTCAATGCGGACGAAATAGTACTCGAAGAATCAGAACTACTTGTGGTCTCACCACCTTGGATCTCACCACTTGTTCCATCCAGATTGGCCCCATCGGTCTTTAGTCCGTTCAAAACTAGAGACATATTTCTATGAAGAAATGGCTTCGTTACGGCTCCTCCATATACAGCACCACCTCTACCGTAATTTCCTCTATTAAAGCCTCCAAAATAGCCTCCTCTTCCCCGTCCTCTCCCTCGGGCCCTATACGTACCAGGACCTCCTCTTAAAATGGGCTTCGTTTGTTGTACGGTTTCAGTTGTATCAGTTACAGAATCTACTACAGAGGTGTTTGGAGTAGTCAAGTTCACATCGGTATTCTTCTTCATGGCAGCCTTTGCACTCTCAATGGCCCGTTTCAAGCTGGCAATTTCGGCCATTTTGGCCAATAATTCGGGGGTTTCGTTTATTTTCCCCTCCATATTCGATATTCAATATCTAATTAGTCTTCCCCTAATCTTCCTGTTGGTTATCTCTTGTTGTAGAAAATAGTTCATCTTATTGCTGAAAAATTAATGGTGGTCACGTGAGATACCGGTGGCTACTGAGTTACCCGACGAAACATAGACCATACTCAACAAGATATATGGCAATTTATGTGCGATATTATATAAATAGAGAGAGAAATAATTGTAATTGGCCCATTAAATATGCATGTGAAACAATATGGGATTGAGAAATTGGGTCAAATCATCCCCGTTGACAAAGAAACTTGTGAACAGATGATCGAATATGCCTTGACATTACCTACAGATCATGAGATTCAACAACATTTTCTCAATCTACTAGGCGAAAGTGACGATGCGTTGGAATTTGTAGGTGACTTTATACGGTTGAAGAATGTGGCTGTTGTGGAGAATAACATAAATGAAAGTAATCGTAGTGTTGGTGACAGCTCTATTTCGAGTCATCACAAGAAGATTCCAATTCAAAAGGAACCAGCTCCTAGAAGAAGCCAGCCGCCGCCTGAAAAGAAGACGGCGTGGGGAATCCAGGAAAGTGACAGAAAACAGCTGAGTCCCAGTCCAAGTCGAGTTACGTCCTCGAAGCCAAGATTGGCTAATACTGCGGGAAGTGCCACCACTTCGCAATTATTGAACCTTAAGCCCTCTCAACAGCCCACCAAGCCCCAGGTCAAGCGATCCAAAAGAAAACATGTGGACAATCTCAAGGATATTGAGGCTGCATTGAACGAATTGGAAGTCAATGCAAGAGATTCGTCGAGCGAGATAAATAGAGTGTGTAATTGTATGGGGTTAAGACATCCCTTATTTGAATTTGCTCCCAATTGCTTGAATTGCGGCAAAATCATATGTTCAAAGGAGGGTTTGCAGCCTTGTTCCAATTGCGGCAAGGAGTTGATCTCGTATAGAGAAAGAGCAGAGATTGCCAATATCTTGCGGGAAGAAAAGCTAGATATTGAGAATAAGAAGATCAGTACCAGGGGAACGTCTTCGTCGGCTTCCTCGTCTCGAGTTGGCTCGCCGGCACCAACTCCAGGGGGCGGTTCTCCAAGACCAGGATCGCCTGCCAATGTTGAAAAGCTTAAGAAACCCCAAAAGATCATAATCTCGATGGGTGCAGGTAATAAGAATCTTTTCCAGCAACAAGACTTGGCATTGAAGAAAATTGAGGCCCAGAGAGCAAAGGAGCACAAGAAACAGCAGGACATAGAAGAGGAACGCAAGGAATTGGAGGAACAGCAGAAGGAACTCGAGTTCTATTCAAAGAAAAAGGACGTAAACCCAGATTTGGAAAATGCACAGGAACGTTTGGAAACTTTGTTGAATTTCCAGGCCACTGGTGCTCAAAGAACCAGAATCATAGACCAGGCCTCGGACTTCGAGCTTCCAAATATCAGCGGTACAAATCTCTGGACCTCTCCTATGGAAAGAGCACTTCAATTGAAGAGACAACAGAAACATATGAGAAAACAAGATGAGGTGGTAAAGGCTCGCTCGGGAAGAGGTAAGGTTGTGATGGATATGACCATCAGAGACGGTAAGGTTATTCTCCGTGAAAAGCTTATTCCCGAATCGGACCTTGGAGAAGAGCTGGATGAAAACGAGGAAATAAAGCAATTGGAATCGGAAATTAATGGAGTTAAGTTAAGGGAAGAAGACCTAAAAACAAAGAATATCTGGGACCCTGAAAAGGATAAGGAGAAATGGGAAAGACCTATCTACATAAAAGCAGAAACGGACAGAAGTGGTACTCCACTGTCGTTAAATGGCGATGAAGCTAACGAAAATATTCATGATATACTAGGGAAATGGGCAAGAGTTCAAGTTGCTCAGCTGGAAGACTCTGAGGCATTGTTGGTTGACTTGCCAACTTCATGATAGAGATACGGGCTACATATTAAGCTATCGTAACTTTGCATTTATGTTAGCATTATATGTATATACAGATATTTTATCAATTCTGTATCGCATTATAGCTCTAGTGTATGCGTACTCACTCTGTGACAAACTTCACATCCTTAAGTTCGTAGTGGACTCTTTCTGTTCTCCATTCAAATCTCTCGGGCCATTTTGGGAAACCCTTCCATCTCCACTTCTGAGCCCAGGGTTCTTCTAAGCACTCATTCATTCTTTGAACCACATACTTGCCGATATTTGGCATAAATTTGAAGGCATGTCCTGAGTCACCCATTGCAACAAAGACTGATCCCGAGAAATCAGGATGTTTATCTATCACGAAATTTGAATCAAAGGTATCTCCAATCCAACACACTTTGGATCCTGTAAATTCATGTTCGGCGAGATCAGGTACAACCTCGAGGAGTAACTTACGGGCATGATATTCCCCATCAATTGGCATGGTATCCGCATCATATTCAATCTTATATCTCGGTAATGACAAATCTTCGTATCCACTTAACTCAGTTTTCAACTTATTAGTTGCCTGAGCATATGTTAAAGCAATTTTCATCAAATGAGTCTCTCTATCAGGGGGAAAGAAATAGCCCTTTTCAGAGCTGAAAAAGATTGGCATGTTTTCATATTTGGCATATTCCTCATCCGTCAACTTGATGTGGGTTAAAAATAAGCCTAATGCACTTACTTGTTTCTCTAATGGGAGAATATATCCTATGTTTGCTCCAGAACAAATAAGAATCTTGGTGGCTTTTGTAATCTCTCCCCCTTCAGTAACAACCAGTCCCTCGAGAACTTTCACTACCCTACCAGACACGCTTCCAAATCTGAATTCGACCCCAATTTCAACACATTTCCGATAAGCAGACTCCATTGCATGAGCAGCATGGGCAAACCCAGCTTCTGAGTTATACTTCCCATCAATTGGGTCGAGAGACACTTGGCTAAATTCCGGAGCGATCTTCGACAATTCTTCTCTTGAGCTAATAAAGCTAACCTTCTCAGGTGCCCTGCCTAGAGTTTTCAAATTATCGATCCCTTTTTGTTCAAACTCGCTCCTATTTTGATTTTGAGTGGCTGTGGGGGTCAATGTGAATCGACCACATTCATAATAGTGATTCTTATAAATTGGATCCTTTCTCCAACCATCTAGGGCCTCAATTGCCAATCTGGTATAATCCAAATCTGAATATTCTATTCTAATAATCTTATTCAAATCATTTCCAGCGGAAATAGGTGAAGGTATTGGATAGGCATCAAAGCAGATAACTTTCTTCTTCTCTCTAGCAAGTTCAAGAGCTGTAGATAACCCAAACATCCCACATCCTACTATAGCAAATACTTCCTCTTCCATTTTGAATATTGACTCCCCGTTTCGATTTCCAATTGGGTCCAGATAGAAGCTCCCTAGCGAGTAGCTCTGAAATATTGTTATGATGCAGAGTTTAGCTGAGTGTGATGTTCATGCAGCCAGATAAGAGCCATTATGATCACTGGGTTCCAGACGCCAGTCAAATCATCGTAGGGAATAACAACTCTTCATACTCTTTAGAAAATGTTTGCTCGGTCCACATATAGTTGTCATCATGTTCGTCGCAACTAAATATGGCCTGTTCTGTGACACCCGTTCCCATTTCGATCCTGGATGTGAAATCTTCAAGTGCAGCAGTTGGATCCTCGAGAATCTCCTTCAAGCTAAGAAGGTGGCAGCCATTGGATGACCACTCCGCTTCATCAACATCTGATCTGGTGGAGCTATCTTCATTTGTAACTACTGTATCTTTGACGAGCTCTGGTGGTGTGTCATGTAGCCTGAAATCCCCCTCGTTTTCATTATTAAGCCCAGCCTGCTCAAATGAGTATGTGTCCGATTGTATCACATACTCAAAATCGGTATCTTCAATAGCTTTGTCTGGAAAAACGTTGATAACATGTGGTTCTACATGTGGTGCTGGTTTGACCTGCAAGTACACATGTTGACTATCTGAACTTGAAGAAAGTTCGCTAACTTCAGGAAATTCAAAGTTTACTCTTCTTTGCTTTAACTCTTTCAGTTCAAAGTGTGATTGATTTTCATTCACTTTTTTATTATCTCTGGCTTTGATAAAACTGTTTGGTATATCCTGTTTGTTTATTGCACTTTGTTGGGGTCCCGATTTATGGTTAAATGTGCAAACATGGGATGGTTGGATGGGCTTGTTTATCGTATCTTTTATTGGAATATCTCTGTGACAAGTTTCACACAAACTTTTTGCTATTTCTTTTGCATCCTCTGCTTTCTTTGAACCTTTCAAGCCTAGGTTTCCAGCCCATGATAATAATCTATCTGGTTCACAATAAGGTTGTGCAACAACTGAATCTTTGAAGTAAGGTAGAGAACACAAGTACTCAACATCTGCCCGGGAATCTGGGTCCCAGACTAAACAAGCTTTCACCACTTCGGCCAATTTTGTATGCTCTGGTCTAGGTAAGAGCTTTTCTATTCGGATTCCCTTTTCAAAGGGAAGATGGAATCCGAGTTTGGCTGCTAATGATTGAGCTTCATCCCAATATCCCCCAAGTGGGACTTCTATATTTAATTCATTTAAGCCGTTTAAAGTCTTCTCTCGAGATGGTGATCCCAACGTTTCCAATATTCTCCAGGTTTGATCAAGTTCGTTTTCTCCAGGAAATAAAGGACTGAAAGTAGCCACTTCAACAGCAACAGATCCAAATGCCCAAACATCAACCGGTTTGGAGTAGCTCCTCTTGCGTAAAAGTATTTCTGGAGCGCGATACCATCTAGTAGAAACATAAGCAGTATATTGCTTGGTGTTGTTAATATGGCGAGCGAGACCGTAATCTGCTAGTTTTATAATGTAATTATCATTCCTTCTTCTATAAGGAACTAAAAGCTTTTCGCCATAGAATATTGGAGCTGGAATCACTAATATATTCTCAGGCTTTATATCTCTATGGAAGTATGAATACCTGTGTATGTGTCTAATACCATTCAAAAGCTGGCTGAGGATACTTCTCAAAGTGACTGAAGAAAACGGGTTGTGTCTTCTTGACTTTATTAGCTGGTATAGGTTTTGATTCATACATTCCATTGCTATATGCAATTGGAAATGAACATCGTCAATAAATACTTCGTACACCTGCATAAGGTTTGGGTGGGAAGGTACTGATAATATGAAGAGCACTTCTTTGACAGACGAATAATCTTCCAAGCTGGCTAACCTCTTTGTCATGGTTTTGATTGCAACTAATGAGTTCTTGATGTATTGACGATCAAGTAAAGGATCCATAAGAGTATCTTTTTTGTAAGCTGTTGGTTCCAAAAGAAGTTCATCGTTACCTCTATTTTTAGCTAAGAAAACAGACCCGAAGCTTCCCTTTCCGAGATTACTGACTATCTGGTATTTTTTCTCGAATGATTGAAGCGGGAGTTCTAGGTATACTCTTCTGGACCCGGATAGTCCCTCAGTTGGTGAGCCGCCAACCGAATTAATATCCTCCATATGTATTGTATAGATAACACTATTGTAGGATCCACCCAATTCCAGCCCACTTTGGGCAAAGACTAATTACTTCAAGACTCCTTAGTGTCAATAGAGGATATCGATCAGAGATTGTGTTCTTCACTTACTAAGAAGATATCCACTAAATAATTATCGAAATAAATATTATTCAGATTCCAGCTACTTTTTATTTAAGATATTCTATACGAAAACTTTATAATTGTTTGCAAATTACCACAAAACCCAAGTTTTGCAACCGTTTTAATGGACTTTTGCTAACTTCAAAAGAAAAAATCCAATTAAAAACTGGCTCGATTTACGAAATTACACAAAGATATTTAATAAATATTAGATGGGATTTAGTTATAATTGGGCTTCTTTATTGCAGGATGATAAGTAACAAAGTCAATTTATTTGCAATTAGGAAGTACTGTAATGATATGCAAGTGTGCGATAATCAGCCAAATCACGTGAATACATATATAATCGAACAGGGCTTCTATACATATTTGAAAGGCTATGAGTCTGATAACTTATGAATGTTCTGGCGAAAGAAGTTTGAATTAAAATCAGATATTCCTAATTAAATACATAATTGAACCCAAAAACATTAATCATTATATCTAAACACCTCTTCTATACACCGTATTCAAGGCCAAGGAGTTTTTCACCCAAAGACCAGCTTCCATACCGTTTCTGACAACCATCATGTAGAGCTTGTTCAAAGTGGGTTTGGCAAGTATCAAAAAGCCCGACCAAACAAGACCCAGAAGAAATGGCATGATGATTTGGTCTTTTATTACTGAATAAATAACAATCGAAGGGGTTATTTGGCCAATTGGGGTCGGTTTGAAATCTTCCAAGTCGTCAATAGTGACCTCGGAGTCTGTTTGCAGCAATTCTTTCGATGTGATTTTTTTTAGAGACGGTGTGGCGTATGATCTTAGGGTTCTCATGAAAGATTGTTCGAATCTTAGGTCGGGCAATTGGATGTTGATTGCGGGAGACGACATGATTGTGGGATTTGAAACGAATAAACAGACACTTTACAATTCGCAATACACACGATTTAGGAGCCACCTCTCAATTACTTCCACATTGTGATGCCGTAAGACTCAGCCAGATCTCTATAGAACTGAAATCCACACTACATTGATCCTTCGCACGACGTTCTATCGTGCGGTGGCAATATCGCGAATTTTCTGACTTTGGACATAGCGACAAAGTGACCATAATAAACTAATTGTAGTGTGACAGCTGTGAGATCAGAGAGTAATATACACATAAAGCGATGGAAGAACAAGGTCAGGGTCCTAAGGTGACCATTAGAAATGTAGCAAGAGACCATGTGGACTTTGTTTTGAGTGATGTAGACTTGGCGTTGGCAAACTCTGTGAGAAGAACTATGATCGCCGAGGTGCCAACAATAGCTATTGATTTGGTCGAGATAGAAACTAACACGTCGGTATTGGCCGACGAATTTATAAGTCACAGATTGGGGTTATTACCCTTGGATTCCATGGACGTGGACGACTTTAAGTACACCAGAGATTGCACTTGCGACCAATATTGCGATAATTGCTCGGTGATATTGGAATTGAACGCCAAATGTGAGTCGGATTCGACTTTGACGGTGTATGCCCGAGACTTATACAGACAATCTAATATGAATTCCAAGAACTTGGGTAATCCCGTGATGAGCGATAGAGAGGGAAAGGGCCCAATTATCTGCAAGTTGAGAAAACACCAGGAGTTGAAGATCAAATGTATAGCCAAGAAGGGTATTGCCAAGGAACACGCCAAATGGTCGCCCTGTGCGGCCTTGGGATTCGAGTACGATCCGTGGAACAAATTAAAACACACGGATTATTGGTACGAAGAAGATGCCGAAGAAGAATGGCCAAAATCGGAGAATTGCGAATGGGAAGAGGCTCCATTGGCCAACGAGCCATTTGATTACAATGCCAAGCCCGAAAAGTACTATTTCAACGTGGAAGCTGTGGGACAGATCCCGCCCTCCGAGGTTGTGGCTCGTGGATTGGTTGAATTACAGAGAAAATTGGGTAACATCTTATTATCGTTGAGAGAATTGGAAACCACCAGTGGTGCTAGAAATGACGGTAGACTTACCGTATACGGTGGTAATTCTACTAGATACGGTAACTCGCAATATGGGGGAGGTGCTAACTCGAGTTACGGTGCTGGTGCCTCTTCGTCATATGGAAGTGGAAATTATGCCGGAGGATGGCAATAAATTGGGATAGAAGAAAGTAAGATATCGGGTTAGATATTGTACGACAATATTTGAGATATTGCAAGAACATGGCGAGATGAGATGGTAAAATCCTAGCGCTACAACAAAAAAAAATGAGTGAGGTTATATGTATTTTCCTCAACTGTATTATATAACAGAATAATCTATTTATGCGTTTGTAGCATTCCAATCGCACACCTCTTTGAATTTGACTAATTTACCTCCGAAGATATCTAATGCACTACCATAAGTAAGATCGACTTTCCCTCCACTCAATTGGTCCACCAATTGTAAATCCGCGACGTTCTTGGCGCCTCCAGCATATGTAATTGGTCTATCGCACCATTGACTGAGCTTTGTCACCAATTGTTCATCTATACCATTACATAACCCTTCGACATCGGCAGCATGGACCAAGAATTCGTCGCAATATGGCGACACCTCGGCAAAGAAATCCGCCGATAAGGTGGTATCTGTTAGAGTTTGCCATTTATTCATGGCCACTATCCATTGAGGTTGGCCATCTACGAGTCTTGTACGACAACTCAAATCGACCACAAGACGTTTTGGAGTCACCAATTCACTCAATTTCACCAACCTCAGCTTGTCAAACTTCCCGTCGGGAAATAACCAACTGGTTACAATTACATGCGAAGCACCCTTCTGTATCCAGAGTTGGGCGTTCGAGTCATTAATACCTCCACCAATCTGTAGATGGTCGGGCCATTCTCCCAATGCCTGCTCTGCCGCTATATCGTTTGCCTCATTCGAACCCAATTTAATCACATGACATCCCACTACATTATTTATTTTGTACAACTCAGAATAATACGAAGAAGGCTTGGTGGAGACGAAATTCGTAGCCAATTGGGAATCGGTCGTGGTGTCGTCTTTACTTAAAGTACCGCCTACAATTTGTTTAACCTGACCGGAATGGATATCTATGCAGCCTCTGAACTTCGTCATATCTACAGATAATTTCTTCTTCTTTGTTCTTCGTTGGTGAAGAGAGTACTTTGAGGTTATGATTCATGATGCATGGGGGATATTCTTTATCACGTGATTCGATGGTCGTAACCGATATTGCAAATAACACATGAATTCGCGGGATGAGATAAATATTTTTTGGTTTATTCATAAATCAATAAAATAGACATTTATTGAGAAAGGATAACGCTGATAATGTCGGAGGATGCAGAATATCTAAGGCAATTGGATATCGAAAGAAGAAATTTCGAGGCCCAATTTGGCAGTCTTGAAAGTTTGGGAGTCGAGGACAAAGTGAGAAGAGCTGTGCAACTGACACAAGACATAGAGGCTGAGTCTGCGGACGAGGAGGATGAGGACGAGATGGACGATATAGAAGATTTTGACGAGTTTGACGAGTTTGACTCTGACTCTGAGCAAGAGTCGGCTGACTCCGATTTCTCGGGCTTTTCTAGTGATGAAGATAATAGCTCTGTAATACACCACAAGCCAACTGTAGTCAAATTGGGGTCCAATAGTAGCACACCGGAGCCAAGTATAACGAAAGAGGAGAAAAAGTTGCTCAAATCAGGAAAGGCCCCTACATTGTCGCAACTCCAAAGGATCCAGGCTGCAAAGACCCGTAAACAGGTGACAACAAAAGAAGACGAAAATAACTTGGACAAAGACTTGGAATTGCAGCGTTTATTGCAGGAATCGCACATTCTCCAGCAAAACCAGCAATATTCCGGTTCTCAATTGCTCTCGACTTTGGATTACGAGGAACCCATAGGAAAGGCCAGAAAGAGAACCTTGGATTCTAGAATAAAGAATCTCAGTGTAGCCCATTCCTCTACTGATGGTCAACCCAAGAGATTGGAAAACATGCCCATGTCGATGAGAAAGGGGATGGTGAAGTCTAGAGTGGGCAAAATTGAAAAATACGAGCGTGAGGCTAAGGATGCTGGTATTGTTTTGGCCAAGGTGAAAAAGGGCCAATTCAGAGATTTGAATTCGGGTAGAGGTGTTACTGATATTTCCACTAGAATTGGAACCGGTATCAAACAACAGCCAAGAATGAGAGATAGAGGGCTCCAAATTCATAGTGTTGGTAGATCCACCAGAAACGGGTTGATTATTTCTGAGAAGGAGATTGAGAGAATCAATGGCTCTGGTCATAGAGGTGGAAAGGGCGGAAGAGGTGGTAGAGGTGGTAGAGGCGGTAGAGGTGGTAGAGGCGGTAGTAGTAGAGGCGGTAGCAGTAGAGGCGGTAGCAGTAGAGGTGGTGGAAAGTTTAAAAGGTGATGTAATGATAATAGTACGAATAAACGGTAAATTAGAAGAATTGTCGATGTAGATGTTTGTTCTATTGATCATACGAGTATATATCTATTAGGGAAGAGACGATCTTCAACACAAAATACAAAATTAAATGATTCTGAACTACATTCAGTTCTATATCTACCATATTAAACTAACTATTAGACAATTAGACACGAATGAAAAAAGAACACCCCAACACCAAAAATCTGAGCAAACAAGCATCTGCAAACAAGCAGCATTTTTATTATATTTATTTTAAAACATCTGTTATCACTTCCCTACTTCCAAAGGAGAGATGCTCTCTTCGGAAATGGGGCTGCCTTGCTGTTTCTTCAACTCTTCAATCTGCTTGCTCAAGATCTTGATAAATTTGCAACCCAATTCAACCGTTGTTGCCTTGGAAGGAATATTCACTTCATCGTGTAAATGAGCAGGTATCAATGAAGCTAGATCTTGAATGGCCAAGTTCATTCTGTTTCTTCTGCCCTTCTCTGCCAATTTATGCGAAGTTTTCTTGTTACTTTCCATATCATCGTCAGAGTTGATTTGGTACGATGGTTGTTGTGAATATTGCGATAACAATATAGGCGATTGTTGTGTCAATTGAGTCTTTGGCAAGATCGGATATTCCTGGTTCTGTTGTTGTTGTTGGAGCTTTCCCATAGTGAAATTCATCATTGGCTCTTCTTTGATGGAGCTAACGGAGTTGTTCTTCTTGATACTTGGAGGCAACATTGGAGTCTTGACCTCCATGGTAGCGTCTGGCAACTTCAAATCGTACGAGATTGAGCCCGAGGTGGACTTTCTCGACTTTATCACGGGAGAAGACTTGATGATTCTGCCCGTCTTAGTGGTGGCCGACATCAAGGGGGTCGAATGGGGCGTTTTTCTCTTCGAGGTCTTCCCATTGAGCGAGTTTCGGTTGATGTCTTCTGGCGAAGGTCTCTTCTTGGCCTCCAAGGCCGGCGAGGTCAAGGGCGAGAAAAAGGTGGCTTGATTGGGTAAGTTCTTATTCTCGATGGTGTCCAAGGGAGTCACTGCTGGTGAAACCAAGGGCGTGAAGATCACGTCGGGTCTCACGTGTTGTTGTGGTTGTTGGGCCTGATTCTTGGGTTGGTAGCCCGGATTCGACGTGGGGATGTTATTCAACTTCGAGGATTGCGACAATAAGACCGGCGATTGGAAGAAGGTGTTGGTATGACTGATGAGCTCCAACGAGTTCGGGGTGGGCGGGATTATGGAGTTGGAGGAGGGAGGAAACGCCGACGAGTTGTTGTGATTGGCGGCGCCATTCTGCGGCGGATAGTTCATCTCCATGTAATTAAAGTCCAAGTTCAAGTCCATGGCATGATGTGGGTGGTGGTCGTTATTTTTCATCTCGTTATCGGGTTCGTTAGTTTCATTATGGGTGGGGGTTGTGTGGGCCGGGCCGTTATTGTGGTGGTTATTGGGGTTCAAGAAGTCGATATTCTCCAAGGTGGACCATTCGTGATCGGTTGTGGGATTTGAATTGGTGAAATGTTTCAAGAAATCCTGTTCATGTTCGTTGAACATCATCTTGTCGTCGGTATGGGGGGTGTTATGGCCGTTGGTGTCCTCGCTGAACACGTAAGCCGGTGTATTTTTGCTCGAATTGTTATTGGAATGAGTATGAAGCGTCTGGGTGAGCGGGGTGGGTGTATTTATGAGATTCTGAGTATCAGGCGAGAAAGTGACCCAATCTGATTCCATGGCGGGTGCAAGATCGTGGCGGACAATAGCAGAAACAGCGGAAATACGGGGGATTCTAGCGGAAAATGGCACTTTTCGCGTGCTTCAATAGTAGATTTCTTCGATAATTAACTCGACAACTTCAACGTTGCAACGGAGCTTCTTGGGATATCTATACCACAAAAAAACCGATTAGCGGACTGAAAGTTACGCGCGTGGCAAAAAATACGCAGCGCTATCGGATAGTCGTGTGGTTTGGGCAAAAGCGCTACAGGACTCACCAATTGCGAATGGACAGCGGTTCCGGAACCCGCAAAAGTTACTATTTGAATGGTGGCTGTTTCGCGCTCCAAACTACCTGGGTTCGTTGGTGTAGTGTGACTCAGAAACGAATTTCGTTAAGCGACAATGGTACAATAGCCCAATCAGCCTCGTAATGTTGTGCAAGGAACGACCCACGTGGGTGGTCTCCATTGTCTAACCGTTTGGTACAATGCAGGTAATCTCGCACTAATGCACTGTGTAACAACGGTTTACTAATGAAGCCGTGGAACCGAGTCCATGGCTGAGATTGCGAGGTTTGCAACACTTGCAAACGGCCGATAAGGTTTGGGGGTTGAAACTCTTTTTCTGATTGCAGGTCTTCCGGAGAAGTTCGAGGGTCCAACGTTTATGTTCTGTCAAATCCTCTTGGCTGCAACCATTGCATCGAACAGGGTCAATATCGCCAGCGAATTATCTACTGGACACGCCCGTTTGGCTCCGTTTGGCGATTAAAGGGGCTTAATGCAACGCTACTGGTCACCACCGATTAATTCCCGAAGGGGTGATTGACTCTGGTTACATGGCCCTGAATCGGATTACAGATGGCTCATGCGACATGTGATGGTCGCGGGTGTGTTTACAAGACGAAGTTTGTCTGTGTGGGCCATCAGTAAAACTACATACTTCTCATATTGATACGTTTGTGTGTTGATCTCTCTTAGATTCCCATATTCATTTCATAACATATTAACTTCCTGACATATTAACCTCATAACTTTAACATCCTATCCTGCACAAGAGAATGACTAGATTCATTGAAAATTCAAGCGAAACATAAAATTTTTAATTTATTTTTAAAAATTAGCAAAAATAATCATATTCAATAACTTTAATTAACAAAGTCTATACATATTCTCATATATATATCATTAATTATCAATTGCAACAATTATTGAACCTCGCACTATCTCGGATTTCACACGCATTACATTTTCTCAAATGGGATATTTACCCAAAAAGTTTTCAACTAGCCTGTGTAGCGTAATGGTTAACGCGTTTGACTTCTAATCAAAAGATTCTGGGTTCGACTCCCAGCATGGGTGGGTTTTCTTTTTTGACGAGGCCGGCAGAAAAGTAGTGCATTGACCGGTTTCAGCCATGTTTCAGATATTTCAACATGAAACATCCACTATCAAGTGTCCCAAGCCATAGTTAAATTGCAACCCTCTCGAATAAATACCTGTCACCATCACACCGGAATTGTTTCGCCCTTACATGCCCTTGGAATTGTATATATGGGCTGGAATTAAACACCATTAATAGCATTTTCAGAATGGCAACAGAACAAGTAGAAGAAAGTTTAAGGTTAATAGAAGACTTAAAGTTCTTTTTGGCTACCGCACCGGCCAATTGGCAGGAGAACCAGGTGATTAGAAGATATTATTTAAATCATGACGAGGGTTTTGTAAGCTGTGTATATTGGAATAATCTCTACTTCGTCACTGGGACGGATATAGTCAGATGTATAGTGTATAGATTCGAGAAGTTTGGCAGAAAGATAATAGACAGAAAGAAGTTCGAGGAGGGGATTTTCTCAGATTTGCGAAACTTGAAATGTGGAACCGATGCTATATTGGAATCTCCGAAGTCTCCCTTCTTGGAGTTCTTGTACAAGAACAATTGTCTTCGGACCCAGAAGAAACAGAAGGTGTTCTTCTGGTTCAGTGTTCCGCATGACAAGCTATTTTGCGACGCTCTTGAGCGAGATTTGAAGAAACAGAGCCAGAATCAGGAACTGACCACGATATCTGAATCGGAGCCCGCTCTATCGTTCAAATTCGACGAAAAAGCAGCTCTATTCGACCAATTGGTCAACCATTTAGACGACCAGAAGAAGAAATTGGCCACAGAAAATACACAGACCAATCCCGAATATTACGGCGAAATACCGCAAGAGCACCCATTATTGAATAATGAGGTTTCTGAGGAGGTCTATACTGTTCCAGACGAACAAGAGGTCAAGGAAGACGACTTTCCCTTGGATTACTTCGAAGATGAGTTGACAATGGATCCGCCTTCTCATCATCATCGCGGTGCTTCATTGTACGAGAACCCACTAATGACAGAAGAACCGAATTACGATTACATTGACCCGAATATCTTCACCAATCCGCCAATGATGGGCTCGAACCCGTTGATATACAACGATGAATATCTAATAGAACAGACCCAGCCGCTTGGTGGCGGAATGGAGTTCCTTCAGACGGATTACGCAGGTGATATCGGTAGAATTAACCCTATAAATACAAGTGTGTATCCTCCATATCCTTATAATGGACTTCCTGGCCCTCCTCCAGGACCTCCTCCGGGACCATCTGGTGGGTTATATGTTCAAACCCCATATCAACAAGAGTACATGTATCCGTATATGGCACAGGATTACAATTATCAAATGGTCAATTATGGAATGCCCAATTACAACCCATATATGCAGACCAGACGGATGCGACCCACAATGAGACCGACATATCCTCCAAGAAAGGTTGTGAAGCCGGTTCCTCGAAACTTCAGAAGAGCTCCTAATGTGACGATAGCAGTTGAGGGTGTGGACGAGGAAAAAGAGATTAAGGATGGATCTGATGGGTTGATAATGACACCTGAATCCACGGCCAATTCCGAGATCAAGCCGATGGAATTGAATTTGGATTCGTATATAAAGTATGAGAGTAATGATTGTTGATGTGTAATAGAGATTGATAGATGGGTGGTGGTGTAGTGAGTGTGTAGTGGTGTAGTGAGTATGAAGGGTGTAGTGAGTGTGTAGTGGTGTAGCGAGTGTGTAGTGAATGGTGTAGTGAGTGTGTAGTGAGTGGTATAGTGAGTGGTGTAGTGAGTGGTAGTCCTTCGTTGTTTCCTCCAGCCAGATTCATAAAACCGCCATTGGCACCTTCATTACCTTTCTCATTCTATAAAACACACTCATTATCGTATTAATGACTACGCATAACACCTTAATGCTACTGATGAGAGTTTTGGTGTTTTTAATGAAAGAAATGACACAATTTACTTCATTATATAACAGAAATACTGAAAAATGGGGTATTCTGAACCCACAAACGGTTCATATTGGACCTATAAATGGAACAACCCCACCAATGGGTCAAGAAAAATCAAATATGACCCTACCAATGGGTCAAGAAAAAATGGACCCACTATTGGTTCATATTGGACCTACAAATGGCACACTCTACAGCTCCTCTACAACATTCTAGAGTTTACATTACAACTCCACAATATCGCAAAACACTCTAAAACACTCAAAAACATGTCAATACACTCCAATACACCCAATACACACCACACACATTATACTCTACAACACTGAACACCACACCATATCGCCCATTCCTCTCCATTCTACACACATTGCAACACCGCAACTAGCACCAACACACCGCCCATTAGTTTGAGAAGCGAAAAATTAATTATTATCATCATATTTTAATCGACCCCTTGGACTTGTTACACCACACACACCTCTTCATCATCATCATCACCATAACCATCTCCATCACGGACGTGCACTTCCCAATTATCTACATCAAAACACCCTTTGCAACCACTCTTCACCACAACTCACACTCTTCACAACTCTTTACCACCTCACCAGCTGACACATACTACAAACACACACCTCACCGCCACACAACCAATGAAATGATAGAAATTCCCGACCTAGAAAATCTCGAAAACGGCCCAATAATGTCTGCGGACACAACCGCTACAAACTTTCATCATCCCCAACATTCATATATCCAATACGATTCGTTTGACTTCGAGCTGACACTCGACCAGGTCGAGCCCCTAGCCGCAACAAACACCCATTTGACGAATATCCAGGCGGAATTGGACCAGATCGGCTTCGAAGATCCCCAAGACCCTCCAACCACAACCTCCTCGAATAGACTCATCAACCAACAATTAGAAGAACTCGAGAATTCTTTCCAAGAGCTCCAAGTAGACGAATTGCTGAATTATCATGTTGAACCGCTCCAGAAATCACAACCCCCCGCCGATAACGACTCCTTGACCACTCTTGTGAAGGCAGATGGAGATATTGCTCCGCAAATGTTGGTTTCGTCGGCCCCAACGCCCTCCTTCAGTCATCTTCCAGATGATAAATACATCAACGATTACACCATTAATCAGAATTTTTCATTTTCCAACCCGACGAAAAAACTGGCCGAGAAGACATTTGTCACGCCTTTATACTCAATATCCTCGGAATCGCCTGAAATATTGCAACAACAACCCTCACAACCGCCACAAATGACCCCCACTTTACCTATAATGAGTCCATCGACCCGCGTAGATCCCCGAAGACTCACCTTGTCCAACGGCGACGAATTTTCCTCCGTGCGAAAAGGTTTGGCCACAGAGTCTAAAACCCCCGCTGAATACACTCTTCACATCTTGTTCACACAATTTGTGCGTCATGCCGAACGGAAATTGAATCTCTGTCTAAATTACCCATTGGACGACGAGCCGCCAATTGTGGACTTGTTGGCCGAGGGAATCGACCCCAATTTCGACAAAATCATCGCCTCCTTGGGCTATATCGCCAGAAGGAAACCCAAGCCGGTCATCGATTCCGTCATGTTCTGGAGAAAGTCCAAGTCGGAGGTGGCCACCATGGCAGCTGCTGAAGTGGAAAGAACGATCTCGTTGACGAGAACAAATTCCACAAAACAGACACTAGTTGCTCCTACACCTCCTCATTCGCTCTTGAGGTCGAAATCTCTCTCCAGATTGCAGCATAGACGAAACAAATCCTCGTTATCGTCCACTACCCCAACTATAAACGATCTTGAATATACAAAGAGACAGAATTTCTTGGAAAATCAGATCCAAAATGCCCGTGAAACCGCTATTCAAGCTGAAAGAAAGTCAATGATTTCTATTTATGTGTTATTTCGTGTCTTGATAGAGGTGGTGAAACAGGCTCCATTGGAAATCATCGAAACAGATCTAGGCGATAAATTAGAAGAGATTGTGTTCACACAATTGAAAACAACCGACCCCTTGGCTCTCAGTGAATCCCTAATCAGATCCTCCAATTGGAACTTATTCGCCGAACTATTAGGACATATGTCGCAATCACGGTTCCTAACTGTCAGTGACAGATTCATCATGGACTTGGAGAAGGTTCCAAGTGATATAGAAAAACAAGATGAACCTAGATTGCATTTGTTGATCCATGGAATGAGATATTTGAAGTTGATTAATTATCCCTTGGACAAATTCGAAGAAGGGGCGGAATTTCTACAATCCATTGGAAAATTCTTCTACAAATCCAACAACGAATCGATCCAATTGGCATATTGCGAAGTTATCAGTAATCTCGTATTACCATTAGCTAATATCCTTTCGGCTGAAGTGAATCATCCAACTTGGGTTGAAGCCATCGAAATGATCTACAAGAAGGCAAGTCAATTGCTTGAATGGAGACCCAAGAATTGGGAATATGTGATCAATTTAATCACGTCAATGTTATCAGTGGCTCCAAAGGAACTTTTTCAAGGTAAATGGTTTTCGTTGATCGAAGATAATTGTTCAAAACTTAAGCCAAAGGTGTCCATTGAACAGAAAACAATGTTCATTACCTGTGTCTCCAGATTAGTCTGGGTCTTTCTTTACAGATGCACCGACTCTTTGAACAACACAATCAGATGTCTTGATAATCTTTTTGATATCCTTTTCTTTAATTCCTTAGCTTCCTCGAAGAAGCAGCAGTGGATCTCTTCTGATTTATCTTTGGTTCAATCTTTGGTCCAATTATTAAGATGTGTGGGATATTCCAATTTGAATTATACCTTTGAAAACGTTCTCATCCGCTTATTCAAACTAAGTTTTAATGGGGTCAATTTGGAGAACATTTGCCAAGAAAGAATAATTGTCATAATCAAAAGTTACATCTCCATTTTGAATGATTATGGTTTGCAGAAAAAACGTCCCGATTTCCCCACCAACGAGACCATCAGTTCCATTCTTGATGGGCAGACAACCCAGAAACAGATTAGAGCGGGTCAAGAGATCTTTGCTAAGGATTCGTCCAATCTCTCGTCTCACGAGGAAATTTCCAAGATGCTCAGCATTTTGCTTCAATTATTAGATAGTAATGGAGGAGTCTCGCTTTGGAACGGCCAAACGCCAATAACTCCTTCATATAAATCTGGCTCTTCGCCATTCTCAGGATTTCACTTTGGTTCGGATTTCCAATACCAAATGGCGAGAAACTTAAATACTGAGTTGTTTGCCACAGTAATCGAATCGGCTCCTTGGTGTCTCAGCTCATCCTCCATAATTCCCTTCAGACAATTGGTGGATATATTAGCTAGAAACAGTGTTCATAGTGATTTCAGAGTCGCCACAGCTGCGACCAATGCATTGAAAGCATTGGCTTCGAGAAAGAATGCGGGTCCTTTAATAACCCAATTTTCCAAGATAGCTTTTCAATTCAACGACAAGCCAAATCCTTCCTCCAACTCTTTTTATACTACAAGCAACGAATATCAACGACTTTTGAAACTTTATGTTGATTTGCTACAATGCTGGTTGAAAACCTTCATGGCGTTTGTTGATGATGACGCTGAAGTGACAAATTCCTCGGGTAACTTGGAATTCAGCAATGAAGACCTTGATCTCTATCAGGTCAACGTCAAGCCATCCAAGAATGTGATGGGTTTGGAGAAGAAAAAGGCAACAGATGAATTGGAATTGAAAAACATCATAACGGTCATCGAAGAAGTCGAGGGTAACGGGTTGTTTTTCGTCTGTTCCCAAGACTGGCAGATTCGTAATCTAGGGTTATCCATCTTGGGATTGATAGATAAGTTTGATCAAGCTATCTATTCGTTAACCAATTCTTCTATTGCAAAGTCTCATTCAAGAACTCCTTCAAAATTTGCTGCAGATATTGGAACAAGACTAATCCATGTATTGGAGGATCTAGATCTTTCAAAGTTACTTAAGGATTACCAGGGAACCATCTCGATTGCCGAAAAGAACCGTCTAAGCAAATTAAAACGGAAAAACATCGTGCCAAAGTTGGCTGGAAGTTCTTCATCCATTGATGCAGCGTTGTTTCTAAAATGCTTTAATCAATTAGTTGGGGTAATCTTTCAATTGTGTCCCGTCTCAGTTGCTTACAGTAGGAATACCGTGTGCAATAGTATTATTAGTTTATATGACACAGTTTGTCAATACTCCAATAATGAAAATGTACAAAGGAACGGAGATTCCCCTCCTCCAGAGTTGGTGATTGAACAATGGAAATTGTACTTGATATTTGCATGTTCTACATTGACTTCTACGAATGATCAGAAGATCTCGTTCCCTTCGCAACCAACTCATGGAAGAAAACGTTCAAACGCTCAAATGTTCATTCAACATCAAAAAATTACCAGTGCAAAATCGATCTTCAGAATGGTGTTACCTTTGTTGAAGTCGGATCACACTCTAGTAAGAGATAGTGTGGTAATCGGATTGAGTTGTATCAATATCAACATATTCCACACGTTTCTAGAGACCATAGAACCGTTGATGGAGTGGGACACTTCATTAAAGTCAGGAGACGAGAATCGTCTTAGAATTGAGATTGTTCATATCCTTTCAAATGTGACCAAGAAACTCAATGATGAAGATATCTACAGTTTTGATAAATCAGCTTCCAACTTGATGAGCATTATCAAGAATTTAAAAACATTTTTGTCGCTTCCTCGGGTTCAAGTCGATATTGAATACCAAAGATTGAGAAGGTACTTCTCAGGGTTAGTGGAGAATGTATTTTTTGGAATCCAGAAGGTCTGCAACCAACCAGAGAAGTGGATTTCGTTTGAAGCTAGAGTGGGATGTTTCACCTTCTTGAAAGAATGGTGTGGATACGGTGAATATTCGCAAATCTACCAAGAAAGATACAACCACATGATCAATAAGTTGAACCTATCGAAAGATTCCGCCAGTCTTGCAGCCATGATCGAGATTGAAAGAAATAGATTGGAATTGGCTAGCATTAGTTGCATGGCATCGTTATGTTCTGGTCCAATAATGGAAGAGATCAATGGTAGTGCAGTGATCTCCTTTGATATTCCTGGCTTATTGCATTGGATTGATGCTTTGTTCAATTCTCGTAACGAAAAGATTCGTCACATGGCCAAAATAGCAACTAAAAACATATTGACTCTCAATTATTCCAGCAGACAAGTTGTACATCAAATGATTCAAAAGTGTTATAACTCCACTAGTAGCTACTTTGTGGTGTTTGCAGAGGCTTATATGACAGTGGAGATGAATTGCAAACCTTATGAGCCAGTGGCCTTGGCCTTGTATCTCATTGGAAATCAGGATTACGAGATCCGTACTACCGCTATCAAGTTATTGAAATACATAGAAGAACATCATTTGAATAATTCAACAGTTGAACAATTCGTTGATAGTGTTCACAGTAAGGCTATGACTATATATAAACGGGCAGTATTTTCTGTGTCGTCTCATTTTGCCAAATTATATCCTACTGAAAATTTCTCAATCATCTCGACTTTGACTATGTATTTCCATCTGGTTGATGGCGAGTCGAGAAGAGATATTTTGGCCGTATTATTACCTTGGGTACAAAGTGTCGAGTTGAAGTATCAGATCAAGGACCAGGAAAGCGAGGTTCCATCTGAAGATACTCAATTGTCGAAGGAAACTACCCATGTTGCCAAACCTAAGGAGACTTTTGATGTGTTTTCGTCTATGGTTCTTAATAATCTTTTTGAAATCACGATTAAATTCTCGTCTACGATTCAAAATGAAGTTGAAGCTCTTTGGGTTGCCTTGGGAAATAGTAATAATAACATCGAAAAGATATTGGATTTCATTATAACCAATTCTATTCAAAGGAGAAATCCAACATTTGTTGAGTATTCTCGTCAGATCATCGATTATCTTTCCTATAGTCAACCTGAATCGATCATCATTCCTAGTCTAATGGCTAATTTGCAACCAAAATCAATGGTACCGCCGCAATACAATCCGTCGATTGACTCTTTACCTAAGGAGGACTCAACTCTTCCTTATATCTGCAATTTATGGAAAATATTGGATTACACTGGAAAGGATTCAGTTCTCTCTCTTGGTCAACTTTCGGTAGTGTTCCTTGTTGATCTCTTTGCCGTTCCAAATGAAGTTATGAGATCTAAACTCCCCTTGTTACTTCATATTTCGTTTGTGTTGTTGGATCATTATCTCCCTATAGTTCAAGAGCAAGCTGGTGAAATGTTAATTCATTTAATCCATCAATTGGCTCCAAACGAGGCTAAAACACCTGAAACAATAGACATGTTAAGAAAAAGAGATAGAGAATCGCTCTGGATATATGATGATCTTCATAATGACAAGAATGGGGCCAGAACTCCAAAGAATATGGACTTATTAGTGAGAAATGTGTTAGAGATCTTCAGTCCCTTGTTGACTAGTAATTTACAACAAGAATGGTCGAGAGTTTCGTTGAGTTGGGCTACTACTTGTGCTGTTAGACACATTGCATGTCGTTCCTTTCAAATATTCAGATGTTTGCTTTCTTTCTTAGATCAAGCCATGTTAAGAGACATGCTACACAGATTATCTAACACTATAGCAGATGAAACATTGGATATCCAAGGGTTTGCCATGCAAATCTTGATGACATTAAACGCCATAACTGCCGAATTGGACTCTGAAAAGTTGATTGATTTCCCTCAGTTGTTCTGGTGTTCTGTGGCTTGTTTGAGTACAATTCACGAACAAGAATTCATTGAAGTTTTGTCGAGTTTGTCCAAATTTGTTTCGAAAATTGACTTGGATTCACCTGATACTGTATCTTGTCTTATCTCTACTTTCCCACCTAAATGGGAAGGTAAATTCGAGGGTTTACAGACGGTGGTGATGATTGGTTTGAGATCGTCCAATTCGTGGGATGCTTCTTTGAAGTTCTTGGACCGTTTAAATAAACTCAATGATAGTGAGATCATCGGATCCGGTGATAGAAGGGTATTGATGGCTTTGCTTGCTAATATGCCGCGATTCCTTCATTCTTTAGACTTTCCTACTCTCTCATCCGAGATTGTTGAAGTGGCAGACAATTTGAGTCAAATGGCTATCACTTATAATAAGCCAGCACTTTCGAGGATCTTAACGTCTTTCGCCAAGAGCAGATTTAGATCGAAGAACGATTTCATGAGTCAAATCATCTCCTGTATAAACAACGGCTTCTTCCCTCAATTCGAGGCCCAGACTTTGGTGTTCCTCTTGGGATTGCTCTCTAATAAAATCAAATGGGTAAAGTTGGAGACCATGGAGTTATTGAAACATATACTTCCCTTGGTAGATTTGCAAAGAGATGAGTTTGTGGGCGTGGGGGCTGATTTGATCTCTCCTCTATTGAGATTGTTATTGACAGATTATGCTGAAGAAGCTTTAGAAGTTTTGGACGAAACAGTGATCATCTCAGGAAGTCAATTGGATAAGGATGTGTTGAGGATGTCGCTTGGAAATAAATCCATTCGTAAGGAATATGACAAAACTGCCACCTTATTCGGTATTCCGGACGAAAGTGGTTGGTCTATTCCGATGCCTGCTGTGACAGCGGCTAGTACAAGAAATAATGTTCATGCTGTGTTTTCCACTTGTGTTGTTCCTGCCAATACTGAAGAAGAGATAGAACAAACCGAGAATGCTGAGGAGATCCAATTCCATATGGAGGATTATTCTTATCAGCCATTGTACAACGGATTTGAATACGGCGATAACATTTCTATCACCCAGGACGAACCAGATGCTTCTTTGAGTAACTTGTGGGCAGCATTGGACGATTTCGATTCCTTCTTCACTAAGGATACTGGCGATGCCCATCATCTCCATCATCATAATCATAATACGTCGGTGGATACGAAGTACAGCACCACCAGTACGGGAGACACCATAGTTCCAATGGACTCTGCTCCTCAAGTCTATGACAAGAAAGTGTCAGTGATCTTGAACAGAAGTCTCGCAAGAACGCAATCAAATGCTTCATTCCGCACTTCGTTGGCAGACTCAATCACTAATAATAACGATTATTCCAAGGTCACTACAAGAAGAAACTATATACCTTTTAGAAGTAACAGGATTGTCAAGAACTCGCCTGTGACACATGGCTTTGAGTCCAATATTATCACAACCGAGTTATCTTCGATGAGATCGCCTTCTCCATTAACGAGTCCATCCAATGCCAATTTTGCCTCGTCAACTAACCAACAATTGAACGGTAGTAGAAACAGTGTCTCGCCTCCTTTGAATCAAGATCCTTCTTTCAGACTCGAAAGCTTATTGCACAGTGGTACTAAGAAACAAAAGAAGAAATCCAGTAGATTCTCTTCCAATAATGCACCTACAACTCCGACGATTACCATGCCGGATTCTCCATCTAATTGGAACAATAATGGTAAATTTTCTTCACAAGCTCCGCCAGCATCTTTATCAAATTCACCTTCTTTATCTGGAGGGAAGACCAAGGACAAGGTTAAAAAGCCCTCTCAAAAGTCCAAAAATTAGGACAATGTATAATTAATATTATGGATTACGGTTTTGTATTTGTAGGATGGCTGTGGTGAGTGTAGTGGTGAGTGTAGTGGTGAGTGTAGTGGTGAGTATGGTTGTAAGAATGGTTGTGAGTGAATTAATTGTTGTAGAAGTGCAATAGATGTAGTATAATACAGTTGTTATTGTATTATGTATTGTATTGTATTATGTGAAAATAGTAATAATGCATTTCTGGTGACAGAAAAATAAAATTGTAACATCTAATCATAGAAACTTCAAAAGAAATAGAATAATCTAATTAAATAAAAATTAATGATTTCACTAAACTCATCATAAAAAAATACAAAAAAACAAACCACCCATGCTGGGAGTCGAACCCAGAATCTTTTGATTAGAAGTCAAACGCGTTAACCATTACGCTACACAGGCTGTTGAAAACTTTTTCGCGAATATTCCTTTTGACTTATTATTGTGCGTGTATATACCACAATATAACACCATATCACCACCTCTTAACTATGGAACCACGCTTTTATGCAGGAAGATAGCTGAACTGATCCCCCTGGCGCACCAGAAACAAGCGGATAAATGGAAAACTTGTTAAATAAACGAAGTTATCGATAAATGAAG
The DNA here is from genome assembly GCA_030573195.1 of Nothofagozyma chilensis. Lineage (NCBI taxonomy): Eukaryota > Fungi > Ascomycota > Pichiomycetes > Serinales > Cephaloascaceae > Nothofagozyma > Nothofagozyma chilensis. Next base: position 365,545 of record JAJMCV010000090.1, read on the forward strand.
ATTCCGGATATAACCACAAGGTTAATTGGCTCGCTAGCGTCTTCATTGACACCTGTAGGCGAGATCTCTGGTGCTGCTGCTGCTGCGTTATCAGATGGATCTTCAAGAAACCCCAATTTGTATTTTAGAAAGGCCAGTCACCAATTCCAATTGGCGCTACATTATCAGGGGGTGGGTGATTTTGGTGGGTCTTATGGGCTGAAAGCCGATTGTTGTGTCAGTAACGACAAGTACTTCATATACTCTGTAGACGAATGGTTAGTAGTTTCTCTTGCACAACAGAGCTTGTACAATTCCAATTCTCGGGGGAAATACACCAATGACAAGATGAAACGATGTGGAACCGCCAAAATCGTCGATTTGTGTCTAGAAGTGTCGTCAGGGGGTGATAAGTTGTATGTATTGCATGAGGACGGATATCTTATAAAGTATCAATTACCGCTATTATTGGAGCTTCATGAGGTAAATGTTGGCTTTTGTGCCACGGATATTGTAGTCGAGGACGAGTTTATCATGGTGTATGGAAATGGAAATCGGGCGGTTTTGCTAGAATCGAATTTGAGATTACGAGCGAATAGTTCGTTTTCCCCGCTGGTGTTGGATTATTGGCCAATTCCGGTCAATTTGGATGATCGTGAGGTTCTTCTTGTTGATCGGATTACGGGGATATGTCGTAATTGGCATATTAACCAGAAGAAACTGGAGATATCGTCTGTAATGCCATTGAGATTAGGGAAACAATCCTATGGGACAATTGAGACGATATTGAAGATCAGTGATAATACCTGGGTTGTAGCGCAGAAATATGGATGGTCGCTTTATCAATTGGATCGGGAGGAGATTCTCACGGATTTGGTGACTTCGCCATATCATGCCAATTCGAGCTTCGCCAAAGTAATAAGAACATATCGGAAAGAAAACAAATTTGGGGTAATATTGAGCAATGGTGATGTTATTTGGGTGAATGGGGGCAGTTTGCGGATGATTTCCGAAAATAATGGGGGTTTTGTCTTGTTGGATGTGTGTCATAATGACACAATTAACAAATTAATTGGTTTATTTGAAAAGGATGAAGAGTTGTATTATTCAATATGTTCACTTGATGTGCGAGATGGATTCGAATGGATAGAATTTATCCAGCTAAATAGACGAGAAAAAACAACTAATAAATTACAAGTGGCTCGTTTCAATGAAAAGGTGGTGGTGATAACTGGCAGTAATGAATTGCTTTGTTATAAGGATATGGGACATTATCTAGCAGATAGTTGTGGAAAAACCATGATATTGCCATTAAGAGACTTTTCGAGAATTTCAATCCTATATCAATTGGGCCATGAATATCTCTTAATGGGCACGAATCAAGGTGAAATATTCGTTTATGATGATTCTTTGGTTCTAGTTCAAAGATTGCTTCTTTTTCCTTCGAAAATAATCTCTATTACCAAGATGGACCATTTATCGTTGAAACATCTGTTTGTTTGTATTGGTGAGGATTCTTCTGTCAGTATTTGTACTGTTCAGGAGAAGTTTTTTACGTTTCCCGGCCATCATTCATCTTTGAAAGAAATGGTATTTTCTGAGCCGTTCTTTCTAAAATTCGTCTATGAGAACGGAGAAAATGTGTTGTGGAAATTAGATCTAGAAGGTATACCGAATTTCCTGTTGATGGAGGATATCGACTTTCTCGAGGATGAAGTTATTTACAAGATATATGAACGATCAATTGCGAAAAATGTGATATCGTTATTATCAGTTTCATTAGATGAAGTAAATTCAATGGATGAAAACGAATTAAACGAAATTAATAACATCATTTCCGATTATTTCCCAAATGATGAGATGCGATCATATGGGAGAGATTTCCCTCTCATTGGATTAGTTAATGATGGAACTATTTCCTTAAATTTCTCTTCGACCTACAATAAGGATATTGAATTGGTTCTAATTTATATGATGATCCAGGATAAGCTTGGTATTCCCATCAATACAGAATCTATTCTTGAGTATCTCTTGTTGAATTTTGAAGATGGCTTTTTATTCAGATTGGTTTCTTTGGCTCTAAATGGGACCAATAAGATCATAGATTATTGTTCAGAGAAGCTACTTTCCCATATACTTCAACAATTGCTGTGGCCAGATACATTTCAACGATATGGCAAGATACTCAATAGCCTCTTTCATATTATCGATTTCCATTCACAACGAGCAAATTTCAACATAGCATTGGAAAACTCGTCAATGCCGGAATCTCACGAATTTGAGAATCTTTTTCATGTGTTTTATCTTTTGACCGAATTGGCGTTGATCAAGCCTCCTAATACTATCACCGGAATCAAGGCAATGCAAAAGATTGGCTCTGTGCTTCAGAGCTTGATTGATACCGGGTATCCTCAACATGCTCGTCGTGGCTCGCATAGCAGTATTGATGAGGAATATGACGAGAACCACATTGAAGGAGTGAGCAACGAATTGTTCCTATTGAACCACGAAACTAAGGCGGTTTCCGTAAAGATACTAATGAAGGGATGGGAATATTTTAAAAGTAATATAGATTTGATATATTTTGTCGGGGTTGTTTTGGGTTTGATGGAGAAGGCAGATTCATATAAAGAAAAACATAATGGAAGAAGACGGTCTCTGTTGAATGGAAATGAAGATACTATAAAAATATTTGACTTTTTGGGCTGTTTACAAGAATTGATGAAGGTTATGGGGAAAAGTGATCCAGATTCCATGATCTTAATTCTTTGTTTTCAATTCCAAAGGAGACCGGCTAGTATCTCGAGTCGAATCCGCATATTGGAGTTCTTCAATTCAATACTATTAGAAGAAACATATATAGAACGGTATCATTTGATGGTTATATTTAATTCTGTTCTAGCAGTTGGACATTTCGCTAGGGAGCTATCTTCGAGCTCTATTGAGGGCCAGCAATTTGAAATCTCGCTAACCTTGCTACTTAATTTGTTAGCTGATCGGTTTTCTTTGGTATATGGGGATGAAAAGATGATTTATGAGGATGACCAAGATGTTTTGGTTTATGATTTTAAGGAATTTGAGGTGTTTTGGTTGGTTGGGTTTGAAAATGAGCATTTGGATTTCAAGATCTCAGGAAAGACTACGATTCTGGGAAAAAATATTAGTTCCAATAAAACTTATAGTTGGAATCTAATGAAAAGAGTGCATATCACGAAATGTGGGGCGTTTGAGGAGAGTATGGAATTATATTCGAAAATGCTAAATAGAAGGAAGATGGAGATTAAGAAAAAGGCGACAGAGCATGGTCATTTGAATGTCCATTGTTATATGATACATAATGATTAATGTTTGTATGAGGTAATTAAAATAATTAATCTAGAAAAGGATAAAAGTGAAACTCATTTAACTTTAAACCATTTTTCACTCATTTTAAATAATAAAATTAGTATAAATTTAAATAAATAATAAAGATCTTTAATAAAATATAAATATCTATATTAAATTTTTTTTTTTCAGCAACATCTCCATATTTTCTCCGTCACTATCTTCATAGTAAAGATCCAATAGAACGGATCCTCGTTATAAGAACTTCACTTTGACAACTGCTAATAAACTCAAATTCTTTATTGCAGATCCAGGGACCACATGAGAGCCCTTCCTTGCCCAATGGCTAGGCCATGTACTCACTGTGAGTTACGTACCAACCCTTAGGCACCAGCGTTCAAGCTGAAAATGCAGCAACACAAGCTTTCTCAAAAGCTTGAAGCAATCACCAAGTACGGATCCCCATACCACCTCTACATCCACCCTCCCTCCCAGGAGCCACCATCAACAGACTCCAGTTCCGAGGATTTTTTTTAAACAATCTGACCCTTATTAAATGAAAAACTAATGTAATCTAAACTAAACTAAACTATATAAGTAAAAAAAAAAAGTAAAAAGTAGAGTAATAGGTCCGGAATCAAATTTTTTTTTCAAACAATCCAACCTTTATTAAATGAAAAACTTATGTAATCTAAACTAAACTATATAAGTAAAAAACATTTAATAAGTAAAAAGTAAAGAGATAGGTGCGAAATCAAAGTTCAATTTTTTTTTCATCACCATCTACATTATAACACTCTCAACACCGCCGAAGTGGCACAGCTTCGTTCCTCATGGCCCAATGGTCAAGGCGTCTGGCTACGATAAGTAACCACTTCTGAAACCAGAAGATTCCAGGTTCGACTCCTGGTGGGGAAGCATTTTTTTATTTTTGGACGGGAGATTGCTTATGTAAGTCCAACAACCCAATTCAACAATTCCAATTGTTCCCCACTTGATATATCCAACGGACATGATGTTCTCAAGCATGACGGGCGATGGTATCCGGAGTGAGGGTGATTCGTACATGTCGAGGAACAAGGAGACTTGCATGAAGTCTCTGATTTTTCATTTCAAACAAATGAAAGCCAACTCAATAACCACATCCCATTAATTAATTAACGTCTTCTCTCTTTCTTCTCTGTTACTTGTCTCCGTCTTCTTCTCTTGGTACATCATGTGACCACCTCCACCCAGCTCACGTCATAAAAGACACAACCTCCATGCAGTGTGCGGCCTAATACGGCGATTGGTGAATCTGTCATGGAAGCATTTGGCTAGACACACAGGTGATGGCCAGACTTGCTAGCAAGAAGTTAGCCTATTAAACCGAATTAACTCAGAGATTAATTTCGCGTAGTGACACGAGAAGGTCAATCAATTGTTTTTCGCGACTTGACAATTAATTGTTATTGAAAAATTGACCCATTCGTGACGAAATCGACCCATTCGAGACGTAATCGACCCATTGAAACTGATAATAGACAGATAATTGATAGAAATAAGCTCTATTTTCACCACCAATGACCAGAACGGTTCTTCTTAGATTATCGGACTCGGGTGAGCCTATCAACTTCACCAACGAACACAATGGTGTGTTGATTCTTCCGGAGACTCCGTTGCCGATGGACCATAAGGAGGGAAATGCCATCTTCAACCTCAGTCTCCAGATAACTGCTGCTTCGCCTATTTCGAGAGGAGGTATCGTATGGAGTAACGTTCCACCTTCCAGCGAAACACCGTTTGTCAGAAGCAAATTCTATAAACATGTCATCGTCAATAGTTTCCATAAGGACATCTCCATCGACATCCCCATCTACAAGCCGGGCGCTTATTGTTATTACATTTCGTACAACAGGGGTGGGGAATTGACCACCACGAGAAAGTTCTACTTCAATTCCCCGCCCAATTTGACATTGAACGGAGAATATGTTCCCGTCAACTCGCTCAACTTGCAATCGGTCATCTCCAAGTGGATGGGACCCTTGAGCGATTGGGATGCGGTTTTCCTGGAGATCTCAAAAAAGGGCTACAACATGATCCATTTCACTCCGTTACAACAACGAGGAGACTCGGATTCGCCGTATTCCATCTATGACCAATTAAAGTTCGACCCTGCTTATTTCAAATCCAACGAAGAGCTTCTGCAACTCACCCAGCGATTATCCAAGGATTATGGAATCTTGTCGCTTACTGATGTTGTGTGGAATCACACCGCTAACAACTCCGAATGGTTGACCCATCATCCGGAAGCGGGTTACAACAGAAAAACGGCACCTCATTTGATTTCGGCTATTGAATTGGACGGTAAATTGCTCGAATTCTCCTCCAAATTGACCAAGCTCGGGTATCCGACGGATTTGAAGTCCACCGACGACTTGTTGAAGATCATGGAGGGGATCAAGATCCATGTGTTGGGCGATTTGAAGTTGTGGCAATTCTACACCTTGGATGTCGACAGCATCTTAATGGATTTGAAGCATTTTTGGGAAAATGACTCGTTTCGCGATAAACTCATGCCCATCCCCATTCCCGATGAGACCAAAGGCGATTTGACCAGTTTGGCTAGGTTTGTTGTGGATAAAACCGCTGTCAAGCCCTTTGGATTGGGCGATAGATATAGCAACAAATTGGACAGTTTCAAGTTTGCTGAGGTGTTATGTTCATTATTATCCTTAAATGTTGACTTTGAAAGAGTTGAAGAAGAAGCTGTCAGAATTCTTGATGAAGTAAACCTTCCCTTATACAAGGAATACGACGACGATGTTAACGACTTGTTGGAGCAAATATACAATCGGACGAAATATCTTAGAATCGACGGCCATGGTCCAAAGATGGGTAAAATCGACGCTAAACTGCCATTGGCCGAGCCATATTTCACCAGATTCAAAGATCAAGACGGAATTGAATGGGCATTGGCCAACAATGGATGGATTTGGAACAGTAATCCTCTTGTTGATTTTGCATCTGCCAAGTCCAAGGCATATTTGAGAAGAGAGGTCATCGTTTGGGGAGACTGTGTTAAATTAAGATACGGAACTGGTCCAGAAGACTCTCCTTATGTTTGGGAGAGAATGAGCGATTACACCAGACTTTGTGCTTCCACATTCGATGGGTTCAGAATCGATAATTGTCATTCCACCCCATTACATGTTGGAGAATATCTCTTGGATGTGGCCAGATCGGTGAATCCAAATCTTTATGTGATTGCTGAGTTATTCAGTGGTTCCGAAAGAATGGATCGAATCTATGTCGAGAGATTGGGTCTTAATGCCTTGATAAGAGAAGCTATGCAATCTTGGAGTGTCGAAGAGTTGAGTAGAATTGTCCATAGAAACGGTGGTAGACCAATTGGTTCATTAACCTGGTTACCGTTGGACGAATTCGGATACCCCGCTGAAGCAGAACCAATTGTGGACAAATATGTCGATAGTATTTCGGAATTTGAAATTCCAAGAATCCTTTCATCGCAAGTTCCAAGAGCCCTCTTCATGGATTGTACCCATGATAATGAAATGCCATATCAAAAGAGAACTGTCGAGGATACTTTGCCTAATGCCGCATTAGTTGCATTTTGTTCCTCTGCTATTGGATCGGTATTTGGTTATGACGAGTGTTATCCGCATTTATTGGATGTTGTCCAAGAGAAGAGAGAATACACTTTTGGTAAGGGTATCGGAACTATCAAGACCAAATTACATGAAATCAGAAAGGATTTGGCTTTCCAATCCATTGACCATTTGGAATTCAATGAGATGCATGTTCACCACGAAGATCAATATATCACCATCCAAAGAACTAACGCAAAGACCGGTAAAGGGTATTTCCTTGTCGCTAGAACCAAGTTCCACGATGATTATGATCAATGGTTAAATCCTGTTAAGTTGGCTGGTACAAAGATTGGATTCCAATTTGCCTATGGCTTGAAGAGAACTGGTGATTATAAAAGTGATGACAAGTTTTTGAATAGTGTTCCAGTTGAATTAGTTGAATTGGATACACCCAAGATTTCCTATGACGCTACCACTAATCAATCTACCATCACGTTACCGGAATATTTTCCTCAAGGTTCCATTGCTGTGTTCAACACTGAAATTCCAGGCGCTAACGAAGGCTTAGACGATTTTGTTAGAAAGGGTGCGATTGAAGCCTCAAAGGATTTGAGTTTGTATGATCTTAACGCTCTCTTATACAAATGTGAGTCCGAAGAAAGAGATGCTAGTGCCGGAACAGACGGTGTCTATTATATTCCAGGTTCTGGGGCTTTGGTTTATGCGGGTCTTCAAGGCTGGATTTCTGTGTTAAAGAATGTAATCTGGCATAATGACTTGGCACATCCATTCATCAATCATTTAAGACAAGGTGAATGGGCATTGGACTATATTGTTAACCGTCTCACCAAGTTTGCAAACGATTCGCCTGCTTTGCTAACCTTCAAGAATTGGTTGAGTTCGAGAATACAGGCCATAAGAAAAGTGCCATTCTTTTTGAGACCAAGATACTTTGCCTTAACTATTGGTATTGCTTATGAGGCCTGTAGATTTAGAGCTTTGAATCAAATGTCGGGAGAGCTTCAGAATTCGACCAACTTCCTTCAAAGTTTGGCTTTGACATCTGTTCAAATGGTTGGTAAGATGAGATCTACCTCGTTGAAAGCATTTGAACAAGTTCCGTGTTTAGCTGCTGGTTTACCTCACTTTTCTTATGATTACATGAGATGTTGGGGTAGAGATGTGTTCATCTCCTTCAGGGGATTGTTATTGGTTCCCGGAAGATATGATGATGCCAAGCTCCATATTCTTTCTTTTGCTCAAACATTGAAACATGGTTTGATTCCTAATCTTTTGGATGCAGGTAGGAACCCTAGATACAATGCCAGAGATGCGGTTTGGTTCTTTGTCCAATCCATCCAGGATTACGTTGAGCAAGTTCCAGGTGGAGAATCTATTTTGGACGAGAAAGTGAAAAGAAGATTCCCATTGGATGATACATGGGTACCATACGATGATCCAGTTGCTTTCAGTTATGAAACCTCTATCAGAGATGTCATCTATGAGATCTTAGTTCGTCATGCTGGAGGCATCAAGTATAGAGAGGCCAATGCTGGCCCTAATTTGGATTCGCAGATGAGAGATCAAGGCTTTGATGTTGAAGTCAAAATTGACTGGGAAACTGGTTTACCTCATGGTGGCTCTCAATGGAATTGTGGTACCTGGATGGACAAGATGGGTGAAAGCGAAAGAGCCGGATCCAAGGGTGTTCCGGGAACCCCAAGAGATGGTGCTGCCATCGAACTCTCTGGTTTGTTGAAGAGTGCATTAAGATTCGCCAACGATTTAAATTCTAAGGGATTATTTGAATACACTGATGTTGTCCGTAGCGACACTGGGGATAAGATCAGTTTGAAGGAATGGGAAGCTCTTATTCAAGATAACTTTGAAAAGTGTTATTATATCCCAGAGGATTCTGCCGACGATGAGAATTTCAACGTTGATCCATCCATCATCAACAGAAGAGGTATCTACAAGGATTTATACAAATCTGGAAAGCCATATGAAGATTATCAATTGAGACCAAACTTTGCTATTTCTATGGTAGTTTCTCCAGAGCTTTTCACTCCTTCTCGTGCATTGAAAGCATTACAAATTGCAGATCAGGCGATTAGAGGTCCAGTTGGTATGAGAACATTGGATCCCTCAGATTTGAATTATAGACCATATTACAGAAACTCCGAAGATAATGAAGATTTCGCTACATCAAAGGGTAGAAACTATCACCAAGGTCCAGAATGGGTGTGGTGTATGGGATATTTCTTGCGTGCATTCCTTCAATTCCATTTTGTCGAGCATCCGCTCGGGAAAGATGACGAGGGCAATGCTTCACATCATTTGTTAGCATTGGTTAGTGATAGATTAGATGGCCATAGAAAGTGGATAAGAGAGAGTCCATGGGCAGGGCTTGCGGAGTTGACGAATAAGGACGGAGAATTGTGTGATGATTCGAGTCCTACGCAAGCATGGAGTGGGTCTTGTTTATTGGATCTTTATTATGACCTTTGGTCGGGGGATTATTTTAAATGAAGATAGAGCATGTATGATGGTTATATAGACATATGAGTTTCAAGAGTGTAGGGGAATGGAGGGTGAATATGCGAAGGAAATATAGTTTCTGTCTCAGGCAAGAGGAATATTGACGAGAACTATGCTGAGAGGGGATAAGTTTCAGCAGAATAAAAAAGTAGGAATTTATACAAACATTTCTTTGATGAGAAAAATAATCATATTCCTCTATTCCAAAAACAAAAACCATGTTGGATATATTACCTGAAGCTATATTAGACAACATTCGGATATTTGTGCCCAGAAAGGACTTTGTTTAGTTTCCAAAAGTTTTTCACATTGGGTCCAATCTGTCATATTTCACACAATAATTATTTTTCTTCATGTGGACCTGTCAGATGATCCGTCTATAATAAATGGGACTGTCGGTAGGGTTTTGAAGCGTAACATAGAGGATATAACTAGATACAAATGGCTTACTTTTGAATATGAAAGCCTTGATGCTTGCTCTAGGAGATGCTACGATAATATGATATTTCATTATCGAAGAATTTTTGGAATGAAAAAGGATACATATACCATCACTCTGCTATGGAATCTTTGAAAGAGAGCGATGAATGGTTAGATAGGACTTTCTTGGTACCTGGAACTTTGATTTCGTCATCTAAAGTACTATCGGACTATAAATCCATTAATTGCCTTTGAAAACCTTTTAAAAGAAACCCAAACTTGATGGGGTTGGTAAATAATCTAGTGTTTGAAGAATTTGAAAGTGCAATTCCATGGGAAAGGCTGGAAGGCTCACCCAATCGCAGAGAACTGTACAACAGGCGGAGGAACCAGATGCGCAGGAAATATGGTTATTATGGATATCATAGCCTAGCCTTCCTTACAACTTGATATTCAGAACAGGAATTCAGAAACTTTGCTGCGAGACTCTAAGAGCTCGGAAACAGGGCAAGGTTCTAAGACTTTTAGAAATGTGTCCCAGATCCAGTTGGATGTTTGCAAATGGCTCAAATTGTAAGTATTTGAAGTTGCAAATTAGGTTATTGAGTAAAAAAAAACCATGGAAGAGGTTGTCTTTCCAAATGTGTTGGTGTTGGAATTGTGTTCGAGCAGGATTCAATATTATGCGAATGAATACGACGGAAAACAAGGATATACTCCTGATTACGAAAAAGGCGAGCGTAGAGAGCATAGTGGAAGCTTGAAATATGAGACTAGAAGGTTTATGAATGCGTTCAAAATAATGGCGGAGTCATTCCCGAAGGTGACTACCATTTATTTCAATGGTATAGAAGGGTATATTTTTTATTTCAACGAGATTTTGAAAGGCAAGCATGAATGCAAGCCAATATTTCAAGTGGTAGATAATATGACGTTGAAGCCGGATGATCAGAAGATATTGACGAAACTAGAATACGTTGTTTTCAGGATATCGGAGTGTCCAGATTCGCCACGAGCAACAACATATGTTGCGTTCTATAAATATTTGAATTTGTTCAGCAAGAGTAAGAGAAAGTTTGTTACAAAGAATACAGTTCAATATGGTTGGACCGATACATTCGATTCTGGGAGAGATGGCAAGTTGAGAAAGGAGATAGCACAAGTTGACAAGTTGTTTGTTAAATGTATCTAACTATTCGTTGTACTGAAGGCGCGTTACGAAGTAAAATGTGGATGGTTTTGGGGATAGTGAAGTGCGATATGGGTGAATAGTTTTATGGAGAGATAATTGAGGAAGATTTTGAGTTTGAAGTTGGATGTATCTAGATATTTAAGTGATTAATAAACTTATTATAGGCACAATAGAGGGGAATATGGCGAAGCAAGTGGATTCTGGAAGAGACTAAATCGAGGAAGAAATAGAAGTTATTTGTCAAATAAAATTTAGTCGTTAACAAATCTGAAGATATAATGTATTCGATTCTGGAGAAATATCAAAAGAAGAAAGAAAGAAGTTATTAATCTATATGTTGCAAGTTGCAACATTTCACCGCCACCACCACACCCTGCATCTGACTCGTCTCACGGATAACATCTAGAATTAAAAGATATTAGTAGCGACTTGGCCAATTTAAATGACGATTTAACTAACACACCACAATCACATCATAATAACTACATCACTATAATCACCACTACACTCACCTCACCACCTCACCTCACCTCACCACCTCACCTCACCACCTCACCTCACCACCTCACCTCACCACCTCACCTCACCACCTCATCTCCCACCGCCTCACCGCCACACCCACACAACACCCCATTACATCACCGCCACCTCCGATAAGGAAACACCAACAATGACATACGCACCGTACACAACCATTCCACACTAGTCCAAAAGTATCCCATTACTGAGGCCAGGTTGCGAAATTAGCGCGGAATTCAACTTCTTACCTGAGAACAACAACGCCTGACAGTTACAGCGATATCTACTGTACTTCGTGAATTAATGTCCCTTATCCACCATGGCCACCTCACAGCGTAAGAACGATAAACTCGTTCAAGTGGTGCAGAACTTCTTCAGTAAGGCTGCCCACATCATAGTGGGCTCCAGAATAGATGGCTCCACCACGATGAGTCAAGGGTCGAGCTACCTCAACACCAGCGGTCTGTCGCGGGGAAAGGTGAATAAATGGTTCAATCTCCATCTTGACGACTTCGATTTGCCGAAAGAGGACCTCAAGCCCTGGAAGGCCAATTTGAACGTCTCCACCATGTCGCCCATGATCATCGAGACATATTTGGATCTCCGTGACTTGACCTCGCGACAGACCTTGGTTCTCAAGGACAACGACGACATCACCTGGACCGTGGCCAAGGGAACCAAGAAGACGGAGGTTGTTCTCGAGCGGTGGTTGATAGAGTTCGACTCGACACAGACAAAAAACGACGACGAATTGCCCTTGATATATAAACAAGCCGTCATTCTCTTCAGATGTTTGTACACTTACACGCGACTTCTTCCCACCTACAAGTTGAAAAGACGGCTTCTGAAGGCCAAATTGAATATTTCGCCCTTACGAATCGGAACTAAGATTCTTGACGGAAACCATCCCATCAGCTCAAAGGGCCGAATCGGGCTCTCCAGGCCCATCATAGAGGACGTTTCCGGCGGTCATATGGACCAGCGTGAGTTTGAGTCGGTGGCCACTTCCTTGGGAAGTCTCAAGATATCGGTTGCATATCGTAAACAACACAATTTCTACATCAACGACAACGAGGAGCTTCTTTCAAACCATTTCTTGTCGTTGGATAACAAGATCAACGACGATGAAGATGCGGAATCCGACACTTCTCACACCGATACGACGGAAAAAGAGGAAATATCAGCCTCAAAACAACCCTTCGCTCAACCGGGCTCCTTGAGACGTTTCTCCTTGCAGAGTCAGCAATCGGTGTCGCCATCGGGGTCTCCATATCTTCGCGATGTCTCTCCCGTCAGAAGAAGACTCTCTTCTAACACCAGTGGGATAAGGCCGGCTATTCAGCCGTTCAAGGTGGGTTCTGTCACCAGTTCTTCGCCAGTCAGCTCCTCTTTGGAGAGAAAGGTGTCCATTACAAGCAATCGATCCACGTCAAACGCTTCTTTGGCTGCTTTACTCCGAAATCCAAGAGGAAGTGGGTCTTCGAATAATGTCAATATTCTGGCTACTCCTACAAACACGGGATCGGGAACTTCTACCGCGGTTCTGCCCGTCACTATGCTCCATAGAACAAATTCGAATAGTAATCATGAACCCATGATCATTCCTAACAAGTCGCATGAATCAGGATATCCCGTGTTTTCTTCAGGAAGTAGTGGAGCCCCGAAGTTCTCGTCTTCCTTCAGTTCGAGAACAAACCGTCGCAATTCGTCTTTGATCCAGAAAGATAATGCATCTTTGCTCAGTACCAGCGACAACAACTCGTCCGATCCTTTTAGTGGGTTGTATGTTGACGAAGACATTGGGAATTTCGTTAAAATGATCGATAGCAAGGCCGATCTCAGATTGAGTTCTTCGCCACATTCAACTAATAGCATGGATGTTTTGAATAAGTTCCAATCTCTAAAGAACCAACATCAACAATTGGGAGAGAGTGTGAGTGCTAGTTTGATCTTGAACCATCCAATGGGCCCAATTCTTGGTGGAGCCGGGACTTCTAGAAGTAGAAGATCATCTAATTTGAGATCGGGGTCGCTTTCGCAATCGCCACAACCAAGAGTTCGTCCTCCTTCGCAATCCCAATCTCCAGACATGAATTTGCCTTCTATTCCGTCGATTTTGGAGAGAGTGGACACTCCTTCTTCGATAGGAGGATCGAATGTGGCTCCAGATTCGCTCTATGGAATAACTAGTGGATCGGGGTCGTCTCAACGGGTGTTTAATAAGAATGTAGAGAACAAACAACCGGAGAAGAAGAATTGTCCTGCTCCACGACAACAGGAAATCAAGTATGAAGATGTGTTTGAAGACGATGATGAAGATGATATTTACACCACGAGAAACTCCATAAAACAGAATGTGGTTAAGGGGGCTCATGGCGGGTCTCGTGGCGATGAGGATGAAGATGATGATCTTCTATTTGCCATGAGTGATATGAATTTGGCCAAACAATGAGCGTATTTCTATTATATTGATTTAGATGGGTGTTAGAAGTGTAGATTACTAATAGTTTTGTGATTACATATTCTATAATTTACGTATTCTATAATTTACAAAAAATATAATTTACATATTTTATATTATCAATATTCATGTATATAGTAGATAATGTCGCGAAAATGTCGCGCAACAAAACAGGGAGAAATGAGGATATTCTAGACAATGTTTATAGATATAGTGATATATAGTATATAGATATAGTGGTATATGGATCTAGTGATATATAGTATATAGATATAGTGATTTACTGTCCATCCTGCAGCTTCCTGGTGTAAGGATGTAATGTAACATCGCAGTTGTTTCCAAAATTTTTCGACCTGCAAATCATCAAACATTCTGTTGCATTTGAAAAGGTGAAAAATTAAATATTTGTAGTACCAGGTTGCGAGAGTGCAAGTAGAGTCAGACAAAAGCGACGATGGTGGAAAGAGATACCGCCAAAACGCAATCGCCCGAGTCCTTCCTCTACACTAATGTTCTCAAGGAACATCTTGGAGAGGTTGCATCGATAATAGTGTCGTCGTTAATCTCTAACGGTCGATTGACGGCCAGAGACTTGAGCAGCAGAACAAAACTCTCGCTCAAACAGACCAAGACGTGTTTGGTGTCGTTGATCCAATTGAACTGCGTGCAATATTGGAACGAGGGTCGTTTGGTATATTACACCTTTCACGACACGGGGGTGTTGAATCTCTTCTACAGTGGGGAGATCATCAACGCCATTAAAAGTCTCTACAACGAGCGATATGCCGAGATCATCCAGAATGTTCTCCAATTGGGCCATTTGAAGATATCCGATTACATCAAGACCATCAAGGACGCCGAGGAGCGTTTCGAGGTCGAGGACGTTTTCTACAAATTGTATATTGACGGATGGTTGAAGAAGTTGTCTCCGTACGATTTTAATCCGATTGGCGACATTTGGAATAAAACCTACCAGGACATTCTCAAGACCATCCCCAGAACATCCACCACCAGTGAAGTGAAACGGGTGGCCCAAGGGATAGAACAGACGAAATTGAAGTTCACCACGCTTTTGGAGGTGGATTCGCTAGATTTATTCCGAGTGGACGGCGGGATAAGGAAATTGAACCCCATCACCATAGTGACGTTCAATCTCGAGCGATTCCAGAAGAGATGTCGTTCGATGGCGTTGATGAAATTGGCCCGGGCCAGGGTTGGACCCTTGTCTGCTACAATTTATTCTGTTGTGTTGAGATGTATAGAGAACAATTCTCCCGATATTCACCATCCATTCACCAGAATCCCCGGGTTGATCAACGATCCCGAGGAAATGGAATCGTTTCTCGCGGATAGAGAGACAAAATTAATAGAACAAAAGAAAATCACCGTGAGCATCCGAGAGATCATGAAGCTGTTACCCGCGGAATTGGACTTGAGAAACTCCATTTTGAACGTCAATTTCGCCAAACCTGCCAAAAGAGTCAAACAGGTTCAAGAGGGAAACGTCGCCAAAAAGGTGAAGCTCGAGAACGGCACCGCCATCCCAAGCTCCATCAACGACCTCAAGTTCGACGAGGAGGACGAAGATGACGCCGGTTTCGACTACGATTACGACATCGACAACTCGGACCCACATTCCAGCTCGCTCATCACACACCATCTCAAGCTTCTTTGCGATGGTTGCAACATCCCCTTCCTTTTGGAGGTCAATCCCGGGGTGTTTGCCATCCCCTTCAAGCAATTGATTGCCATCACCAAGGAACAAACGTACGATAACATAATTAAGACGTGTTTGGGCCCACGAAGCTCGAGAGTGTTGAAATGCATCAAGGAAAGCAAGCTTGCGGACGAAAAGAACTTGTCCAACACCATTCTCTTGAAGGAGAAACAACTCAGAAACGACATTTATTCGTTGATCAGATTCAACAGTGTAGAGATCCAAGAAGTGCCCAGAAGTGCTGATAGAGCAGCCTCGAAGACGTTTTTTGCCTTCAGACACAAGCCTGCCATGTCGTACCAATACATATCCAAGGCGCTATGCTACAACATGGCCGAAATCTTGTCCAACATCACCGAAATGAGACAGCATCACCGTATCTTGTTGGAGAAGTGCGAGAGAGACGACGTCAAGGGAAAGGAGGCGGAACTTCTCTTGGACTCCGAATTGAAGACGTTGAGAGATATCCAGAACAGAGAGATCAATTGTATGGGTAGTTTGCATAGAGTGAGGGGGTTGTACGAGGTGTTTGGGGTGTATTGATGAAGCAAAATAATGGCATGACAATTGAGGTTTGAGTTCTCCGTGCTGTAGTGTAGAAGACACCCGAGAACCCCCCTTCGAAGGATAGAGTCTCCATCGTGTAATTAATAATAATAACAGCAATTACTACCGTATTAGGATGGCTACATAATGCATCCGTGCGTAATCTGTCGGTAGGTTTCGACCAACCACAATTCACTCGAGTCGCACCCTGTCTATAAAAGGAGGCCAGATTGTCCGATTTCTGGGCTTCTTATCTTTTTCCTCAAGTAGCTAATAGCGTCTTTGCATAGACAACACGGACTGAGGGTCGTAGTCGGTTTTTCGCTTCGTTTTCATTTTGTTAAGTTTATAGACATTCGTTTATACCATGAAATCTGTGTGCTCGCGAACATAGCAGAAGGGAAACTCCGTCAAAGACTCTCATTTCGCTGCTTTCTATGCAAATAAGGTTATTTCTCGAAATGGAAGAGTGTGGTTGTTCGGCTACTTATTCCCCTCTTCGTCCGAGGGTCATTAGATTGTTCCCGTCAAGTGTCCAGTAGATATCTGAAGGCCCGTGTCCGTCGGCTGAGATATCCTGTGACTGTAAAGCCCTATACCGTATAGGCATTCCAAAGACCTTGAATAGGCATTCCAAAGACCTTGAATAGGCATTCCGAAGCCCTGTCTCCGCACAGGCACTAACTAAGCCTATCTCTGCATAGGTAATAATTACAATTATCCAACCTGTCATCGCACAGGTGTCTCCATTATTCACAGCCTGTCATCATTCAGGCGTTTCCAATTACTCAAGTCCTGTCAGCATTCAGGCATCTCCGATTACTCAAGTCCTGTCATCATTCAGGCATCTCCGATTATATAGCTAATCATTACTTATTTTTTTTCCCAGTCATTGGCTTCAGTTACCATGATGGGTTTTTTTTGAAGAATCAAACTGTAGGCTGTGTTTCGTATTTACTTTTCTACACATTTTGACGTCGTTATATCTCAATGTTATTCCTAATATAGAATTTTTTTGACATTGTCTTGCGTTGAGTGTTACTGTTGGTCATACCTGGTGTTATAGTGTTGATCACACCTATTGTCACTCTCTGCCCTCTCTCTCAATCTTCATAATAATCACCATCTGAAGTTTCCTCTAATTGCTCAAAATTAACCTTATAATGCAATAATCCGCCAATTCCGCCAAATCAATATATTCGCTCCAGTAGTCTCATCCGAGAAATCAATTGACGCACCAACTTCTCCATTCTTAATGACCTCCTTCCCATTAGAGTGTCTCAAATTATATCTGATTGTACTCAAATTATAAAATACTATAATCGTATCACAAGCCCCCAATTCCAACGCCTTCAATGTGTCTTCAACCCCATAGCAGAACTTTCCACTATCTTGGCTGATTTCACTGAAAAATCGAGTAATTAGATTCTTCTCTTGAACAAACTTGACATTCGCTAGAGCTTTACCAGATAGCCCAATTGCTTGGATCAATCCATTTTCACCACTATATGAAACTTCCACAATCTTGATTATCTTGGCCGTCAACCTACCGTCAAACATATCAGATTTGGATAGTTCATTCTTAAAGTCAGCACTCCCACCCAAAATCAAGCCCGACACATTAACCTTATTGTCTGTGATGAAGTTCTGCTCAGCTATTTCAGAAACCTTTCTCAAGTAATTATGTCTCTTTTCATCTCTCAAACGGGAGAAACCTAATGCTGATTGACCACCTCGACCATGTTTCTTTGGAAAATCTACTCAAACTTGAACAAGACTTGTCTGGTATTTCCAGATATGGTTCCAAAAAGTGTGTCATTTCCATCAATAACAATAAACCCTTATTTATCATCATTCTCTAATAACTCGGATAACGCTTCTGTGTGGAATTTGTTATCACATAGATACGAAGTGTTTATAGGCTTGAATGGCTCGAAATCTATATTCAACTTCTTTGACTTGCCTTCACCAGTAATAACATCACCACAATAAATCACCAATCCATTATTGGGTACTTTATTATATAGCTTTAGTTTTTGTTGCGTTGAACTAATTGCAGATAACACGGACAATTTATTCACTCGGGACTTGATGTTGTTTGCTGTTCCATATTCTTCAATTAACATTTTTTGCAGGATAGATATTTGACTCCTGGGAGGTATAATTAAGGAGATCATTGAGATGCCATTGCCTTTAGCTGTTTCTAGAGCCTTTATTAGCTTCTTCACTTTCCAGACTTGTATATTCTTTTCAGCCTCTGTTTTCAAATCACCCATCTCCAAATAATTAATAATGCACCAGTTTTACAGTCAATTATGACAAGTCAAAAATCAAGTTTGTTTTTGCTCTCTTGTGTATCGGAATGTTTGGCTTTCATGTCACCCTTAAAGATTAATTACAGCCAGACTTTTACTGAATAAAAAACGAGAAATTCAGTTTCTTGAACAGAAGCTATGTTTAATAAACCACCTTGGAAATAACCTACACTTCTCTCTATGCTATGTGTATTGAAACATTTTGTCTATCACTTAAAGGAACCCTCTCAAAGCATCATACCCCTTTATGTTTGTCGGATCCAACATAATTCCTCTTTGGATGTGTCTCAATTTCCCTTGAGAAATATATGATTCAGCCAAAGTAGATGAGGTAGTCTTCGTGCTATTCAAGCTAGCAATGCTGAGACTAATATTCTTATTAATCCTTTTCCAAACATTGTAGTCATCCGGGAAAAGAATAGCATTTCTTTGCCAAATAACGTTATTCGGTCTCTCGATTCTATCATTGATCTCATCCAACAAAAGAGGAACAGATCTAAATGAATCACCAATGAGCTCCTCCAAAGACAAGGATTCCAATTCTTCTTTAATTATAGGCAAATAATCGGCTAGGTTTTCAACTACAGAGATTGCTCCAATGGTCAAAGCAATCAATAAAGAAGATCCTCTCGTTTCAATATCTGCAAATAATTGATCCAAAGCGGCTTGTTTGGTTTCTTCTTGGTCGAAAGCATACAAGATTTGAGAAATCAACACCACAATTCTCTTCGATTGTGAAGAACCTTCCAAGATGATCTTTAATTGAGTCAACGCATCATCAAATTGATTGTTGAAGAAGAAACATAACCCAATCACCACTCTCGATGATAATACTATGGATTCATGAGCGGCATCTTCACCTTCTACTATATCAAGTGCAAATTGCGCATATTCGATGGCCTTTTCATAGTCCTCCATTCCCAAGTACAATCTTGAGAGTTGGGATTTGACTTTAGCGAATTCAACCAAAATAGACTCATCTTCTGACTCCTCATATCTATGTTCCAAAATCTCATTAAGTTTCTCACCATATTGAATACCCATTTCAAGATTATTACATCTTTCCGCAACTATCATGGCGATATTCAATCCGGTCTCATCATTAGGGTAAAATCTGAGATAAGTTTTCATAGCGAAATTGGCGATACTTAGTTCTTGAGAAGCTTCGATATCTCTGATATCAGCGCCTTTACCCACTCTCTTGTTAATGACGGATAAAGCAAATAACACTTGCGCTATTGGAGATCTTCCGTTCGATAAAACAAAGGCATGTGCGAATAATCTCGAGGCAGTTTCGAAATCACCCTTCGCCTCAGCTGCCATAGCGTTTCCTAACCAAGCAGGTGATTGATCTGGAGCAATAGATTGGGCCCTCATGAATGCTTCTTGAGCTAAATCATAATCACCATATCTTAAGTATAGAGCAGCCAAATTGTTCCAAATGGAGCTATCCCTCTGGTCCAATGAAGCAGCCTTAATGAAACAATGTTGCGAGATACGCGGGTTACTGGAAACATAGGCATTACCGAGAGAAGACCAATACGACGCATTATTGGATTCCAATTTGATGGCACTTCTAAAACTCTTGATAGCAGAATCTCTGTAGATAACATTGGTGGGCAACTGAGTAAATGCTTCAAGATATGCCAATCCCAAATTGTACCATTTGGCGGATCTCAAGGCTTTTGGAGTTTTTGAAGGAAGAATATTCATAGCTGACCTCTGACAAAGAATCAATAGAATCAAAGATGCCTCCTGGATATCACCATTGTCAAATTTCTCATTAGCTTGAGCAATGGTGATGGTCTCATCATCACTCACTTCTCCTTCCAACCCTTTGCTGACAATTTGAGTAATTGATTGATATGGCAATTTGGACAAATTATCCTGGATGGTCAAGAAAATATGAATAGCATGAGAAAGACATTCCCAGATTTTATGAGAAGATTTGTTAATTCCAACGGCAGTTTCGATAAGTTCAATAACTTTCAATGTGCATTCAACAGCTCTACCGAAGAAACCACCTTTGATGTGATTGTTTGCATGAGCCAATAAGGATTCGTAGAGCGCAGTGATAACACACTCTTCATTTGGTCTGCTCTCCAACAATCTGGAAAGAATCTGTTCGCCCTCATCAAAGGATCCAATACGAGAAAAGGCAACACCAAGCATATATCTAGCTGACCAGTTGGAGTCATCTATATCCAAACTATGAGTGAAAACCTTAACAGATGCTTCTAATCTTCCACAATTGAAATAGGACTCACCTAAGCCAATCCAGGATTCCAAGTCGGAAGCATCTAATCTAAGGGCACTTTGGTACCATTCAACAGCCTTTGGATCATCTTGTTGGTTCAAAGCGCAACATCCCAACATTCTATACGGCCACGATTTGTCCTCAGCTTGTTGTAATGTTCTTCTCGATTGTTCATTGGTGACTATACGTTTGGAAAGAATCTCAACCATCTCCCATTCGTCCTTTGAGGCAAAGTCTTCGACCAAACATTTACCGGAAACCACTTCATTTGCATCCAATTCGAAGGCTTTATAGAAACATTTGATGGCTCTGTCTTCATCATTGAATGCATCTCTATATAATAACCCAAGTGCAGTATAGGAGGGCCCAAAATTGGCTGATTCCTTTAAGGAAAGGACCAAGTTTTTGTATGAATCTTGTGGAGAAGCTTCCAGACCCTTAGCAGTGTAACTCAAACCAATTCTATAATAGATCAAAGCTCTCAATTCTGCACTGTTCAAATCACCACCTTTGACGTCATGAAGAACTTTCAAAAGACCGGATCTTCCCTCTTCAATGTCGCCCAATCTCACTTGACACCAACTGTATTCTAGGAGAGCCTGATGGTCCTCGGGATATTCTTTGACTACAAGTTCCAAAAGGGCCCGTGCTTCGTTTAGATCGTTCTTCTCGATCAAAATTAAACTCTTACCGACTCTGGCCTTGACGTTGTTGGCATTTCCTCTCAAAACACTGTCGTAGATTTGGGAAGCTTTAGGGAAATTCTTGGGCGCCTCAAAGTATGTATAGACAATAGCCAAGGACAACAAGAAATCTTCCTTGGTGTTTTCGAGGTTCATCGAAGTGGTTCTCTGGATCGAAGCTAATAATCCAATGGCTTGGCGACATCTATCCAAAGCAATGGCATATTCTTTGATATGGAGATAATAGGCTACAATGAGTCTATTGGCAAATATCGACTCTTTACTCGACTCGAAGCCTTCCACCATCAAACTCAACACTTCATCTGGCGAGAAATTGATGTTATTGGCTTCCTCTTCGTCTTCCTTCACCGAGGCAAGAATAGCCTCTTCTTCCAGCGAATGGGTCAATAGGTCTGTTTCAAGCATCTTATCAGGGAGTTTGGAGCGCTTCTTGTCTTTATTTTCCTTCTTGTCTATCGATTCAAGGAAGTTCTTCTTGTCAAAAGGAGATATGTCGCTCATGATAAACCCATACAACAACGCAGCCAACCCTTCACCGCCAAACATCTTGATGAAGGTGTAGACATTCTTCTCATCCAATTCGGAAAATTCCTTGACATCTTGCCAATCGAAATACAATGTCCAACATAAGAGACTCGAATGTTTGATCAACACCATTCCATTGACCATTTCCTTCAACTCTTCTTGTAAAAGACCCTTCTCCGCAAGAGGCGCAACCTTGAGAAGATTGTATTTGTAGATGAGAAACTCCTCCTCGTATTGTCTTCTGTCCAGATCCGTGTCGGTGATATTAATCAAGGTCTGGTATAACGCAGGGATCTCCGAATGGGCATACACCGACCAGGCAACCATGTCAATCTTGGTTTTTTGGTCATCAGTAGCATTGGACGAGTATTTCATTTTCTCCCTACTCACATTTCTCGTGACCACCTCCTTTTCCTTGGGAAGAAGCATTTCGAGCAATTGTCTCACAGAAATGTCTGGTCTCTGGAACATCTCCCCACAAACATCGCCCAATTTGGAGCCGGGAACAATGTTCCGCAAATACAACTCCTTGAGCTCGTCGTTACTATTCATATTATTCTGTTTCAAGTATATTTGAACGTCTCTGATCGTTTCACTGAGAGATATCCCTTGGTCTAGAAGAACGCCCAAATAATCCCCACTGACCCTGAAAAAAAGATCGAAATCGTTATATGATCGCACGAGGAGAAAGAGCCCCTTCCAGGCTACAAGGGCGTCCCCTTCGATCTCAATTGCCTTTTTGTACGAACTCACAGCATCGTTGAATTGTTTCAATAAATGATGGGCCTTTCCTAGAAATACATAGGCATAATACGAGTCCGAGTCGTATTCCAACGCTTCTTTCGAGTATTCCAACGCCGATTCCGGATCATTGGCCTCGAGAGCACCTTTTGCAGCTTTCAAGCTCTTTTTAGCAGACATTGGTGGTGTAATGGGGGATGTATCTTGAGTTGATGGTGATGATTCTTTATATGGGTGTGTGTTGTGTTGTGCACTACCCTGATAGATATAATGAAGAAAATAATAAAAAAAATAAAAATATAAAATAATAAAAATGATAAGAATAAAGCTATTAATGATACTTGTAAATTTGAAGGCTTTCTGATACTCGGGTCTTCTCGCAGTTTGATGAGTCTTTCTACATCTGACAAAATAACCTTATCCATTACCTATACACCTAAACATTAACCCAAAACCTTTTAAATATTTCATTGAATCCTTCTATGATCTAAACATTAACCCAAACCCTTTTAAATATTTCATTGAATCTCTTCTATGATTCTATCACCTTTTCCTGTATCCTGTCCACCCATCTTAAGGATCTCCTCATCGATCATATCGTTCAATTCGTCGTCATCTTTCATCTCTGTTTCTATATCCTCTTCGTCTTTCATCTCCGTTTGTAAGTCCTCGTCTTTGATCTCTCCACTCAAAGAGGACAAATACGCCTCCACCTTCGAAAGCTGTTTCTGATGCCATTCCAAATGTCTCTTCAAATCGTAATCTCTGCTGAAGAGTCTATCACATTTGGGCTTGGGACATCTAATTCGTTTGGACGAGATGTTTCCCGCAACGAGATCGAAAACAGATGTGGTGGTCAAAGTGGAGTTCAACGACGCAACAGATGCGGATCTCTTGTGTCTCGTTTCTTCCTCCGAATCCGAGTCCTTCAAACTACGAAGTTCCGGATGGATATCCAATTCGGATATCTCGCCAACGTCAGTTTCCTTCAATAATTCATCCAATTTCTCTCTTTCTAGCGGCTTCAAAAGACTTTCCGGCACATTTCCATCGTGTTTTTCTCCATAATGCGCTATCAAATCGATTTTTTTCGAGAATTCGCTCGAACAATAATTACAATTCCACAACTTGAGCACCTTGGATTCGTCGTGGATCATCATGTGCGACCGTAGCCCATTCTTCCCCACACAGGCCTTTCCACAAACATCGCACACTAACTTGGGATGGTCCGTTCGCACGTGCAATTGCAAGGCCGACCAAGTCTTGAAGTTTCTGAAACATCCAATGAAATCGCATTGATATGCTGGCGAAGTCCCATGATGTCTGGTCTCATGTTGTGCCAATCTGTAGGGTCTACTGAAGGTCTTTCCACACGTCTTGCAATTGAGCGCCTTCATATGAACCGCCGCTACATGATGCTTTAATTGCGTGTGTTTATAGAAGGATTCGTGACATTCGTCGCATTCAAACGATTTCGTGTGGGTGATTACATGGCTCTTCAAATGCTGTTTGGAGTTGACTCCCTTCCCACAAACCTCGCAATGGAACGGTTTGTCTTTATCTTGTTCATGGGAAACCAAATGCGTCTTCAAATGACTATTTCTTAGAAACGATTTGTTGCACTCTTCATAATGACACACAAATGGTCTTTCATTCGTATGGGAACGTTCGTGTTGCTGGAGCAATGACGGCCGATTGTAGGCCTTTTCGCATCCAACCACGCAACAGATGTATTTTTTCGGCCGTGAAGACGTGGTTGACGACATGTTTTTGTTGTTTTCTCGTTTATTTTCCCCTGTTTATCGAATTAACCTTCTTCCGTCTGTTGCTACTTAAAACAGAAATAAATATTTCATGCTTATGTAATTTATTTTGATTGGGTGGTGCACTCCCTTACCCGGCCGGATGATGTAAAAATTCACCTCCATAATAAACTATTGGCAAATACAACGGAATAAAGGCCAGTCATCTCGGTAGAAAATTAATTAAAACATGTCTGATTACGGTGAAGACGCCTTCAACGAAGGTCCAGAACATTATGAGGATTTCGACCAGGAACATTTCTCCGAGGAGGAGTTTGGCGAACCAACCGCTGAGGACGGAAGAACCATAGTCAATGGGGGTCTTGGTCCTCAAGACGCTGTTCCAACGGTGTCACAACAGAGAATCAAGACCACTAAGGAGTTGGCCATACCAAAGGAACAAAGAACCACCACGCCATACATGACCAAATACGAAAGGGCCAGAATTTTAGGTACCAGAGCATTACAAATCTCGATGAATGCGCCGGTTTTGGTGGACATAGAGGGTGAAACCGATCCGTTGCAAATCGCCATGAAGGAATTGGCCCAGAGAAAGATCCCGTTGGTTGTGAGAAGATATTTACCGGACGGAAGTTACGAGGATTGGGGATGTGATGAGTTGATCATCGATAATTGAAGATGGGGAAAATGTACAATAATAAAAGAAATAGAATCACGGGGTGTAGAAAAGTAATATTGATTGGAGAAGCGTAGCACTGTAATATTAATTGTCTATGTAAGTCTCGACCCATCGGGTGGCCTGGAACACGCGATTTCCGTTCATTTCCTCCCGGGTGAAGCCATGTGTCACCTCGTCGAATTGGAGCTCGGTCAAGCCGTTTTCTAGTAGATTATCCTTCAATTCTTTGACGTTAATTTCGAGCTCTTGGGTGTTGATGTCCTTCAGAAACACCTTGAGAGCCTTGTAAAGCTCCGATCTCATCAGCAATTTCGACAATTCGCCCGACATTATGCCGAGAAACTTGGTGAAATTGATGGAATTTGTGTCTGAAAACGATAGCATTCCCTCGATAATGGACTCATCTACCGAGGAATCGAGGGTGTTGTACAATTTGACCAAATCGTCCTTGGTGATGTTTCCGTCCTTGTCTTGGTCTATTAATTCAAAGGCGTTTCTTAGATTCGTTTTCTGGGTCTGTGAGAGCGAGTTCATTGTGTGTATTAGGAAAGTTGTGTGTAGGAAAGTTGTGATGTTTATAGGAAGGTAGAGATGATGTTTATGTATTTCCCAATTGAGGAGCGAACGACTGTCCAATTTGATGGTGGAAGATTGGAGGATGATACTGTATTAGGAAGGTAATAATTAATTATATGGTATTTATTATAATATATTGATCATAAATACTAATATATTCTGGACCTTGTGTTTTTTGATAGTTATGAAGTTTTGTTGATTTTGCAGCCATATCGCAACCATGTCTGCCATACACGTCTTTACTAATACGTCTTTACTAACGTTGTCAAAAGGCCGTTGTTAAATTCAATTCGTATTTGTTTTCTAAAATCAATTGAATTATCTGTTGAAATATCTGTTGATATTTATTGAAAAAAATGATTTCTCTAAACATCAATTCTCCCGCGACATGCGACATTTTCGATTCCATCTCCAATTCCACCAAATTAAACGCAATTGAAATTCTAAATCGACAGAAATATCCCAATTTCCTCTCTTGTCATTTTCAGTCCAAAAAATAAAAATTTCCTCTTGTCATCACTTCACAATTCATTTCACCATCCACATTTCATCTCCATCTCTCATCTCATTCAATTGCATCAAAATAAACGCAATTGAAACTTTAATTTCACAAATTTCTCCCCATTTCCATCTTCTTCCATTTAATATAAAATCTCCAAATAATATATTCATCTCCCATCACAGCACCAAAATTACCATCTCACCATTGTAATATGTGCACCACACGACCCTCCACCTACAACATCAAACCGTACCATCATCACCACAACCACACCACCACCACATAATTCCGCCGCCACAAACATTAAACACCACAAACACAGCTCCCCCGACCGATCTCCGTTGCAAAATCCACACCATTACACCCCCCTCATCGCCCCTCAACACCCACCCCTAAATGCTTACCTAATCCCCAACCAATCAGAACGCCGGAAAATGGGTGACAAAAATCGCGGGCCTGAAAAATATCAAAAATAATTAAACCACCAAAACCACCAACCACCACCAAAGTCCCGGCCCTATCATAATGCTTTCGTCCAAGATTGTTTCCCGCGCTGCTTTTGCTCGTTCATACGCTACTTCCTCCGTCAGTGGCGTCTCCAACATCAAGTTCACCACCACCGAGGCTGCTGGTGAGTTGTCTTCGTTAGCTGTGGTGGTCAAGACCGGTTCCAGATTCGGAAAGCCAGGTTACTCCCATTTGTTGTCCAAGTTCAACTTCTTGAACTCGCAATCCAAGTCCGGTTTGAGAACCAAGAGAGAGTCCGAGTTGTTGGGTGGTATCTACACCTCCAACGTCACCAGAGACGCCATTGTGTTGAGAGCCGACTTCTTGAAGCAAGACTTGCCATATTTCGCCTCTGTCATAGGCGAGACCTTGGCCAAGCCAGCCTTCAGACCCCATGAACTCGTCGAGACCGTCCTTCCAGCCGCTGCGCTCGAATATGCCACCGCTGCCGCCTCCAACACCTTCAAGGCCTCCGAATTATTGCACGAAATCTCCTTCAGATCCGGCTTAGGTGGCCCATTATACTTCGACGGAATCTCCGCCGTCTCCATCGAGGAAATCCAGGAATTCGCCAAGGAATCCTACGCCAAATCCAACATCGAGATCTTCGGCTTCAACACCGTCGCCGACGACTTGAAGAACTTCTTCGATTACTCTGCCTTAGAGGAATTGCCAGCCGGTTCCTTCTCTCACACCCAAAACACCTTCGTTGGTAAGGAATCCAGAATCAGAGCCGTCGGTACTAACGTCGCTGCCATCGGTATCCCAATCAAGCCAGCTGAATTCGGCAAATACCAATTATTGTCCGCTGCCTTGGGTGATGCTTCCTTGCCATCCTTCGCCACCGCTTTAGGTAAGTTACAAGGTGTCAATGCCTCCTCCAAATTATTACAATACCAAGACGCTGGTTTGTTCACCGTTGTTGTTGAAGGCAAGGATGCCTCCAACGTCGCCGTGGCCATCAAACAAGCCGTGAACTTATTAAAATCCACCACAGATTTATCTGCCCACAAAGAAATTGCTAAATTATCTGCTGGTTTACAATCCGGTTTCGACAAGTCTGTTGAACTTAACTTAGACGACACCAAGTTCAAATTAGACAAGTTCAACTACGTTGCTGTTGGTGACGACAGTTTGTTACCATATGCTGATGAATTGTAGAGAGTTTTTTGAGGAGTTAATTTTGACTAGAAAGTTGCATATATATTGAAAACAATTGTTATTTATTAGGCGTTTGTAGTAAAATATAAAAAATATAAAAAATATAAAAAGCCAATCATCTCCCAAAAAACTCATCATCTCCCTATATGGAACTTCTCATAATGACGGAGATATTTCTTCAATCTCTGGTTGATCTTGCTCTTTGCCAGCTCATGGTTGGGTAATAAACAAACCTTCCAGCATTTGGTGCAAGTAACTCCCTCTTGAATAGTTTTTTTGCCATTTTTATTATATTTGGTATATGAATACCATTGTTGGTCTACTGGTTTGGGTATTTTCTCTCCTTTGGACGTAATTCCGTGAATCTGTTGTAGATGGTGTAAATATCCGCTATTTCTGGGACAAAAGAATTTGTATTCTTCGCAATATGGACAAAGATAAACCTTTTCATGCTGATAATTAGCTCTTGAGAGTTCCTCTCCACCGTCTATCTCTGAATATACTACGATATCACTGCTGGTTAGCTTAGCATTTACCTTCTTGGGATAATACGGATTCAATATTGCAGCACAAGGTGTCGAATATGGCGTCTTGCGAGTATTTCTTGGTTGTCCACTGGGGAAAATGAAATATCGTTTCAATATAGCGTTGTTTCTCTCCTCTATTCTGCTGAGACCCCTTGGTTCAGGAGCTGTGGCTTTAGGGAACTCTCGGTATCTCCTAATTCTAAGTGCATCTAATAATCCAGCCAAGTCATTGCATCTCTTTTCCTTGGGGTAGGGGGTCAATTGATATTTATTGAACTCATCTCGCTTGACTCTAATGGAATTGTACCTCTGGTAGGCACTCAACAAGTGGAGGTCTGATCCAGCAGACAACGGGAGTTCTGGGATTGAAAATTCTTGTTTCTTCTCCTCTTGATTTCCAGTATGGGAAACTTGTTGCTGTACCCCAACTCCTTCATAGTTCTCGTGACTCCCCCCAATTCCTATCAAACTGGTGGATACTTGATCATAATTGTAATTCCTTGGAATAGAATTTGTCGGATAATTAAGAATACTACTATCCACTCCGCTAAAATCATATTCGTTGGCAATGGGGCCAACTAACAAACTTGCACCTCCATTTCTGTAACCAACAATTGCTTCTTGTCTGATAAAGACGTTATTTTCTGAAGACTTTCCATTTCCATCTAAGTTATTTGAGGTTTCAGTATAATTGAGAGCAACATCTGTTCTTGCGACGAGCTGTAGGGTTCCCTCGTAACACTCCTGTGAGCCGCTATTTGGTATTTGTGCAGCACTAGATATACCATTTGATTGAAATGTTGTTGCTGGATTTGCCAATTCATCATTCTCAATTCCGTTAGATTTACCTGGAGCATGGCTTTCGAGCCCTAGGATGCCATATAGATTATCAGGTAGAGTGAATGCATCGAAATTTTCGGCTGAAGGAAGTGGGTTATCATCCAGAAAAATATCTTCGGAGTCTTCGAAACTCCCATCCCAATTATTAAATGATTCTGGCATAAATATATATCTTATAGTCTCTCTTTTGTCTGATAAACGTCTGTGAGTGATGTCGTTCGTAGATCGTAGTTTAAGGGAATGGTATTCGTCTCTTACCAGGCCAAAAGATGACATGGTAGAAATAGCAAAAGTCCCCGATTTTATCCACTATCTATTAGCAATTCTATTTCGTTTTCTAGTGAAGATTATTCCATTTTCTAGCCAATTGGGATCATCTAGGGTGTAATATGGCACAGAATACATTTGCAACCATTGGTTTATGCACGATTTTGCAACCTGGTGCACTATATATTAATGATGGAGAGTTGCAAGATGAAAGGTTAGGTGGTAGATGAAATTTAGAAGAATTATTTTTATTATATGTGATATTGATGTTATGGTCATTTTTTGTGTGGAGGAATTAAGATAGAAGATGAGTCAAAGGGTTTGTTAGTCGAGATTCGTAACAAAACCTTTTTATTAACAAATAAAAAAATAGTTATTTTATAATAATTTATTGTTTTAGATTGTTGTATTGAATATTCTATAAGTGTGTGAAGGAGATGGTTTCCTATCGGTTATATTATCACTGAATATCATGATAAAGAGATAAATTTCAATGATAGAGGAAATTCAATTGAATGTGTAAATTGATAAAGACGATTATATAAAGGATAAATATCTTTTCTTGATCTCTTTAGTTTTTTCTATTTCACATATCTCAACTTTCCCCATTTCTCGAAATAAATAAATCAATTATTAAGTTCTTTGATCCAACAGCAACAAATAATGGTTTCAAAAGAAAAAAAAATATATATACCCTTTTTTATCAAATCCAACGATCATCCAACATAACCAATCTATTATCCAATATAATCGATTATCTAAATAATCTATAACTTCACTATAACATAGTCATATCCCCATTAAGCAACATCATCGGTGATCACACGAAGATGTCGGCTCCGCGACATCGCATGAAAGATGAATATATCAGCAGCACAATATATTCCAGGAAATACGAGAAAAGGACAAAATGACTCCAAGAGCAGGTATTGGTCTTTTATCCAAATCGCTTATTCAAATCAAGGGGAAGGACGCCACCAAGTTCCTTAATGGGTTGGTGACGTCTAGATTAGTACCCAACTTGGTGAAGAAGAACCAACATACCATCACCGAGAGCGACGAAACCAACACGATTCAGGATATTGATGTAGATTCCAATTGGGGGCTAATTCACGAGGATTTGTATGATGCGGATAGAAGGCTCCAGATACGAAGAGACGGTATATACTCTATGTTCTTGAGCTCCAAGGGCCGTATTATTAATGATTGTTTCATCTATTCACATCCGTTCCGGAACGAGAACGGATTAGACAGCGAAGAGCCCAATTACTTGGTGGAGGTGGACGAGGCCAAGGTGTCGCAATTGACCATGATGTTGAAGATCCACAAATTGAAGTCCAAGGTGGAGATTCTGAAGACGAATTACAAGTCGTATTATCTCTACAATGACAGTATAGAGTTCGATGATTGGTTGGACGAGATGCAAGGCGAATATTTCAACACATATGATTCTGTGAATGCGTTGCAGCAGGCGAATTCCTTCATACGGAATGAGGTGTTGTTCAAGAAGTCGGTTCCTTTGGTAGGATTTGCCGTAGACAATAGAATCCCCAACTTTGGGGTCAAATTCGTCACTACGGAGCCAATAGAGCCATTGGAGGTGTTATCGGACAAATTCGAAGAGTTGGCAGTGGTGTCAGAAGAAATAATCAACAAAAGAAGATTCTTGAACGGGTTATTTGAGGTCCAGGACTCCAAGAATCCTGTCCAATCGTCCTTATTGCCGTTTGAAACGAATCTAGACTTCGTTAACGGGTTGTCGTTGGAAAAGGGCTGTTATGTTGGCCAGGAATTGACTATCAGAACATATACTAATGGGATCATAAGAAAGAGAATTCTCCCCGTCAAGCTTTTCAGAGTCAATGGCGGCGAGGGGTCGATCGAGAGCTTGATCGAAAAATATCCATGCATCATTAATTCGGATATAAGTCCTCTTGAGGAGAATTCGGACACCCAAGACATTGCTGCTCCGTCGCCTTTTGCATCGTCACCATTCAGCACATCCAAGCCCTTAAAGAAAAGAACCAGTTCCATTGGGAAATTGGTTTCCGTCAACGGGGATCTTGGGTTTGTCTTATTGAATTTGGCGGAAATAAAGAAGACGGAGTATTTTAAGATCGAGGTTCCGGGATTCAATGAGAGTTTAGTTATTGGGATGAAGGTGTTTATTCCAGATTGGTGGCCGGAAGATTATTAAGTGTATATAAATCGAGGATGAGAGTGTGATTAGTTGAATCAGATGAATACGACATGTTTTAGATGGTGTAAGACCTAGTGTGTAAGCTATGATTTATAAGATAATAAAGAGGAGTATACACCTTTCTGGGATAAAACTTCAGAATAATCTCAATTATTAAATTCGCATCTAACTCATCCACTCAAAGATCAATTTCTTTTAAATTAAATAACTTGTATTATCGCCGTATCTCTACGGGTGCACCTTACACATCACACTTATCCACCACACTGCACCCACAATCCACACCCCCACAGTACATCTCAGACCGCGTACACTCCATCATCTCCTTTCATTATCATCTCCACAATCAGGAACTTATACCTTGAATCCCCACCAATTACACCCAAAAGTGGCCCAAAACGACCATTTGAAAAAGTTTCACACACCCAAACACGCTGAAAATCGATAGAATTGCGAAATTCCCACAAAAAACCAAATTCCACACCAATTATTGACCCCTGAACAACCATTATGTCTACAGGCGACTTCTTATCGAAGGGCATAGATCTCGTGCAAAAGGCCATTGAAGCGGACACTGCTACTCGCTACGAAGATGCCTACAAATTGTACTACAACGGGTTGGATTACTTGATGCTTGCCATTAAATACGAGAAGAACCAGAAGTCCAAGGACCTCATCAAGGCCAAATTCACAGAATATCTCGCCAGAGCCGAGCAATTGAAGGATCATTTGGACAAACAGGACAAGGAGACCCAGGCCTCGGAGAGCTCTGCGGGCAACGGTTCCACCAAGGCGAAGAAATCCGGCGGAAATTCCGGCGAAGATGAAGACGATGCTGAAACAAAGAAGTTGAGAGGAGCGCTTTCCGGTGCCATTTTATCGGAGAAACCAAACGTCAAATGGGAAGATATTGCCGGGTTGGAACTTGCAAAGGAAGCCTTGAAAGAGGCGGTCATTTTGCCCGTCAGATTCCCCCATTTATTCACCGGTAACCGTAAACCGCTCTCGGGGATCTTGTTATATGGACCTCCTGGTACCGGTAAGTCGTATTTGGCCAAAGCTGTTGCAACTGAGGCCAATTCGACCTTCTTCTCGGTTTCCTCGTCCGATTTGGTGTCCAAATGGATGGGTGAATCCGAACGTTTGGTGAAACAATTGTTCCAAATGGCGCGTGAAAACAAACCGGCCATCATTTTCATCGATGAAGTGGATGCCTTGTGTGGTCCAAGAGGTGAGGGTGAATCCGAGGCCTCCAGACGTATCAAGACCGAATTATTGGTCCAGATGAACGGTGTGGGTAACGATTCACAGGGGGTTCTTGTTCTCGGGGCTACCAACATCCCATGGCAATTGGATGCTGCTATCAGAAGAAGATTCGAAAGAAGAATCTACATTGCCTTGCCGGATGTGGAGGCTCGTTCTCGTATGTTTGAGTTGAACATTGGCTCCACACCATGTGCCTTGAACCAACACGACTTCAGAACCTTGGCTGAGATGACCGACGGTTATTCGGGTCATGATGTTGCAGTGGTGGTGCGTGATGCCTTGATGCAACCAATTCGTAAGATCCAACAAGCCACCCATTTCAAGGAGGTTGTGGTGGATGGCAAGGACAAATTGACTCCTTGTTCCCCTGGCGATTCCGGCGCAACGGAGATGAGTTGGATGCAAATAGGACCCGATGAGCTACAAGAGCCGGAATTGACTATCAAGGATTTCATCAAGGCCATCAAGACCACGCGTCCTACTGTGAACGATGATGATATCAAGAAACACATAGATTTCACCAACGATTTTGGCCAAGAGGGTAATTAGAGCACAATAGAGTTTAGTGATGTTGCTTGGTGTATATTAGAATAAATGATAAATAAATGGGGCTACAGTAGAAAGGATAATACTCGTCTATTTTACAACATATACAACTGATTCATTTTTCAGAATAGATCGTGGGCTCTTCTTCTCGGAGCAGCACCGATTCTTGATGAGAGATCGCCTCTGTTTTGAGGAGATCTCGAGCGGTCTCTGTATGGTGGTGGAGATCTCGATCTGTTTCTTCTTCTGGAGTCATAGTTTCTCGAGTCGTTCCCTGAAGGCTTGAAATCCGGGAACAAGTCGTCATCGTCTTCTTTCTGGGCTTCGTAATCGTGATCATTCACATATCCATTTGAGGCCATTTCGATGTCTCTATTGGCCAATTCGTCGAATTTATCTGATTTCCATTTATCTTCCGCCTCTGCCACAATACGTCTTTCTCTCGGATGGCGGAAATAGTCCAATTTACCTGCAAAAAGGTCCTCTTCGTCGTCATTTTGTTGGCTTCTGTTCTCAGATCTGGGGCGATACGTGTCTCTATTACGATAATTATCGCCTCTATTATTTCTACGATATGGTCTTCTTTGGGGCTCTCCATGTAACAAATAATACCTCGATTGGTCTTTAGCATTTCTGACCTTTCTATCGGATTGAAACGATTGACGAATATACAAGGTCATCTCGTCGTCGTCCTGTTCGTCCACCATTAGGTCCTGTTCCAAATCAGCATCGCCCTCCACGACAACCCCCGGTTTAGTAGCAGCAGTCTTTCTCGTTGGACCAAAGGACTTGGCTTCGCGCTCCTGGACGTTATCTGCCACCTCGAACAGCATATTTGACGATATAGACAAGCATTTCAAAGCGTTCAAAGCGATTTCATCGTCTCCGAAAACCACATTCACACACAGATCATTTATCCATTCCACCTTGACATTAGTCCATTTGGAGACCGAGATCAAGTCGTCGGCCTCCTCTATGGCGACCTCCTCGGCTGAACCCGCGGCTCTTTTGGGGTTTATATAATAATCTACGTAATTCTGCACATCCAGAGTGCTCAAATTGTCCACCCCGCGGATTCGAAGCGCCTCGAAACGGATATCTTCCTGCTTTCCGTTGATATTCACCAACACCGGGTCTCTTTCCTGGATTTTTCGCTGTTGTTCTAATTCTTTGTCGAGGATGGCGGTCATGATCCCGCCATATGGTAAGACGCTCATTATTGCAAGAGTAGAGCGGTTATGTGATGTTGGACACAACAGAAATGATAACTTCTTGATGAAGTGTTGAAGTGTTGATAGATGTGGTTGGGGGACGCCGATGGCGGGGCTCATAACTTTTTTCAATTTTATTAGTTAATCTTTTAATCTTTTATTATTCAATCTTTTCTTTTATAGATACATTAATATACATAAGGAGAGTGTGGAGGATGGAGCAGGTTGAAGGACCCAGCTGTGGATCGACCTAGCTGTGGCGATCGACCTGGCTATGGGACAGACCTAACAAGAGACATGTCTAACATAATAAATCCAAATCACTCAGAATAAAGAAAAAATAATATCCTTCAAATACTACCACACTCTCCTAACATCACCACATACATCACCAACACACACGCCACACCACCTCGCTTCATCACCACAACCTCACCACACACTTCACCACCTAATCCTCCTCCATAGCCTCCTCCCCCTTCTCTCCCTCATCTCCCCTAATAAACAAAACATTGTTGCATCTAATAAAAATCTCTCCAATCTTCCCCTTGTTCTCACCGCCAACATACTCAACTGTGTCGTCCAATTGGAAGTTCATGTAATTGTCGATCGACAAGAGCTTTCCCCTGTATTCAGTCTTGTTCCATTTGAGTCTGACTACAACTGGCTTGTCCAATAGCGTCTTCAAAAACGGTTTAGGGTTCACTGGATGGAACTGAATTGTTAGTATTTTCAACTGGTTTTGCCACGTTTCGCTCGGATTTTTTGGCGCTATTAAATGAAAAATTACTCACTGACGACATAATGGG
This sequence comes from Nothofagozyma chilensis, assembly GCA_030573195.1. NCBI lineage: Eukaryota > Fungi > Ascomycota > Pichiomycetes > Serinales > Cephaloascaceae > Nothofagozyma > Nothofagozyma chilensis. Next base: position 401,227 of record JAJMCV010000090.1, read on the forward strand.
TGCTATTTTTATGTTTCACAGACTTTTTCCTCCAAAATAATCACCTAATAATTGATATTTGATATACATTTCCTTCTGCGTGTCAGAATCAACTGAAAATTTATGTGTGTGCGAGAACCAATGAATATGTAATCCATTACATAATTTTTACGACTGGATAACTACACATTACAAGACATCTACAGCCATCAAATGCAATTTTTTTATTAGATTTGTGTCAATCTAATCTCCGAGTCTTCCGTCAACCCGTTATCTTCGTAATATTCCGATGTGATTTTCCCCCAGATGAGATCCGAGATGAGTGCTGCCACGCCCAACCCGTAAACAAGATTGATGGCGTAAAAGAAATTGGAGTTCCCACCACCCAAATAGATCCAAAGGTAATAAAAGATGGGAGACAAACAAAATGCATGGATCAATAAAAGCGCACTGATAATGAAAAGCGAACAATGTTTGAATATTGGTTTGAACACGAAAAATGTGCTGAGCACGAAACCAATATCGGCTATCGAAGGATATGACTTGCCAAACACCAACATCCCATAACTGGTTAAAAACGCAAATAAGGGATCTCTATTGAATCTCATAGTCAACGGCAATACAAAGAGAACCGAGTACAAATTGAACACTCCGAGGAAGAACGGCGTGAAGAATTCGAACATTTCCGTGAAAAAATACCACCATAATCCGAGATTTGGCGCAATAGTGTCAAACTTGATTATCGTTCCGTATGTATATGTGATGAAATTGAACGATTTGGTGATATTATAAGACAAGAAGAGCAATAAGCCGACAAAAGACCCGAATAACCCCACAACAACCCCAATGTCGTGCATAACACCTTTACGGCTGCTTCCGGTCACATGACCATATAACGACACCAACGGCACAATCAAATACCACGGGTAGTATGACAAATAACCGGCGATGGAGATCATAAACACCGAACGAACAACGTTCTTGTTGAGCACCAATTGTGCCACACCTTCAATTATGGCGAAATTGGTGAAAATGATCGTTGATTTGGAGATAGTACTGAGGAGAATCAACGGATTGAACAAATACACGACCAAAATCACGTCGTCCGAAAACCGGGTTTTCTTGGGCGTGTACCAATCGTTGATCTGTACCAACCTACGGGCTATTAGCACATCCACGCAGGCATATAACAAATGGAAGCCAAATGGGGCCAATTTCCCCGGAAAATCGTTGATGAGACTGAGTAGAAGCACCAATAATGGTGGATGATGCACTACACCCCCGTCATAGAGCTCAATTTCATTTTCTAGGTAGAAAAACGACTCCTGAAGCGACTTGAACGAGGTGATTGGAGTGGAAATTTCCACCGCATTGGCCACGTATCCAATCAAAGCTGGCCATATTATGGGTAAACCGATTCGAAGAAGAAACCCTGCAGCCAAATATGTGTCCGTTCTTTGCATTATATGCTGCTGATGGTGTGTGTCTGTTGTTTTAATTTGGATTGAAGTTTGGTTTATGGTGATTCAAGTACCATGTTGTGTTGGACGCGACGATGTGTGGGTACCAATGGTCGTGTTGTGACCAATATGGTTGCTAATAGAAGTCCTGATGATGTAATATCTGGCTATTAAATGAACTTGAACTTGAGATATTGCATCGTATGAGCATTATATCTATCCCGAGTAACCCCAATGTGAACAATGCATATGTTTTTCTTCCGAGTAATTTGAACTTTAAGCCTTAAACTGTTCCTGTGACTCCGTCATAGTTGTAGCCATTATCTAGATTTAAGAGAATTAATTTGTTAGAAGATATATCCTAATTAGTCTTTTTACTTCAAAATATATATGATTTTATTATCCTACTTGATCTTTACCAATCAGATCGGGCCTAATCACACTGCTATCGTATAGAGCCTCCAAAGTTAAACCTTACATTATGACACTTCTAGAAAAGGTTGTGACCCTCATATATATGGCGTCTCGTTATTAGTTATCTTTCATTGGCTAACTTCATAAAAAATGTCTATATCTCTGATAAGAGGTCTTTACGTCATATCTGTAGAATTAGACACATAAGTCACTTTTCCAGTATATGTCTGTAGCTTGTTACCTTCTGGAGCAGACCACCACCTAGGAAACAACTTTTCATCATAGTTGGATTTACATACAACAATGTAAGTATTCTAGAACTTATTCGTTTCACCTGATTGAGAAGCTAACAATATCAGCATTTGGGATGATTGGATAACCCCAACATCCACTGGAGACCATCTCATTTGGCATAACAACCGCCAAATTCGTCTTTGAAAGCTATTTGAAGTACAGTAAATACAAGGAACTTCAAAAGGAGGAGATTTAAACTGTATAAAAAAATTAATTAACCCAAGAAGCAATGAAGAAACCAGCAGAGTATGGCAAAGAAAAAGTGAAAATTTCCTTCCTGCGTAGTGCATTCAAGTTTCTCGAAAATGGGTCTCTGTTACAAATCCAATGGGTTTTCACAATTATGGCAATTTGCTTGTTCATTTATGGCAAAATCTTCTAATTGTCTTCCTGGTTTTATGAGTGGAGCAATCACTCAGTCATTGGTGGTATTTCTGTACTTCAAGGCCATTAAGTTCCTTACAGATCTTCCACTCTCTTATTATTATTTGAAAATTGAAGATAAATATAGGGTGACGAAGAAGCAATGGTTCTTGGAATATTGGACTGAGAACGCTTCAATGTATCTAGTAGATCTTTTCCATTAGCTCTTCTTATATGGGCTAAAGATTTCTATGGAGAGAAGTTCCCTCTTTATGCTTCAGGATTCTACATAGGTATTACTACTTATAGTATTCTTATTGCACCATTTTTCCTCAAATTGATATATAAAGTCACTCCTTTGTCTGATAGCAATTTGAGATCGAAAGTTGAGCTTCTCCGCTTGGGATCTCTATGTTATTAACGAATCAGCAAAATCATCTCATACAAATGTTTTCAGGGATGACTTTGACTGGTAAACAGATATATGTTTACGATAACTTAATTGACATGAACGTACCAAATGAGACCTTGGCCGTGAGATGCCATTTGTTCTGAGGCAATCCATACTACCATTCAGCTGGAAATCTTTTCGGAATTTAGCCACAACAACCAAAGTCTTTGTTCAAAGAAATTGGATTTACAAATGAAGTGCCGAACTGTATGGCTTTCTGTTTGTATCAAGAGAAATCGTGCTTACCAAGTTTAATTTATAGGTTTTATGAAATGAAGATATATGGAAGACATGAATGGGAAGCAGATGCTTTTTCCATTAAATATAATTATAAGAAGGTGATTGCCTAAGCTTTGATTAAACTTGGCAAAGAGAACCTAGAAGGTGCTTGGCTCTACAATGCTTACACAAGAGCATATCCTACATTATCCGAGAGATTGGCAAATCTTAATTATATGCCTGAAGTGGAAGTAAAGGAGGGATAATTCTGTCTGTAGAAATAGCTATAGAATGAATAATAAGAGCTATAGAAATAACTATAGAATTAATAATAACAGCTATAGAATGAATAATTAGTTGTATGCCTCCAAACTCCACAGAAGCTCGATCAATATTATATTGTGTTATCTTTGCATGCATTATCACCGTTCGATATAAATCACGTAACACAAAATATATCTATGATAGCTTTTACATGCAATCATGGTTACTTCTGTACGAAACCGTTCTTTAAAAATATAGCATGGGCCATATGAATCTCAGAAATATCCCAATACTTCGAAATGGGCTGTGTTTTAGACGCTGGGTTTCGAAGGTCGACATTATGGAGAACTTCCATAACAATTTGCAACTTGAATAAGTATAGCAATCAGATATCATAAAAAAGATAGAACTATGTCCAATTTGAAAATAATTCCTTGATAGCCGTTCATCATCTAATTAATCAGATTGCATGAGAACCATTCATGATTCTAGAAAAGACTGACCATGAATTCTCAACAATGAACATCAAATAATTTTCCTTTCTACAACCGAATTTCATACGCCGTATCCCACTTATCACGGGTGATGTCAATCCTCAGGACCCTGAAGTTATGCTGCGTAGCCGTGTGTGTTTCCATGCGGTATGTCATATAATTCTATGGACCTGTAGAGGTCGAATAAAACAGCTTTTTTGCACATTTCCAACATGAAATGCACTCATATAAACACTATAATTACATATCTACAATTTATTCCACGAACTTACTCCCATAACAGCCTCCATCAGAACGTTGATATGCTCCGACGATAGCCTTGTATAACCGATCGCCACTAGTGCATGAACTAGATAAGATAGACCTGTTTAGGCTGTTGCAAATGCTTATTTGATGGATGCAACATCTCAGAGGTGTTGCAGACAACAGAAGTGCATTATCACAACATATTCCATGCCATTATTGCCCTATATCAATACACGAGCCCTAGTCGAGTCCCATCCATCCTGGTACCATCACCGGCGGAACACCCACGCCTTTACCGGCCAACAGGCCCGCCGATGAGTCAGGTGCGACAGGATCGAATATTCATCCTATTGGACGGCAGAAAGCCTTTAGATCATCAAAAAAGGGCGAATGAAATAGGATATCGCACTGAAAATGCTCTAGATGGCATATTCAGCCCATCATTCTAATCCCCCCTGTATTTTCCAGCCTTTGCGCGCTTTTAATATCTCCGTTTCCCCACAAAATCCCACTCTGCTGTAACCTTCGGGGATTGTGTCACACGCAATGCCGTGCGGTCAGGTGAGTTTTTGCTTATCAGTGCCTCAATGAAGTCACCTGACTTCTCCGGTTCTGCTGTGTTCCTGTTCTAGGCAACCTATGCGTTCAATACAACCTTGTATGGTAAAAAAAAGCCTGCTGGGTGACTGATCTCTTAATTCCCGATAGAGGACCGATGCCGAAATGCCGAATGTATATATATTCATCGTTTCCATTGTCTTTTGACTGAGTCTGTGTATCTTGTTTCTTCAGCAAAACAGTCTTCAACTAATATGTCCGACATTGAAAAGACTTCCAAGAGTCAGGCTTTCGACTCAGCAAGCTCGTCTTCCAACACAGATGAGATTATAGTTCATCATCTCACCGATGCTGAAAAAGACGCTAAAGTGGAGCAATTGGCTTCCCAATACGGAATAGACCACAAGAAATTAATGTGGAAAATCGACGCCTGTGTCGTTCCTCCCTTCTGTCTCTTATATTTCCTCGCTTTCTTGGACAGAGTCAATATCTCCAACGCCAAGGTCTACGGTATGGAGGCCTCTCTTAACTTGAAGGACAACGAGTTCAACACCGCCTTGACTGTGTTCTTCGTTCCATATGTGTTCTTCGAAGTGTTTTCCAATTACGCCTTGAAGTTCATCCCTCCACATGTCTGGTTATCCGGTTGTATTGTTCTTTTCGGTGCTGTCACCATTGGTATGGGTTTCGTTAAGAACTTCGGTGGCTTGGTTGCTTGTCGTTTCTTATTGGGTGTCTTCGAGTCTGGTTCTTTCCCTGCATTGTTCTACATCTTGTCCAATTTCTACCAAAAGGCCGAGGCTCAAAGACGTTTCTCCGCCTTCTTCTCTGTCACCTGTCTTGCTGGTGCCGCTGGTAGTGCTTTAGCATACAAGATTAACGAATTAAGTGGAAGATACGGAATTGCCTCATGGCAATGGATTTTCATCATCGAAGGTGCTTTCACCGCCGGTTTGTCGATTGTGTTGTATTTGACCATCGCCGATTTCCCAGAACAAGCCAGATTCTTGAACGACAACGAAAGAAAGTTCTTGAAGGAAAAGTTAGAAGTCTACTCCGTCAACTCTGGTTTTGAAATCCAAAACACTCCTTCTGATGTCTTGGGCTGTTTCAAGGATTACTTGGTTTGGTTACCAGCTTTAGGTTACTTTGGCTTGATCGTTCCTGCCTATGGTTACGCTTACTTTGCTCCTACTATCATCAACATGTTGGGTTATGACACTGTTTCTGCCCAACAACATTCTGTCTATCCGTGGTTAGCTGCCTTTGGTTTGAGTAACATCATGTCTTTCATTTCTGATAGATTAAGAGTCAGATTGCCATTCGCCATTTTCTCATGTCTTGTCGGGCTTGTTGGTATCGCTTTGATTTTAGGTGACCAAGCTCATGCCAATGTCAGATATGCTGGTTGTTTCTTAGCAGCCTCCGGTTTATACAGTGCCATGCCAATGTTGGTTTGTTGGACTTCCTTGAACTTCGGTGGTCATTTGAGAAAGTCTGTCGGTACTGCTTGGCAAATTGGTTTTGGTAATATCGGTGGTATCATTGCCACTTATATCTTCTTAGCCAAGGACTCTCCTCACTACAAGCCAGGTCTTAGTGTTTGTCTTGCCTTTGTTTGTTTCTCCATGGCCATGATGATCACCTACTTCTTTGCTGTCAAGAGATTGAATAAGCTCAAGAAGACAGACGCTTATATCGAAGAGTTCAACCAATTAGACTCAAGACAGAAGATCTTAGCTGGGGACAAGAATCCTCTTTTCGAATATCTGTACTAGATTTAGAGTAGCACTTATGATTGACGATTTCTTTAGAAAAACTGTTTGGGCATTTAATAAAAGTTTTGGAATTTTTTATATTTGTAGTTTACATACTGATACATATATTTTTATTATACACACTAGTGTATTTTAGCACCACCTTTTCCCAAATGATTCTGCTCGTAATGTCTGAGATAACTTTTGAATCTATGAAAATCCTCTTCCTTTTTATTCTCCTTCAAAGTCACCACTTTCTTGCAATCTGGGCACACTGCACCATCTGTATATTGAACCTTCTGTTGCGTTCTCTTCCTATTCCATTTCTGATATTTATACACACCATAATGCAAAGGGTCTGGAATTTCTTTTCCTCTGGAAGTGATACCATGTATTTGTTGCAAATGGTGTAAATAACTGCTATTCTTTAGGGGAAAGAATGACGGTTTGGGACAATAAGAACATAAATATGTCTTGTGTAGCTCAAAACTGCCCATGTCGTATTTTTTCTCTAGACCCACAACTTTAGATGTGTATATATTGTCGGTTGGTTTGGGCTGTTTGTCTTTAGGGAAATGAAACCTTTTTTCTTCTGATTTTGGCGGATGTGTGTGATATTGAATCCTCATATCTTTTAGAAGGACGATAGGACCTGGTTCTCCATCTGTAAGCTCGAGTTGTCCTGCAAACTTGGATGGATCCGTGCTATCAAATTTCTTTTTTCCAGCGAATTCTTTGACTGGTTTCACTATTGTGACTCTTTGTATAGAATCGGGAGAATATATTGGTGGTCTCACGGCACCCATAGGAGTATAAGGCTCGGGAGATTCCGAGGGGGTGGTATCGTCAGACAGAGACAGTGCTGAGGGAGTGTCTTCCCTAGTTCTCGACTGTCCCATGTCCCTTTGGGAAGTTAGTGATATTTCAGGATTGTTAAATACCCCATCAGTTTCGGGCTTAAATGGAATGTCCAATCCATATACTTGGAAGGGACTATGAACAGCCACGGGTTCCACACTGTCTAGCCGATTAGGCAGACAGCCACGAATATTTGTCATAAAAGGCTCAATATAATCCAGTAATGCTTCGTCACATCTATTTCCCAAAACCATTCTACCATCAAAATCCTCTCGGAAAGGGTGTGTCAATGTTGTGAAAGGCAAATAATCGGTATACCCAAAGGGTTGTCTTCTGATGGTGTACTTCAGGAAATTTTCCTGTGCTTCCTGATGTGTTAGAAATTGTCCATCTACCAAAGAATCAGAACCAGGTTTAATTACTGCAGGTATTGGTCGTTCTACCCTTTCATGATATTGAATCTTGGGAGTTGCAGAAGTTTGCTCCACTGCGTCAAGAGACAATCCAGGGATGTCGTCGTCATCGATCGTCTCCCCGAGAATGGTGGGACTAAACCTAAATAAGCCTGTATAATGGGAGGTTCTCTTTCTAGTTTTTTTTGGGACAATGGGCGACTCATGGGTGGTGTGGCCTCTATTCTTATAAGTGGCTACTGCAGGGTCCTGTTGTGCTTGCAGTCCTTCATGTATACCCAAATCAAGGAGTCTTTTCTTTCGCTGGGATGAAATAAGATGTTTCTCATAAAGAGTGGATTTGTCGACTTTTGCGGGCGTCTCTGGGTCCTTTGCTTCTGTTTTGGTGTTGTGGGAGCTCATCAAGGTTCTGGGGACTAGCGAAATCTCAATTCTAACTTGGCGACTTTTACATATTTTACGTTGATATTCGCGGACCAGATTTATGAATGACAGATTATATTCGGGGGCTCTGTACTAAAATGTTCTGTTCAATTCTGCCATAATCCAACAGAACAAGAAGTGGGAGCGACGGAAACTACCACCAGGAAATGGTTCTTGTATCACCAAAAATAGAAAATGTGAGTAATAAATAGTCTAGTAGTGCAATACACCATAATATGTAAATATGAAGCCAACGGTTGAGGTTGCCCCTCTGGGGCGATCATGTTTTTGGCTCAACGCATTTGGGGAAAGAATAGGGCCACACCAGAGGTTCCCCGAATTGCACCAGAGAAATCTGTTGTACGAATTACATAATATCATTCAATAGCTTGTATTAATATTAGGTTCCCTTTACCAACTCCAATAACCATAAAAAAATGCACTCGTCCAAATGACCCCCATTTAGAAAATCATGTCCAATGTAAGACACATGCACATACCCATTAAGCACGCTGTCAAACAATCGGTGTTGTCAGTTCTACGACCGCCTGCTTGTTGCACATACACGGGTTGTTGTTGTTGCTGATAATATCCAGGATGGTATCCTTGTGCTTGATAGCCCTGTTGGGGATGGGCCTGTTGGGGGTAACCTTGTTGTTGATAGCCCTGTTGTTGATAGCCATGCTGTTGATAGCCTTGTTGATAGTTCTGGTTATAGCCTTGATGTTGTTCATAATGGTCTTGTTGGCCCTGGGGATGGTATGACGGTTCAGCAGGAGGGACATAACCACTCTCGCTATACTTGGGTGGTTCACTTCCCTTCCAATTAGGAGGCATTCCTCTGGGTGGGTTATAATCGCCGGACATTTGAGATATTTTTACGAATAGATTGCTCGATGGGTTTGTCTCTCTGAGCTCTGAGGCTTGTGTTCTGTTGACTAGTTTATATATGGGTCGGGTTGATCAGCCGAGCGGCCTAACGTCATCGGTGGGTCGGCTGTACATGTGTGGGGCACGACGATCGGTTAGCCACGGGGAGGGAATGTGGAGGGGGAGGAGGAATTGTGTGGTTGTTATTGTTGCGGTGTTGTTGTAGAGAAGTTACGGGAATATGTGGGTCCTAATTTCCAATGCTGCAATGTCATCATCGATCTGTTCAACGACGCTTGTGCCTTTTCCTGGGGTATGCAGTGAATGGCTCCATCTCGGATAATGTGGAAAAAGATGAAATAATTTTTTTTTTATTAAACCGATTTCTACACGTTTCTTTATCTCTCTAAAACCAATAGGCTTATAATTGACTCAACAAGTAGCTGTTTAATAAACAACGTGGCAAGTGGCTAGAATGTAGAACATCACGTGGGTAAAGTGACTAGAGTGTCTCAATACAATTGTCGTGTAGAAACCACTTATTTCCCCATAGTTCATCATATGATTCATTTCTATTTAGAAAATCTAAGATTTTAATTGCGTTAATTCAATTTAATCTAACCAATTCAATTCAAGTCAATCTTTACAACTCTCGTCCTCCTATTAAAACCTCCCACGTATCCTGTGTCCTTCTCTGGTTCTCGCACACAGATCTCGCTGGTAATCATCGTGCTCAAATATTCCCATCGGTTTGGGACTTACTTGCCCTAATTGGGACTTTCGAGTAGTTTTTTCGATAGCTTATATGCAGGATACGTGTCAGCGATGTGATGATTCAACATATTGGGGAGCGAGTTATTGGGAGACGAAACGTGTTTGAAAGAAATCCAAGATATTGAGGGGTTTCATTCATCCTATATTTATTCTCTATCCTTTTTTTCCCGATTTGAAACAGCATAAAAAGAGTAATTGATGTGATAATGATTTAACACGCAAAAATACCCTTAAAAGCCTCTAATCAGCCAGAACACTATTCTAATCGCATGAAATCTCTCAATATCCCTTAATTAATATATTTATACATATTTAAACACTTTCCCACCAATTTAAACAAATATTAATCGAGTTACAATAACCAGATCAAATGGACATGGTGGGCGGGACCATCACGTGTTGATCACCTGACACCGTCCAGGTCTTCTGCCCCGAAAATGTGACTTTGTTTTCGCCGGATTGGGCAGCCGTTCCCACATGTTCACTACAAAGTTTGAAAAATCCAAATTTTCCAGCATGATCTCCCTGGGTCGGACACGCCGATCCTACCAACTGCTGTGGAATTTTCACTATATGAAAAAATTACAGTGCAACTATATTACGGGTGTTGAATAAAGGAATAGTCAATAGATAGATACAACAGCAAAGATGTCTGACGTTGAAGAACAATTCGAGGAACAACCAGTCGTTCAAGAAGAAGAATTACAATTAGTTGAGTTAGCTACTCCAATCCCAGTTGAAGTTCAAGCTGCTCAACAAGAAGTCAAATTATTCAACAGATGGTCTTTTGAAGATGTCACCGTCAAGGATATCTCTTTGACTGATTACATCCAAATCAGACAACCAGTCTTCGTCTCCCACACCGCCGGTAGATACGCTTCCAAGAGATTCAGAAAGTCTCAATGTCCAATCGTTGAAAGATTAACCAACTCCTTGATGATGAACGGTAGAAACAACGGTAAGAAGTTAAAGGCTGTCAGAATCGTCAAGCACGCTTTAGAAATCGTCAACATCTTGACCGAACAAAACCCTCTTCAAGTTGTTGTTGACGCCATTGTCAACACCGGTCCAAGAGAAGACTCCACCAGAATTGGTTCTTCCGGTACCGTCAGAAGACAAGCCGTCGATGTCTCTCCATTGAGAAGAGTTAACCAAGCCATCTCTTTATTGACCACTGGTGCCAGAGAGTCTTCTTTCAGAAACATCAAGACTATTGCTGAATGTTTAGCCGAAGAATTGATCAACGCTGCCAAGGGTTCTTCTACTTCTTACGCCATCAAGAAGAAGGATGAATTAGAAAGAGTTGCCAAATCTAACCGTTAAGGAGTTACTGTTTTCATTATGGTGTGTATTTCGGTCATTTCTTTATGTATAAAAAAGTTTAATAGTTATGATACTGTAGTTGATGTAGTGTAGGGTGAGTAGCGGTAGTTTTGTAGTGAGAGTGTGAGGTTTAGCTGTGTTATGAGTAGGTGTTTTGTGTGACTGAGGAGTGTATTCTAGTTGTCGCATAAATATCATTCGTTGTGGGCTTGATTCTGTGTTCAAAGAAGAGAAGAGATACTTCTCGGTAAACTATTGTTGTCTATTAGTAGAGGAGTTCATAACTCGAATAGTGTTTATGAGGGATGGACATAATAAACATTATTGTCTTATGGCTAATGTTGAAAAGGGACAGATCTTGAGATGATTATAACCGTGTTTGCTCGCTATACACAAATGAATATTTTCAGCCATTTGTTTAGTAGATGGTGTGATGAACACTATAACGAGCAATGAAATATCATAATGTGACGAATCAACTTCCTAGGTTTTTTCGAGATCCTGTTCCCAATTTCCTCGTTCTTTCCATTTTCAAACAATATCATTCTTCTTAAAAGGGATCTCTTTAATCGACAATCTCACTATTAAGCACATTAATGTATATATATCCCTCATCTGAAATTCTAGAATTCAAATACATCAATATAGACACTTCAATTTACACGCCTCCAACTAGAAATACCTCCATCTGGAAACACCTCCATCTGGAAACACTTCCATCTAGAAACACCTCCATCTGGAAATAACTCCATCTAGAAATACCTCCATCTAGACACTTCAATTTAAACACCATTTATTATTATTCATTGACAATACTTATTGTTAGTCAATCTCGAGAATCTCTGTGGTGTCCTCATCTCCAAAAAACTATCCGAGAACCAAAAAAATATCACTTCAGTATCTACTAAAGTAATGAATAATAGATATACTTCGTTTTGGGTAATGTTGCTCAATGCTACCTCAAAAATGAAACTATATCCCGAGGGCATACACCGAAAAATACCCGACCTGCCTATCATGACCTCCCAATTGCCGAAAGATTTATTATGACCTCTCAATTACCGAAAAGTCATTTTACGAGATATAACCCTTGACAGAATTGAATCAGACTCGTTTCATTTTTTTTTTCGGCCGACGATTACTTCTTCCATTTGTCTCGTGCTCACCACCACCCTTATCTCACTCACTAATCATCTACATCCGCCCTTCTGGCTCCCGTTCATCTGCAACCTACTCCACCTGTTTCATCCTTCAGGCAGACTACTTCGTGATCGCCTTTCCACATACAAACGCATAATCTAAGCCTTCAATTACACATAAAATAAATAGACAAGACAAAAAATAAATAACACGTCAATAACTCAAGTCTAGCTGTCTGCCCACATCAGCCTTGGCAAAAGTGGACATTTTCTGGTTGATAGCATTTAAATCCAATTGACTGTGGGAATCTGTGCCAAAATTGAGTCTGGAACGGGCTCGGGACAACGGTCTACTGCCAGCAGTGGAGTGTATCTTGGAGCTCATCATACTCAATTGGTCCGATCTCACCTCTAATTCGCCTACATCGAAATATCCATAACCACCAAGAATAAAATCGTTCGCAGTAGTGGCGGAGTAATTTGTTGATTGCGAGTCCGTTGGGGTCATTTTCTTCGCTTTAAATGAACGTATGGGTGTATGAATTCCATCGTGATCAAATTTATGAGGAGATAATCGCTCGGGTGAGTCCTTCTCCAACAATTCGCGCTCTTTCTGGCTCGAATCCACAGACATGAGAAGCAAGTTTCTCTTGGACCTCATCATCTGCTTGATTTCGTTCATGATCCATTTGAATGTAGTCAACAATCTCTCGGTTTGTCTGAACTTGGAACACGCCACGATAGAAACACTATCGCTTTTTATGATGTAGCCTATTCCATAGCCCTGAGGAATTGCCGGCGAAATCCCAAACAAATGCAAAGCGGGGTTTCCACAATTGGAAATCAACATCTCGGGAACAGAGAAATTGGCCACCGATCCGTTCGAGAGTAGCGGCAAGTTTTTTATATCCTCGTCTTCGAGTGTGGCAATGGGAGGCAATTCCGGGTTCAATTTGTTGATCTCGTCGCGATAATCGTACATCTTGAACAACACATTCAAATGTCTCTCGAACCCCTTACCCTTCATGGCGTCTTTGTATTGGACCGAATGTTTCTTGCACACTTCAACCAATTTCTCCCATCTCAACTCTTCCGGTGTGTCGGTGATGAACAATCTCACCAATTTGAGCACCTCGTCGTTTTGAACGGGGATCAACTCCGTTCTGGCGTCCTTGAAATAACGTGTCGTGATGGGCTCCAAGGTGTTCACCAATCTGCCATACAAGGCATAATGGGCGATTTGGAACCCGATCTGGATCAACGAGTCCTTCGAGATCTGGAGCTTGTCGATCAAGGTATTGTTAATCTTGTAATCAAGGGTCTGGAACTCGTGTTGGTTGATCAAATCGGCCAATCTTGTCTCGCTCAAATGAACCAAATGTAATAATTCGTCTGTCAATACAAAGTCAAGCTTGCGGAAATCGGGTTTTTCGCTGTCTTGACAGAACGAGATCTCTTTGAACAACGAATACTCGATCCCATTGACCTTTCTGGCCAATTTCAACACACTATCGGTGTATATGTCGCTGATAAATCTTAAGATGGCGGTCGAATCCATACTGGTGGATTCCCACACTATTCCCGCCACGGAGTTTCTCGTCACAACCAATTGCAACTTGTCGTACCATCGCGAGGTGCAACTGCCGATTTGGATGTTTTTACTCAAGATGGAGGAGCCATGGTTGATGATGGCGGCCTTCTCCTTGTCGGTGGTGGGCGTAGACGGATCCAATGATACTACAAATAGCGCCGAATCAATGAGGGCCAAATTCTTGGGATTGGCCTTGGCCAACTCCAATCTGCCCAATTTCCAGCTCTTTTTCGCTTCCGTGGTGATGGCTCCAATGGAGTTCTTCGTCAATTCGATGTTATCGGTGTTTTCCGTCGAGTTGTCTATGATGGCGGCCAAGATCTTGGCCAATTCGAGGTCATTGAACCAGATTTGATGGACAGGGTCCTCTGGAGTCAACACCTCAAGAACATAATATTGGTTCTTCGAGAGAATCAAAAGATGTCTCGAATCGTTGTGATTGGCGGTTCTTTTCACGGAGATCTCGCTATGGTCCGCATTGGGCACCCTACTGGCCCCAAACAAATTGTTATACCAATTCATCGTCAATGGGTTGCCGTTAACGGGGGTCAAATCCGGGTTAAGGATGTCCAATCGGAGATTGATGATGAATTTCAACGCGGAATTGATCAAACTGGCAGCACGTGTGGGTTGATCCGGTGGTAGGAGTGTTTTGGCATATGGATCATCTTCAAGAACAAGAAATGGGTTCCGTGGAAGGATGTCGCCGCGCAATTCGCCGTAGATATTCGCATTTTCCGTCACGTTCAAATAGCACGATTTTTTCTTCGAGGCAGCCTTCAAATGTTGCTGCAAATTGTTGATGAACCCATTGTCCTCGAATTTGACCGCTTGCAACTCCAAGTCGAGATATTCTTCGCTGGAGATGAGTGGCTTCAAGGACGCGAGCAATTGTCGCGACGTGGCCCGCAACTCCGGAACAGGAAGGTGTGGAAGAATGTTCTCGTTGCTGAATGTCGTCATGTTGATGTTATTGGTTCGTAAGTTGAAAGTTCAGCGATGTTCCTTATAACATATGCTACAATTAATGCGGGGTGTCGTGCGGTGCACCAATGACCTTTCAAATGACCTACATATCATGATGCATTCGCCTTGGGTCTACGGATGTTGTTCGTTTGAGAGATCTGGGCTGATTTGGGGGAAACTCACACTTCTCTTGAAGGATGCTGAAATGAACAGACTTGACTCTCTCGTCGGTTGTATTCATTTTTATCATTACTTTTTTTTTTCTGGTTATTATTTGGGACGATAATTATTCATACTTCTTTTATGACAAAACTGCTTATCTAATTCATTCTTGAAAAAAATACAATTCCAGACTTGGAACGAAGAACCTACAGAGACGAAATCCTCGAATTCGTCGTATATTCATCAAATGCCCCCGTTATGTGATGTCTCCACCGACGGCACACTGCCTCACCTGTCCCGTTACAGCAATCTTTCGAGGTGGATGTGCTGTGCGTCCACATGGACTTTAACTTTTTTTTGGCAGACCCCTCGGCATTTGAAAGTGACAACCAAAAGACTTCCGAACAAAACTCGAAATAATCCCGGCAAAGCTTGTTTCTGGAGAGGGTTCTAAGCCCTACAAATTGTGGCTGTCGAGAGCGATTCCGGGGGCTCATTATACATTCTACACAGCTCCTCCCCCATCCGGTCCGTGTCAGCCGATGTTCCGGCCTCGCAGATTGGTGCACTTCATCTTCACCTCTGTTTTCACTTGAATGCTACAGCCGAGATAATCCGTTAAACCCTTATTAAACCATAAACTTCATCACTCACTAACCAATTTCTTGAGAAACTCCGCGGAGTCGATGTTCTCGCGAAGCGCCTCTCTCTCCTCTAAATCGTTGGCTTCCTCCATCAACGGCCTAATGCACAACCAACCTGTCTCTGTTCTGAAATGTCTGCCCAAGGCGTCAGCTCTGGCAAATCGCCGGTCACAGCCCCATCTGGTTCTCCCATCCTTCAACACTCCTCCACATCTGAACTTCTTTTCGCCTTTGTGCAAGTTCTCGTGTCTTCTTCTGTCATGAGCCCGCGCAAACGCTCTTCCACACAACTTGCAAACATGCGGTCTTTCTGTCGAATGTGTCCGTTGGTGTGACTTCAAATTGTAGGGTCTGTTGAACACCTTGTCGCATTTGTCACAGGGATATTGTTGTGAGGACTCGGTGTGAACAACCTCGATTCTCTTCTTCTTCTTTCTGGGAATTATGCCTGATTCCGCGGCAGCACTGGCCTCCGCAACCGCTATGGCGGCACTTAATTTACTCTCGCTGATGTCTGATTCCGTTGGTTGCAACATCCCAGCTGGCGGCGGGAGAATGTGCGAATGCGACTGGGGTCTGGGCCCTATGCTATATGGTTGATGTTGGGGGTAAATGCTATGGTTCAACGGCGACGTTTCCGGGTTCATGGGCAACATGGTCTGGCGATACTGCATCCATGGCTGCTGCTGTTGTTGTTGTATTGGTTGTTGTTGTGCAATTGGCGGATAATTGGTGTATGCGATGGAAGATGTGTAATTGTGACCTAATGGAGTGAAACCGCCTCCCCCAAGGAGCGAATGCTGATCTAGCGGATAACCCTGGCTTGTGAAGACGGGAGGAGTCTCTGTGGGCGGAGGAATGATCCAGCTGGGAAGCGGTTGTGGTTGTCTGTTGTTGGCAGGCGCATTATACCCACCTTGTAAATGGGACATGGGACTCAGAGAAAATAATTGCGGAATATTCACACTCGCCAGTAACATCTGCTATTGTTCTGACCACATCAACACAGGCCGTTGCGGTCGTCCCAAACATAAAGCGAGATAACCGCCTATTTATAAGATCTCTCCTCCCGCAGCTTATATCCCGTAAAAGCCTCCTTATAGGCCACACTGACATCCCAATCTCTGACAAGGTACAGCCCACTGTTCACCGAGACTATGCGACTGATGTTCCCCGATGCACGCGTGCAGCGCGATATGAGCACATTTCCTCGATTGGGAGCGCGTTAGCAGCCCCGGGGTGACTCGCCTTGGTGGTGGTTCAGACGCCATTGGGTCACCGAGTCACCGAAGCAGGGAGCAGGTGAAGCCGAATCATGAAATCGCAGGTGCTTACAAATAGTTGGCCGTCGCAATTGAAGGGTTATCGGTGAGTGACGTTGACGTGGATTTTTCTTGGATTTTAGTTTCTTTCTTGGGGTCATGGACTCCCAAGAGCCGCTGGCAAAAGCTTAACTGGCGACAAAATCGCAATTCTCACTGCTCCGGAAAGCCTTGTGTATGACGTGGGCCGACTCTCCCTACTTCGTTGTTGTTGTAGCATCTTCCTGGCCACCTTTGCATGTTGGCCGCCGCGTCTCTCGCCCAGAGACAAGGCTTTTGCACAGAAAGCTAATTTCCCACTTTGGTCTGGCGTCTGGTATTTGATAATAACCCCTGCTTTGGCATCTGGTTCCGGGGATCGTGAACCACTCTGGCACAGCCCACGCCGTTGGACATACAGATGCTACACGCAACAAACAACGTCGGAGATACATGTCTACATTGTAACAAGCAAAACTTAATCGTGATATATACAAACCTAAAATAGCCGTCGCCGGCCAACTGGGCTTGGCCCTGGTCTGGCCGGTGGCCGCGCCTGGCGCTACTAGTATTCGGCTACGTTGTTGTCGGTGTCTGTGACCTTGCAACCGGTGATTCTGATTAACACTATGGCAATGTCGTCGTCCTCGCCCTCGATGAACACCTTGCCGTCCTGGTTCGAGTTCAAGTGCAACGTCTTGATGAAGGTGTACTTCTCCTCGTCAGCAGACTTGTGCAAGATCTCGGCGTTCCCGCTCAACATGATGGACACCCTGCTTATCTCGTTCTTGTTCAAGTTGGTCAAAAGCTCGTAAAGCGAGTTTCTTCTCGAGCTCGAATGGGTCTTGTCGTCGGTCTTGGGCGTCACCCAATCGTGCACCAACAACGACACATTGCTGTTGCACTCGATGTTGTGGTACTTCTGCGTGGCCCTGGGGGTCGAGATTATCACGTAATGGGTCTGTCCATCACTATAATACGTGTAGTTCATTAAACTCACATGGGGCATGTTGTCCACACAGGTGGCCAAATGCACGAATCTGGTGGATTTCAACAACCCGACGGCTGTGGATGGTAATTCCGACATGATGATGTGATTTTATTTGTGTGTAATTGCGAGCTGTTGGTAATTGTAGCCGGATTGCTCAGTCATTTAACCTCTGTATAAGGAGATTTTGATGGTCGTGTGAATGTGGGAGTGTGAGACACACACCGATTGACGGTCCTCTGGGTAATAGATAAGAGGTGGCTCTTCTAAATGGCAATTAAAGTAATTCTTTTAAACAGCATTCTATTAAACAGAAATTCTTCTAAATAACACTTTATAATGAATATTTATCTGTTTCTTCCTTTCCTTGTAAAGCCTCCCCCCATTCGGTGCACCGTTTGTGGGTAATTCGTGCCCTTACCCACCACAACAAACACCAAACCAGTCGAATCAGGTAATATTTGTGCTGCTGAGCATGTCAAGACAGGGAAACAGAACTGGATCGTGCTAAAAACATCGAATTGGACGTCATGACGTCGATAAAATCACATCGCGAGGTTCAATTGGAATTTGACGGCGAATTCAGCCCATTGAAGACTCTTTCTAAGGAAGACATAGACAAAGACCCTATGGTTAAGAGCTTGAGACAACGGAGACAATTAGATAGGATGGTCAAAGATCGTAGAATTAGTAGAGCCATGCGGCAACAAGTAATCCTGGTAGATGAGGAGGAGAGCTTCGAGACGCCTCCTTCAAGTCCACGGGACATTACTCCGATGGCTATTACACCGAAAGAAGTTAGTCCTACGCCCAAGGAAGTCACTCCGACGCCTAAAGAAGCTACGCCCAAGGAACTGGGGAGTGTGAGTAGAGTGACGAGAAGTAAACATGCTGGGGACATTGCGAAAAAGAGGTCGCGTCGTAGAGTATCACCTACTCCTATGGAGATTGAGGTTATTGATGTAGATGAGGAGGAGGAGGATGATGATGATGAGGAGGAGGATAGACTGGTTGAGGAATGGTTCAGGAAACGTAAACTTGTACAGGAAAAGGTGAAGATGGAGGCTCTTTTTGTCGGGGAGGATAATGAAGGGAGGGATAATGATGAAGAAGAAGAAGTTGAAGTTGAAGAGGATGAGGAAGTTGAAGAGGATAATGAAGTTGACGAAGATAAACAAGAACCTGAAGAAGATGAAGAAGATGAAGAAGATGAAGAAGATGAAGAAGATGAAGAAGATGAAGAAGATGAAGAAGATGAAGAAGATGAAGAGATTGTGGAAATTGAAGAGATTCAGGAGATTGAAGTAGTTAAGGAAGTTGATGAAGATCAGGACGCTGAAGAAGACCAAGATGATCAGCAGCAAGATCAGGAAGATGAGGAATACCAAGAAGGTCAAGATGACCACGAAGATCGAGATGACCAGGAAAATCAGGATCAAGATGAAGAGGATGAAGAGGATCAGGATGAAGAGGATCAGGATGAAGAGGATCAGGATGAAGAGGATCAGGATGAAGAGGATCAGGATGAAGAGGATCAGGATGAAAAGGATGAAGATGCGGAAAATAAAGATCAAATACAAGTTGTAGATTCCCAACCTGAGCAAAAGATGCCAGACATCCAGATTATAGATTCTGAAAACGAAGACGATGATCCAATAGATGATCTAATAAAAATGAAACTTGCAAGAAAAAGACTCAGAAACACCATCATTGACACAGATTTAGACACACCCAGAAACAACGCAAAGAACGTCTCAAGTGATTCACCTTCTGAATCCCGCTATAAAAAACTCAGAAATACCGATAGAGAGTCTCAAATGATCTCTGAAGATGGCGACGCTTCGGTATTTGATGATATTCTTGAAAGTGCGAAATCATCCAAGAAGAGAGTCGATGTTCTTCCAAAACCAGTGAAAAAAAGAGTCAAATTGGTCAATTCAGAATTGACACCCTCCCTATTAATAGACAAAACTCTCACTTCTCATTATACGACTATTTTCGAAAAGTATCCCAATTATGTCCCCAATGCCGAGGACTTTCTGAAGATAAAATCACAGATCTTGGCTCAATTGACCTCAAGAGCTAAAATGCTGCTTGAAAATACCTCGTTGTACGATAGATATAAGGAAATCTATAAATTATTTGAAAACACAGTGAAAAATAACGAGGGTCATTCGGTATTATTGGTTGCGCCAAGGTCTTGTGGAAAGTCAACTATAGTCAATAATGCCTTGGATGATTTGGAAACAAATTACCGTAATCAATTTATAACTATAAAATTGAATGGATCACTCCATAGAACGGATAAAATAGCCTTGAGGGCCGTGGCAAGACAATTAGATTCGAACTTGAGAAGAATACGAAAAGTCGTTCACAAAGAAGATCCCTTCGATGCTGCTTCTTTCGAACAGAAATCTATCAGTGAGACTTTCAGCAATATTTTGGCGTCATTGGACAGAAAAGCCATTGACTCGGACTACGACATGACAAATGACTACGACGACGAGCAGGAAACGATTGCTATTATCATAGTTATTGATGAATTTGAAAAGTTCACGGTAGACAACAGACAGACCTTGTTATACAATCTTTTCGATCTTTCGCAAAACTCCAAGACTCCGATTTGTGTGGTTGGTCTTTCTACAAAGATCACAGTGAGAGAGTTATTGGAGAAAAGAGTGAGAAGTAGGTTCAGTCAAAGAATCATATCGATAAACAAGCCGCTTACGCTTGAACAATTCTGGTCTACTTATAGACTGAATCTTGTTATTTCAGATCTGTTTGTCAAAGAGAGCAAATTCCAAGATCACCAATCTGCGAAGATTTGGAACGATTACATTGATTTGTTATACTCGTCGAAGCCAACCAGCTATTTTAATCAGCTACTTTTCCAGAATTTCCTTACTGTGAAGAACTTCAAGGAGTTCAACAACAATTGTGTATATGCAATCAGTAAAACTAGCATTCTTGAGCCGTTCCCCGTTGACGAAAATTTCCACAAGTATATCAATAAGAAGTATTCGGGCGACCTTGAGTCGGCTATAGGCTCATTATCTGAGTTGGAGTTGTTGTTACTTATTGCCTCTGCTAGAGTGTGTTTGAAAAATGACATGCCACAAGCCAACTTCAATCTTGCCTATCAAGAGTACTTAGAGATGCACAAGTTGGTCAATTCTAGTAGCTCTTCCATGACATCCTCTTCTGGCTCGTCGGCATTGGCAACAAACATCAGAATCAACTTCAAGATCTGGAAGCCGAGAGTTATGAAGGATCGTTGGGAGTCATTATATCGGTCGAGCCTCTTGATCGATACTAGTGCGGTTGTCGCCAAGAAAAACCAATTCAATGACTTATTCATTGATGATAATAAGATGCTACAGGTGGAAGTGACCTTGGAGGAGTTGAACCAAGTGTTGGACACTCTGAATAAGTTTAAGAGGCTATTGAAGTTGTGAGGGGTTGAGAAAGGTCATGGGAAAAAGTTACTGTATCAATATCAAAGGTTAATTTAATCGAATTTCACGTAGCTTCTGAGCGCGGTTCCATTCAATTATTGATGTTTTCGTAGTTATGCATCGGCCAAGCCTAAGGTGAGTACTTGAAAACCAGGTCTCCGATAGCGGGATGAAATGTTGCAGCCGATATATTTTGACATTAAAGTACATTATTCAGGAAAGTTGAAGGTGAACAGCTGTTCCGGAGGCGGATACTGCCTTGGACGGCCTGTAGCGGCTTGTTGCAGCTGTCACCCACAGAACCCTTGAGAAGCCGCAAAATTATTTTTCCATAACCTTCAGGCGTATGGGTAGTTTTTATATCCTTGTTGAGTTCCTTGACTTACCGATACTCTTTTGGGTACGATATCCAGCAAAAAACCAGTTTCGCTGCACCAGCGTTTCAGGTTGTGCGGCCTGTTGCAAATGTGCTACGGCTGCGCTACCACATTAGACACCTCAAACAAGAAGTGGACTAAATTGTTGAGCATGAAACATAACACATTTTAATACAAGAAGAAGTCGTATGTAATTACCAGAAATCGTGGTTTTCGCCAGAAACATCCTTGTAGAACTCTCCGACCTGTATAGACCCTGTCTGAGATGTCAAGCTTGTGCAGGTTCTGACACTCAAGCAATATTTTTAGTTGTGTTCATTAAAGTCGGAGCTAGTTTAAATATGTAATCAGTGCACCGGTTTGATTTGTAGCCATTTTTATTCTATCGTTCGAGTTGGCTGTCCGATGAATAAATCACTTCCCACCGCCGCGAGCCAGCCGAAGACAATTCATGAAGTCATTTCAAAGAAACTAAAAAAGACTTCGAAGGGGAGTCTTTTTGCCAAAGACATCAGCGACATATTTTCCATCTTAATAATTTGTCTCAAGTTGGAAAACAGTTCCCCGGCGAAATTCAAAATTAATCCTCTTGCATCGAAAACATATCCCTTCGGTTTCCAGATCGATGAAGCATTAACGACATTACAAGATTTAAAGCTCGATATTGAATTGGTTGAAACCACAACCACGGTCTCGTACAGTATCAAGCCAGATTTGGGACTTTTCTTGCTTGGGAAATTCATGGAAAACAGACTATTACACACTCCGGCCGATAGAACTAGAAGACGTCCACAGGTGGGAGTCGCATTACAACCTACTGCAAAAGGGGTTGCTGTTATTCAAAACTTTTGTGGGAAAATCGGTTTAAGAGGTTCTAAACTTCCTTCAATTCTCAACACAAACTTTAATTCATTGGAGTTGTTTAATTTTGACAGAAATCCCATTTCAGATTCAATTGTATATTCAGATTATTTAATTCATTTATTGTTTATCAGATTGATGGGACCGTCTCCAAATGTATGGAGTCCTCAAAATGAACCCGATCCGTTGCCATTATTAAATAATAAGCTAGAAACTGACGAGATCTTTGATTTCTCCATCTTTCCTGGTACTCGAGACGAACCTCACTTCGAAAAATTACTGAATCAAAAGATCAGCAAAGAAGGGATTTCAGGGTTGTTAGATCAGTCAATTTCTCCCTTTCATCACAGATTTTTTACAAATCCTGAATCAGATGCACACTCCCAATATTATGTTTCTGACAGAGGGGTGAGAATTCTTTTAAACAAATATGACCATACAACCAAATCATTAGCCAACTATGGAGTTTCTGGGAAATCAATATGTCAATGGCTAATAGATTGCACGGATTCCAATATGCACGAAGTTAATGCCATCGCTAGCCTATTTTTAGAGAAAGAGTTGATAAAGCCAATTGGCTCATTCTCCACACATTCCAATAAATTTATCAACAGTCGAAATGTTCAATATAGATTAACTCCTCTTGGGCAAAGGGTGGTTCATTGGAGTTCAAAAGATGAAACAAGAGGAATAGAAACAAGAGACATGAAAAAATTTCCCCGTCAGAGAAATAAGCGATTTTCAGAAAGCTCTGGTTCAGTATTATCTAATGAAGAAACTTCAAGCAATAATAGTTTGAAAATTACATTGAGAGATGTTTTAGCAGATCCTGGTACTCGATATCTATTCAGAACTCATTTGGAAAAAGAGTTCTGCGTGGAGAACTTCAACGTTTACTTCCTGATAAAACAATTTGAAAAGAATTTTGATATACTAAGAAACTTGTTATCGACAAAGCAAGATACAAGATCTGAATTGGAAGAAAAGGAATTGGAATCTTTGAATGAAAATATAACTAAAATGGCCAATAATTGTCTTTCCACGGGCTATCATATCTATTTCACATATATCACAAAAGATTCTCCAGCAGAATTGAATATCGATTTTGGTCTCAGAGAAAATATATCCAGACTTATGATGCATCCTCAATGTGGTCTTTCGGAGAAGCATTTTGCAATGGATTTGAAGACCCCAAAAATAGAAGATCCTTTGAGTTTCTTTGACGGCGAGGATTATTTTGAAAATTCATCCACTCCTAAAGAGAAATATCCACCTCTTCCATCGAGCATCGTCTGTCCTGAGACAATTCCAGTCTCTCCATCTACCGAGTCAATATTCAATACATTGGAAGTGTTAAGAAACATCAAGCCCCATTTAAAATTAATAAGAAAAAGGGTTTATAGATTAATGGAGGTCGACTCATTTCCAAAGTTTATCAAGGGGGAAGTATTTAAAGAGATTTCTACTACAATAATACCTGTTGAGGAAATAGATAAAAAGTCTACATAGAATAATAGAAAAATATTAAAATAATGTATGATTGTAGTTGTAAATAAAAAGAGACTTCCACTTCGACTTCCAAGTAGGAATTATAAATAGATCTTCTATTATTATCCCACAAATACAACACAATTGCAATATTTCCACAAAGATAACAATAAAGAAAATCGAAAGAAAACATTGAGTAATGTATGATATTTTATTATCTTCACATCCTCAATATTATTGGTTTATTTATTAACAGATTTTAGTCTCTATTCTTCCAAGAGATCCTCTCTTACTAACCTCATCCCGAACTCCATTTAATTGAATGTCATATTAATATCTAGGAACAACTCAACTTGGAAGAATGATTTCCCCCTCCAATAGATGAAGCTAATAATATACCTAAGGTAAGTACTTCATCCATAATCTTCATAGAGGGGAAATCCACTTCTCTGTTTCCAATGAGGGGAGGGAATAGAAATCCTCCATCCTTTTTCGAGTTGGGATTTGCTCTTATTATTTTTTATATAATATTGCAGCTCATTAGAACACAAGAGAATGAAATTGGTCAACACGAGCTCGACCATCCATAGGTCTCCCAATAGCTCGGGTTTTCCAATCCTGAGCAACTAAAAATTGGGAATGGAATCTAAGAGAGGCGATTCCATCTCAATTTTTTTTGACTCAAGCATCTCAATTATCTCTTTGGGACCTTCTATCGCATTTTTTTAACTTAGATATAAGGTTGGGGGTCCCAGGTAGGGTTGCGTGTGGCGCACAATGAGAATATACAAGCCGTAATACTCTATTAATACGCAAAATAATGGTTCAATTAAATTAAATTGTAATTAATTGTCAATATTTCCTTTTAATTGCGCAATTTGCGGCAATATTCGTGATAAGAGCTGCCATCGACCAATGTCGAACCTGTACGTTCCTGTATGAGCGGAGAACCCTGTGGCGATGGATTTAAGCAGGAAAAAAGTTTATATGGTGAATTTGTGCAATTGAAAGAGACAATTATGTTCCTGGAGTGGACAGTAGGATTATTTGTATGGGAAGTTAGGAATTTCATGGGATTTTTGAGAGAAAGGGGAGAGTGATAGTTCAATAAGTTATATCTTTATTAATAAAATCTATAGTGAAATACGGAAGTTTTTCACTCTCATTATCTCACTACACCAAGAGAGAATGTGTATTATTTCAACATGGGATCTTATTCTTTAATATTAATAAAAGCTGGTGAAAATCTTCAGTATTAAGTACACGAATCATCTCACGGGACAAGATCACCAATTATCTCACTACGCCAATCATCTCACTACGCCAATCATCTCACTACGCCAATTATCTCACCAAGCCAACTAGCCCACTACACCAGCTATCCCACTACACTCACCGCCACGCACTCACAACCTCACACACCTACACTGTCCACTTTTTATCGTATATTATGCCTCTTCACCTAAGCAACAGGTTCCAAAGTGGTACCCTTTTTAATGGTGGCCCAACCAATCAAACGCCAATGCTTTTCAATTCTTCTCGATAAAGCAATCTTTTCATTCACCTCAGTACAGGCTGGAGAAGTCAATTGTAATCTGGCCATATCGGCCTTGACGGCAACAACTCTGGCACCAGTAGCGGTGGAACCGATGTTGACCATCAAAACCTCGTTGGCCTCCAACTTACGCACCTTGGCTTGTTTCTGACCGTCGGTCTTGACACCCAACAATCTTCTCAACAAGAAGTAGTTGATTTCAATGTCTGTGTAAATAGAGGGCAAATTGCCCTTGGCACCCACAACTTGACCAACCAATCTATCAGCTCTACATAAGGTTGGATCAACCTTGGTACCGACACCAATCAACCCACCGGGAACGGCAAACTTCAAATCGTTGTTCTCGGTGTACAACGTGACGATGTTTGAGTAGATAGGCTTACATTGGATCTTCCCGTTGTCATCCTTGGTGACAATACCTGGTCTGATCTCGATTTCGTCACCGATCTTGAACACACCGTTCAAGATGGAACCACCAGCAACACCACCCTTCAACTCGTCGATCTCAGCACCGGGCTTGTTGACGTCGAACGATCTGATGACGATCAATCTTGGCGAAGCGGTGAAGTCTCTTGGCGGGACGGGAATGGTGTTGACTATGAATTGGTTGACTGCATCGATGTTGTACTTCAATTGCGCCGAAATAGGCACAATTGGCGCACCGTCGGCAATGGTACCTCTTATGAACTTCAAGATGGACTTCTCGTGCTCGAGGGCCGAGTCTTCTCTCATCAAATCCACCTTGTTCTGCAAGATGATCACATGGTTCAACTTCATGATCTCGATGGCGGCCAAATGCTCTGAGGTCTGCGGTTGTGGACACGATTCGTTACCGGCAATCAACAAGAGGGCGGCGTCCATGACGGCGGCCCCCGATAACATGGTACTCATCAAGATATCGTGACCAGGACAATCGACGAACGACACATGTCTCACCAATTCGTAGCGGCCAGTGCACCCGTCTCTTTGACATTTGGGTCTTATTTCTTTGTCTGATTTGAACGATCTGTAGCAATCCGGCTCCGGACATTCGACATTGTCACACTTGTAGATCTTGGCGTTGGCATAACCCAACTTGATGGTAATATTTCTTTCCAATTCGTCCTTGAAACGAACGGTTTGAACCCCCGATATGGCTCTCACCACGGTGGATTTACCGTGGGCGACATGACCAATGGTACCGATATTTATGGTGGCCTGTCTATTGATGATCTCGGGCGATAATGGCGTCAATTGCGAGAAATCTGGATTGTCTGGTTGTTCCGGCAATCCGCCACCTTCTTCGAACTCTCTTCTGGCCTCTTCTTCGTCCTGTTCAAAGTCGTCGAATCCGGCGAAAGAAACCTTTTTCTGCTCTTTTTCCAACTCCTCGGCTTGTTCCTCCTCGGCTTCGCTCTCGAGCTCATATTGGTAATCCTCCTCCTCTGGGTCAAAGTTCCCAGGAATCACAATGCTTGGTACGGCGTTTTGGAGATCGTCTGACATGGTGAAGTTCGAATTAAAATTAGTTCTATGTAATACTCAACACACCTGACAATATTTCCCTAGTATCTTCTAATATACACCTATATACACCTGCTAAGTTTCTGCTCCAGAGTTGGTGTTAGTCAATCGACTGAAAAAGTCAAAAAAATTTTATGATTAAAATTGAAAATTACGCGGCCTGAGAGTTACGCAGGGGTGTAGTGTCTCCGCGAATGTCTATTATAGACAATTTAATAGTGAAATATTATTATACAAAGGATAAAATGTCTATATAATGTATTATAAAATTGCATGTATATAATGAAATAGCACAATCTATCATCACTAGAACTAGTTCCCATCGTTCTCCCCTATGACTCTTCTCTCTTCTCTCTTCTCTCTTTATTTCT
The DNA here is from genome assembly GCA_030573195.1 of Nothofagozyma chilensis. Lineage (NCBI taxonomy): Eukaryota > Fungi > Ascomycota > Pichiomycetes > Serinales > Cephaloascaceae > Nothofagozyma > Nothofagozyma chilensis. The sequence goes on from JAJMCV010000090.1 coordinate 428,788, forward strand.
TTCTCTCATTCATTTTTTCGAGATTTGCCATTCCCAACACATCCACAGAAAACAACAACTCCCATCATCCCACATCTCTCCCATATCTCATCTTCATAGCATTAGGATACTCCACCCAATCACATGAACATCATGTGATCTTACACATCACGTGACTAGAAAGAAGCTTTTAATATAAAGAGAAACGAAAAAGAACAACTTATTGAAGAAATATTATATCTCTATATCTCCATATCTCCCGTATGAGTCTATTAACCTCTAGGATATTAATATCTTCATTATTGATATAATGAAGACGTATTTGTATTTTCTGCCTTGCCATTTTGATATGAGGAGCAAGGATACGTTGGAGTGACGTTTTTTTTCTTGACTGACCAGTTAATTTGATCCATTTATTTTGATGTCAATTTGTAGCGATTTTCCTCGATGCTCTGTGTAGTCTCGATTTACGAGAGGAAGGTATTATAGAGTATTTTCCAGCACTAAAATGGCTCATACACGGTGATTGATTGTGATATTTTTTCTTAATTAAAATGCTCTACAGTTTTAACTAGTACTTATGAATCTTTCATGAATTGTATATATTTGCAATTGATTAATGGTGCAGAAGCATTCTTCATTGGACTCATTTGATTCTATTAATATACAGGAACAACTGATCTGCTGAACACTCGCAAATGATTAATAGAACTCAGCTGGTAATGAGCAATATTGCCAATATCGTGGTAAAAAGGTGTATTTAAGAGCTCTGTAACGAATCTTGAAACCTATTTTCTAGATGATTTGAGATGTTTATGATTGTGTGAATTATGACAATCACCAATTCCTGGGTTTGGCTCTATGTATCACCTGTTTGACTTTATTAATGCCTAGGATCAGAGAATTTTGTTCTTGTGCAAACTCCATATTATGTCTAGCATGATGCTCGAAAGACTTTGTCACTTGATTCATTGAGGGAGGACGTAGCTTTTGCGGTGAATAAGAGTTATTAGTGAACTATTTCAGTTTAATTGTATAGTTGTTTGTGAGAGGATACCACATATAAATAGATGCACCCGTAATTGGCAGTGATAATTCACTACGGGATTCTACAAATTATAATGTTTCATGTTTCGTTCTTTATATGGCATAAAGACCATAATGTCTTATTATTGATAAACCTCAATCTATAAATGAACAAATAGAGACATCCAACAAACAAGAGCTATTGATACTTGTCTGGTGGAGAAGCTGGGCGCAGCCGCAACCATACCACCACACAACCACACAACCACATCATCAGAGTTGCCGACCACCCTAATGACTTCCTCCGTTTAAAGTCGGGGATAATCTATTTCCTTGTTTCATTGGAGAAGTTCGATTATACATCGAATGTTTAAACCAATCGTTTGACTATATTAATGTCTAGGTACATTTCTTCTTTCAGAAGTTATTATATATTTATGAACTTTGGTCCGTTGTTACAAAAATGTGATTCGGTATCCCAGTTTCGCGTAAAAGATGATTTAAGAGTGCGAGCGCTATTATGTGAATTATGACTTTATAATATACGAGTTTATATCAAATTTATGAACATATGAACTGTAGGAACTTTCCACCACTCTTCCAGTTGGGTAGCATGCCACGGGGGGCGCATCACTGACAACATTATCAGTATTTGTTTTACAGTTGGTTGAAGTGCTCGTCGGAATCAAATGTATCTTTTTGAGCCATAATATAGACAGTGTAATCAATTTTGCAACAGGATATTTCATTTGCGGATATCCTTCTTATGGTTATTGGGACAAACTAAATTTTGTGGTGGAAAAGGTGTTAATTATTTATTTTGGCAATTGTGTCTCTAGATGTGAATCATACTCGATGATAATATGTTAATCACTACACCTTATCCGTTTATAACATTCTATAATGACAATTCCCCCACCATGCTTCTACTCTGACATATTGTACTTCTCCAAACAATCTAAATTACATGCTGACCATCTAGATCACAACTCCTCAAATCTCAAACTTCTTCAACTCAGCGAATGAAGCGTCACTTGAATCCTTCTTCAAAAATTCCACAAATTCCCCCACCTTCTTACAAACGTCCTTCCCGTCCAATTTCATCTTCTTATAGAAGGCCTCGTCCAACACATTACAGGCGATCCATTGAGAGATGGAATAAACCTTTAATTCCCAATCTTGTTCCCAGAATTGCGAGTATTCGCTGTTTGGTTTCCCCAAATATCTTCTGTCGTAGATATTATCCTGGTAATTCTTCAACGGATTTGGTTTGGGTTTATGAAGATGCAAAAATTGCACCGATGGCTTACGAGTTTCTGTATCTGACTCAAATTTGGCAATAAGATCTCTCGTGGTAGGGTCTCTTTGCGAGTAATTGATTCTGGAATCATGACCGTTACTGATCAACCAATTCTTGAACCCCTGGAGATATGCTTGGGCCTCAACTATGTCGTGTTGGACAATGGTACTTTCTCTGAAATTATCATCGTGATAGCCAGCCAACCACGAGGGATAATCGTTCAAATAATACGCTTCGTTGAAAACATGCAATGCTGCGATGAACGTCTCCTTGTCACCCTCGCCACAGGTGCCTTGGAACAAGATTCTATAATAATGCGAATAGCCATACATGTTGTAATAGACAGAAAGAAGGAAACTCTTCCAATGGGCCTTTTTGGAGAACACCATTTGGCCTGTTTCGACGGTCCTGGTGGGAGGAACTCCCTCCAAGTCGTGAAGCGCCATTTCATTTCTGTTCATCATGGGCTTATTATTGGCTATTTGGTCTCTTCTCACGGGCTCTCCCACGGGGATTCTGGCGATTTTGTAGAAGAGCGGCGAGATGGCTCTTTGCCAGATATCGGGCCACATGAGAAATTGCGTCTTCTTGTAGACATCCGAGTCGAAGAGCGTGTCAACGTTTTTGACGGGGAAATTGTCTGCATCCAAGAGAATGATCTCCTCGAACGAGGAAACAAACAAGCCCATGGTCTTCAATTCGAACTTTTTCAAGTTCAAGAACTCGTGGAGTCCTTTCCCGATGGTCTCGGAGATTAACACACAACGGGCGTTCATCTTCGGCATCACATCGTTACAAATATGAGCGTCGTATTCGGATTCATCGTCCATAATCAATTCGATGGGCAATTTACTTCCCAATTCTCTCACTTGTCTCGCGATAATCAAAGCAGATCCGAAATAAAGACCACCACCGTTAATGACGATTCCCTTGCCATGGAAGAGATCCGAGGGGAAACTCAATTTGTTCAACTCTCTCACCACGGCATCGTGGTTCGATTGCAAGTCGTTGAACTTGTCCTCGGGCAAATTGACTCGATCCTTGGTCAAAAACTCGATATTCCATGGCGGATTTTGCACGTCATGATACCAATGACATCCACAATCCGTTCCTCTTTCTGTTTTCGTCAATTTCTCCGATTTGGGCAGGTATTTGACAAGGATGTTTTTAAAAGTATTTTCAAAAAATAACTTTTTTTTATTCGAAAGCTCATCCAAAATCGTCTTATCCAAAGTCTCCTCGTTGCTACGATAATATTCCTCGCGTAGAGACTCGAGGATCTGGTCCTTTCGTTCGGGATACCATTCCTTTTCGAGCTCTTTCACAATATTGTCCTTGTTCTGGACATAAAGCTCATGTTCGATTTCCTTCACAAGTTCATCGGAATTCTCCACCTTCAACTTCTGTTTGAGCTCCTCCACAAGTCTCTCGGCGTTTTCCGACTCCAATTTGACTTGTAATTCGCTATATACATCGTCTCTATGACTGGACTCCAACTCATCTGTCAAGGAATTGAGGTATTCCTCCGTTTTGGGAACCGTCGGAGACGCTACAAGCTGGCTACTCCGTATGAGATACACGTTCACGCCAAAGAAGAGAATGAGCGTTACTAGCACAAGTTTATTCATGGTTGAGCCTTCGTTACTGAGGGAGTAGATAAGCCTTGACCCGAGACTTGATCCTCTTAAGGCACGCGATGTTGAAGCGTTAGGGGCGATGTGCAGGATAACAGGGGTCAAGATTTCCCAAGAGGGCAATATGTGTAAATAATTATATTATATATTATATGAAATTTACTCTTTCACCGTGTTCTCCATAAACAGTATATTATATACAGAAATTCACTCTTCATAGCAATTTTCGCTTACAGCGGTCTTCTCTGACAGCTCTATAGCAGTCTCTTACACAGCTGTATTCTCTATGCAGCAGTCTATTCTATGTAACATTCTATTATACAACATTATACAACTGCTAGTCTCACAGCCACTGCTCTTCAAGATAATCACCTCCAGTTCCATGGCCACTTGATCCCTGATTATCAATGCATTCTCTATACAGCAGTCTATTATACATAACATTCTATTATACATAACATTCTATTATACAACATTGTACAACTGCTAGTCTCACAGCCACTGCTCTTCAAGATTATGACAGAATCTTAGTTCTTGACAAGGGTGAGAGATGAAGGAATTAGATACTCCGATGAACTTATTCAACAATGGTGGGATATTTAGACCAATGTGTGACAAATCTAATATTATAGATGAGGATTTTGAACTCCGGAGAGAAAAAACTTGAAGTTGTTGCTTGTTTGTGAGGTAATATGAAATGATTCGGCCTCAACACAGTGGGTTCTTGTCCTTCAAATGTTAAAAAGCTTTGAAAGAGCTATCTGAGGAATGTACTCTGTTGACTTCACTGCACCTAGCCATATAGCGATTTCTCTACACAACCCTACATCAGATACCCACAACTATTATTCATTACAATTTACCCAACCTAATTATACACTAATTTACATGTTTTGTGGATGAAATCCGAAATCATTCATCACACTGTCCACATCCTTCCACAACATATCTCCATTCAATTCCCAAGACTCAAGCTCAAAGCTCTCAATTGGCTGGACTGGAGACTCAAACACCTCATTGTAGTCGATTTGATCCGGCTGTACGACCTCCCGTTGCTGTGTTACGGTATTCACTGTTGTGTGCGGTGGAATAGAGTCAAATCTTGGAGTGGCTCCATTGGTCACAGGCTTCACAAAGGTCGTGGTTGGAGTAGTAGAAGAACTTGCTTGCGAGGCAGGAGTTATAGGGTTCTTGCGACGTTTTTGTGAGCCCTGTTGATGTTCATGGCCATCTTTGGATGCCTTCACATTGACCAATTGAAAGATACTTGAGCTTCTTTCTTTATTGGTGTTGATAGAGATGGGCTGAGGATCCAAGGGAATAGTCCTGATAATCTTTCTCGCAGATGACTCGGGATTCATGGTGTTTGACAATGTTCTGGCCTTTCTGATCTTGCTGCTGGAAGTACTACTCTTGGTGCTTCCAGGAGTGGATCCCAATTCGTGTTTAGCCTCCTGGTCTGAAGCCATGGCATGTTCATGGTCGTCGTCAATGTGCTGTTCTACCTCGTCCTCGTCCTCATCTTCGTCATACGACTGACTCTCTTCGTCATCTATGGCATTCTCACTACCGCTATTGATCAATTTGATCATTCCAACTCTTTCTCTGAGAACAAACAAACAGTCAAAGAACACTGATGCTGCCATACGTGTTCTTATGGTGATGTTATAATCCGTAAGGTTCTTGGAATCCAATGTCCGGAATAATTGCCACATATTTCTCATGATTCCACTCGATCTATAGGCCATATCGTGTTTCAAAATCGATGCCCTTGCCGTTAGATTCACCGCTATTTGGTACAATTCCTTTCCTGAACCAATGTCTATACAATCCTTAAGGGAAGAGTGGGCCAACTTACCCACAATGAACGCGGCCTGCCATATATTGAGGACATAAACCCCGGGCAAGTATCTCACAAACTGTTTGTTCTTGTTCTGGGCAACTTGACTATGATTTATAAGGGCCAATGCAGAATTATAGGCCTTGGTGAGACCTCTTTTGAGCTCAAAAGTGGCGATACGCGAGGTGTCTAGGAAATAATATGTTAAAAGATGGACACGGGCTGCTAGAAGCTGGAATCTTCTGAAATCATCCATAGCAGGCGAATTGATGAATCTGATCTCCAATTCGTCCAACTGGGAGAGCAAAACTTTGAGCAATGGCAATCTTTCAGTGGCATCCACCAAACCATATGGATCCATGAGATTGCTGTTGAGGGTCTTCGCCACTTGGTCTTCGAAATGAGCAATTTCCATCATGAGTTTGATGGACTGTGGGATTGCAATCTCACTTTCGGGACGACAAGCATTCAACGATGACGAGTCGAATTGACTGAAGGCAGGGAACCCAAAACTGGTGGCAATGGTCTGAGAAACAATGTTACAACTGATCCAAGTCTTGATATGTTCTGTCAAAATCGCAACCTGTTTGGAATCGACCTTTCCACTGGAGAAATCTGTCGATTGGCCGGGAGAATGCAATCCCAATCTGATTGCCTGGAATATGGCCACACCAATGGTATTCCACGACGAATCGGCACTCAAAGACGATGTTATTGGTGGCCAGAAAGTGTATAATAGGAAGGCTTGTACCGAATACACCGACGAAACGTTGAGAACCGGTTGGTCCATCTCCGTGGGATTGTATCTAGTGATGGGGGAGATGGCGATTTCCGCCAATATGTTCTTGATAATGGGTCCAAGCTTGAGAAGCAACTCACTTCCCGAGTCCTCGTTGAATCTCCGTAGCGAGATGAACATGATGACCCAGAACAACGCAGGACAGAGTCTGTATATCCGTTCTGGACCCCCCTTAGTGCATTCCACCACGGGCAAGATGGGATGGTAATGCTCAACAAACTCAAGAAACAACGCCCGAATCTGTTGCGAGGTCAAGGTGATGTCGCCAATTGTCTTGGGCTCACACACCAAAGCCTCCTCGGGGATGTCCGGTTTTGTATTTGGACTGAGTTCGTTCTGGGTGTTTTTGCTGAAGAGATTTATTTTGGTTCTTGGAACCTGTCTCACGATGGAGGGTGCGTTTTCCATGACGGGGGCAGCCACGGGGGGAACAACAGCTAATTGTGGCTCCGGGGCCATTTGCAACGGTTGAGGAACATTCATTGCTCGAAGGTCCTGGAAGGGCGACATCGTGATGGGCGATTGATAGGCCTCAGCCGTGCCATTGAACCCATCCGGGTCTAGCAAGTTGTTGCGGATGGAGGGCAAAAGCGGCGATTGTGTGCCCGAGGGGGCGACTCCGTTCGAAAGCGATTGACGTAGTTCGTTGAATTCCTTCTCGATTTGGGCGATTCTGGCCCGTTTGTAGGTTCTTTTGTAATCGGAGTTCAAATCGCATCGTAATTTGCGTTTGGTACATCTTGTGCAGGGCAAGGGTGCCCGTTCGTGGGCGTCGCATTTGGACTTCTGTTGCCTACATTCTACACAAGCCATTCGTTTAATTCTGTTCTTTCCGTCGACACTTCCCGAGGGCGACACATCCAGGGGGTCGTTAGGGTTCGAAAGTTGGGACATATTGGCGATATGCGCCAAATTGTCCAATGACGTCTCGAGTTTATGTTGACCGTTCATCGGGGTCCCGCTATTATCTGCCAATGCGACACTGTTCTCCTATTACCGTTTGTACGACTTCTTGGATGTGTTATTCTCCGATGCAATCGATTCGTTCGCTGCTTATGCTGTGTCAAGCAGCGAAAATTTGAAGGCGGTGGGGACACGAAGACCTCGGATAGAAGTGTGACACCGAGTGAATTCCGAGGATGATGACTCAAGAAGTATAAACAACATATTAGCCAGATAACGAGAGAGAGAGAAAAAGAAGCAACATCCTCTAAACACAATGCATCTTCTCAAATCCCTAGCCCAATCGAACACCGATATCCGTCTTCTTTGGGTGTCTCTGGCGGTGAGAAGAGCCAGTTATGGCGTAACCAACCAGATATTGACTCTCTATCTTTCGCTATTGAACGTCTCGGATGTCCAGATCGGATACTTCATGACGTTGACCTTAGTAGGCGACACTCTTCTTTCGTATTGGCTAACATGGAACGCAGACACCATCGGACGAAGACGAGTCATGGCCATCGGGGCGCTCTTGATGATCTGTTCTGGAGTCGTCTTTGCTACGAGCTCCAATTTCTATGTGTTGCTCATTGCTGCTATTGTAGGCGTTATCTCCCCCTCTGGCGACGAATCTGGGCCCTTCAAGGCCGTGGAGGAGGCTGCCATTGCCCATCTCACGCCCTTGAACCATCGGCCTGAGATCTATGCCTTTCATGGGATGTTTTCCACCGCGGGCTCGGCATTGGGCTCCTTGGCGTGTGGGTTCAGTGTGGATCTATTGAGTGAGCGATACGAATTGGAATTTTGCTATAGACTTGCCTTCTGGGTGTATTCCGCTATCGGAATCGCAAAACTTGCGATAGCCTTTATGTTATCAGAGAAATGCGAATCTAGTTACATTACAGAGGGCGAACAGATGCTATTAGACGAATCTGGTGAGAATGACGAAGATACAAAACATCAAACACTCACGGGATTGGCCCCAGAAACCCAAACTAGACTTTTGAAGCTTCTTGGAACCTTCATGTTGGATTCCTTTGGATATGGATTCATGCCTTCTGCTTGGGTGGTGTATTATTTCAGAAAAATCTTCGAGGTGTCGGCCAGTTTTCTCGGTAGCTTGTTTTTCATTACGGATTTCTTCACCTCGATCTCGTCGTTGCCTTCGGCTTATATGGCCAAGACGTTTGGACCCGTCAAATCGACATTGATGGGCCAAATCCCCTCGGCTCTCTTCTACATGCTAGTGGGTTCCACTAGTAATCGCTGGATTGCTTCGGTTTGTTTGGTATTCTACTCTTCAACGTTAACCATAGATGTTGTTCCGAGACAGATCCTTCTAACAACCTTATTCAACAAACATGAGCTCACCAGGGTGTTGGGAATTGTGAATATTGGAAAGACGTTTGCCAGATGTGTGGGTCCAATTTTCACCGGACGTTTGGCGGATATCAACAGGTTGTATATGGGCTTTTTTATAACGGGAATCTGTTGGTTAGGGGCAGATGGGTTATTATGGTATAATTTTTATGGGATTGACAAACACGTATTACTTGCCCAATCTGTGGAACATGTGATTGAGTGAAGAAGAAGTATCAAAATAGCTAGAACCTACAATGAAGGCGATTATCTGTGCATATTAATGTCTAGTTTTATAGAATCCAACTAATGAATGTCTCGTTTTTCATAGAAATACTTCTCTTTGTTACAGCGCGGCTGTGACTACCCTATGCGGCAAACTACTGCCAGATTGCAGATGAAGATCTGGTCGAGACGGGACATAATTGTTGGGGTAAACGTCTTTTCAAGACAACTGGCCGTATTCGGATAATATTATTGGAAGTTCAAAATGCATCTCATTCGTTCCTTGGTCGAATCCAATGCCGATATAAGACTTCTTTGGCTTTCGCTGGCCGTCAGGTGGATTGGATATTCTCTGACAAACCAGATCATCGCGCTATATCTCTCTACATTGAACATCAGTGAATTCCAAATTGGAATTTTCATGACATTAACCTTGGTTGGTGACACGCTTCTCTCGTATTGGTTCACCTGGAATGCCGATAGAATTGGTAGAAGAAGAGTGATGGCCATCGGGGCTACGTTGATGGCCATTTCGGGTGTGGTATTTGCTATGAGCTCTAATTACTACGTGTTACTCTTTGCTGCCGTGGTGGGAGTCATATCGCCCTCTGGTAACGAGACTGGTCCCTTCAGATCGGTGGAGGAGGCATCTATTGCCCATCTCACGCCCTTGAACCATCGTCCTGAGATCTATGCCTTCCATGGAATATCTTCCACAATGGGTTCGGCCATGGGGTCCTTGGTGTGTGGGTTCGGGGTGGACTTTTTGAGCAAAACATACGAGTTGGAACATTGCTATAGATTGGTATTTGGGGGATATGCTGTCATTGGGATCATGAAGCTTGCGATAGCGATGCTGTTATCCGAGAAATGCGAGCCCAGCTACAAAACCGCCGCCGAGAGAGCCTTATTGATTGAAACGGGCCCCAATGATATCGAATACAACCCATTGACAGACAAGATCGAACACAGGACCATGACGGGGTTGGCTCCTCCATCCCAATCGAGACTTTTCAAGCTACTTGCAACGTTCATGTTGGACGCATTTGGCCAGGGATTCATGCCCTCTGCATGGATGATTTACTACTTCAGAACTGTGTTTGGGGTCAGTGCCAGTTACATTGGGAGCTTGATCTTCATCACCAATATTGTCGATGCGGTATCTGCGTTGCCCTCTGTCTACATGGCCAAAGCGTTTGGACCGGTGACAGCCATATTGTTAGGACAAGCTCCATCAGCAATATTCTACCTGTTTGTAGGGGCCAGCAGCAATTATCTCGTCGCCTCGGTGTTCTTGATCATGTACGCCTCGGGGGCCTCCATAGACATTGTCCCTAGACAGGTGTTACTAACAACGTTGTTTGATAAGCATGAGCTCACTAAAGTGTTGGGTATGGTGAACATTGGCAAGACCTTTTCAGCATGCATAGGTCCGATGTTCGCTGGAAGATTAGCCGAGATGAACCGGTTGTATGTTGGGTTCTTTATAGCTTGTATTGGTTGGTTAGGGGCGGATGTGATTCTCATGAGTAATTTCTGGGGCATTGATAAGGAGGTGTTAGAGGCGCAACTGGTGGATCATTCCATAGAATAGAGAGTAATAGAATGCATAGATCGAGCAGTGTATGGATGGGGTGATGTTTGAGATATCCATTGATTTGTTGAATCGAGATCTCACACAGTTCTGTTCAATGAACCTGCACCTCATTACCGAATCAGGCGAAACTGTTTTTGTCTAAAAGTTAGTAGGATGCAATAGCTACATACGAAATTCATTCTGTCCGGGGCGAGATGGTCGATGGCGCCGGCTGGCTGTCAACAGGCGAGTCATTCCGTGTCTATTGTGTGACTGTCACTGCAACTAGAACAGGTTTATAATAAAGCTAACCAATCATTGCGCGAGTAGCGCAAGTCATCTCGGTTACCGCATCAACTAACTAAAAAAATATGCAACTAAGCCGGCTGCAAGATTTTAGGCACATCGAGGCAACAGCGTTGATCTATCAAAAATATCCAATGGGAGACTACAACTTAGTAAATATTAATTATTATTAGCGCTTCTCGCATGCAACATATGTGAACAAAAGTCAACCTTTATCAACACCAGTCGATCTTATTATACATAATTCTTATACCCATTATTTTCACTCCTTCTCTCCTCTTCTAAGCACAGCACAATTAAGCGTCGGCATCTTGGCCTGGGTTACAGGTTTCGTAGTCCAAAACCTTCAAGATCTTCCAGATGGCCCAGGCGATGACGGCACCCAAGATAGGACCAACCCAGTAGATCCAATGGTAAGTAGGGAACGATCTGGCGGCAACACATGGACCGAAGGTTCTGGCAGGGTTAAGACCGGCACCGGTGTAGTAAACACAGATCAAATGGCCCAAGAATAAAGCGATACCGATGGCGAATGGAGCCATGAAGGTAGCACGGTGCTTTTCGACGGCCATCAACAAGACGGTCAAACACAAGATACAGGTACCGAAGGCCTCGATGAAGACACCTCTAGTTCTAGAAGCACCACCACCTAAACCGTTGGCGAACATGATTGGACCTGGGGTCATAGCAGAGGCGGCACCAGCAGCGGCCATACCACCTAACATTTGGGCAATCATCATGATGGCACCTCTAACGACTGGGACGGCACGGGCCAACACCAAGGTCAAGGTGACGGCTGGGTTCAAGTTACCACCGGAGACTCTGTAGAACATGAAGACGGCCATCATGACACCGAAACCGAAACCAAAGGAAATCATGATCAATTGTTGGGGGTCGGAACCAATACCGGTTGGGATGTTTGGGTCATGGTTGGCGATTTGGGCAATCATGAAAGCGGTCCATAAGAAGATGAAGGTACCAACAAACTCACCGAAAAAGGCGATGGTGTGGTTTCTGACGGCATCCGAGCCAAACTTGGATGGTCTGTAAGGCTCATATGTCTCTGGGACAGTTTGGGACTCTGTGTCGATGTTTTCAGTAGCAACCATTGTGAAGTAATTGGATGATATCCACAAAACACGTCAATGCCAGGGAATTGGCGCTCCTTATATAGAGAAATTTGACCGCCCATCAACTCGAGAACAAAGAGAAATTAAACCCTAATCACACAGGCTTCTCAACCTGTGCGGCGTCATCGCATATCATTTAAAATTTTAACTGAGCTAAGAGCCTCACCAGCTTGTTGGAACTGACTAACGCTGCAGATGCCCTACATGTGCAGACGTGGAGATGCATACGAGTTCTAAATATAGCCTGAGAAGAGATGGAACCCAGCGAGGGAGACTGGTCATTGGGGAGGAGGATGGGGGAGATGATCTCAAATTGGGGATCGGAGAATATCCAGAACAATTGCGACGTTTTCCGTGGAGGATGATGTTCCGCCAAATAACATGTCAGGCCGCCTCCTTGGTTACCACCGTTTTAGCGTCTGCTGTGATGTCACCGTTACTGTGGGGATCGAGCGAGTGAAAGATTTTTCCCACAGCGAAGTCAAAGCATTTCATTTGCCAGACAAGGCTGGACTTCAGCAGGAAACACCGACAATGGCACAATTAGCTTTAGGGTTTGGTTTTTCGGTGCAGCCGTGATGGATTCCGAAACAGTTGTGGTTGGTCAGAGGCAATAGGGTTTGAAATTCGCCGTGAGATCGTGGCAATTGGGTTGAATCTTGGTTCGCAAGATGGCGTTCGGCATTCTGACCGAGGCGGCATCCTGCCATTGTCAAGGTGGCTAGAAAGAGGCAGCCATCCACCAGTCGTCGCCTGTGGATCTATCGAAGATCGTCGGTGGATCTAACGAGATCTAATTGGAACTAGTTGTTTCATTGTGTTGTAATTGACAGCTGCAAATATCATTCCTCTGACCATATGACCTCATACCCGCTCCCCTCGCTGCTGCCAGGAAGATACGAGTGCGTTTCTGTCACTGACGGTCATAGCCCCATTGAAAGATTGCTGCTGTAAGGTGGCAGAGGTATCCTCTACCAAGTGAGTTGTGGATGTTGCTCGATGGGGACAATGGGTGCAAGGAGGGCCATTCGACGTTTCAGGCAGCCGAGGGGGCTCGGCGGCATTTTCATTCCGAGACAAGCATCCCGGTCGCCCAAAGCAAGCGGGAACGGTCGCAAAGAAGAATTAGAGTTTGGGGCTACAGAAACCCAATAATCCGAAGGTTTGGTGTATTTAATGGATGTGTCGCGATTCCAAGACAGTTGAACTGGTTGCTTTCGACGAAGCGTGTTTTCTCCATTTTTGGCTTTAGTATTTAGTTGCATGGTAGTCCAGACTACACAGCACTCTACTGATTTCTTTTCCTCGCTAGAGACGCATCAAGGCTATTCTTACCGCGGCTGGGGCCAGGGCGGGCTGAATCAACACTACACATGTTTCAGTTGCGTGGGATTCCTTCTATTTTTAGGATAGAACCAATCATCGATGACTGGGTACATGGGGCGTACCTGGGGCAAGAGAAGACGTCCTCACGGGGTGATTCCATGCAACCGACGGTTTCTAGATCATTTTTTTCGTAACGTTCTGTTTGACACCTCAAAGACTCGTATCCCTCCCGTACCATAAGGTGCTCAATTCGGCGGCCTCGAGCGATCCGGGCTCTTTTCTCTCCATCATGGCCTCTACACTGTAACTCTCCTTCTTGCACTCGTCCACATAGGTGACAGAAACCCCACCATGGTTCTTCAAGCAATCTTTGGCGGTTTGCCACGAGAACCTGACGAGTCCATTCCAGCCGAACACAGGGTCCACCGCACCTCTGAGCCACAGCGAGGTTCGTGGATCCGACGGATATCCAGATCCCCACTCATCTCCCGCGGGTAATAGCATCTCCTTGTAATAATGCAACGAAACATCTCTTGTGACTTTGGCACAGATCGAGGCCGTACTGACACATGGGAAGAGCGCATCAGCCTTCTTGGTCACCGTCACTATCAACCCAGGAAACCTCTTGGAGAGCTTGGCTTGATATGAGGCCGGCGGTCCAACCGTGTCTACGAAAAGCTCCTTGAGATTTACACCCTGGTCCAAAACGTCCTGGACGAGAGCCATGGTTGCATCGTGTGCTTGTTCGTTGAGATTGTAATTTCCTACAGAATTGGGCTTCAACATCCCCGACGAGATGTCCAACGCCGTCATTGTTCTGGTGGCCCATCCGACGTTGCGGAAGAGATCGGAGTCTTTGTCGCAAATTTTCTTCATCAATTCTGTTCTTGTCTCTTCCTTCAACGTCTTGGAGTCGGCAAACCCGTATTTGGACTTCAATTCCTTTTCGTAGTCCTTCAAGCAGTAGCTGACACCGTAAACCATGGGACCCAACACGGGACCTCTTCCGGCTTCATCGACACCAAGAACACAGGGCTCGTTGGGATTCTGGATTACCTCGAGCGGGATCTCGGAAATATGAGTTGTGGATGTAAATGTCATGTTCGTCTTGACTGAGGGCGGTAGAAACCTGTTGGAGGAGATCTGTTTCTCCGGTTCCTCGGAAGCGATTTTTCTTCTTTTGGTTGGGACTTCAACATCTTCAACATCTTCAACTTCATGGAGTTCCTCCTCTCTTGCAATTGTCATTATAATTTACAATTCCTCTTTTGGTTTGTCAATCTTGTGTTCTCTTGTTACGCGTATATAAATACTTAACGTGCCGCGGCATGAAATGGTTTCCCCACGATATTTAATTGTGTTTAACACTAAAACCCAAGATATATTGCAACAATTTGTGCCGCGGGAAGAAGTTGCAAAAGACCAGAGAACAGCGAGGAACGATGTTCTTGCGGAGAATAAAAAGAGATGTTGCTATAAAATCGCGTCTAATAAGAACTCACACTTCTTTTTCTGTTACAGATGAGGAAAACGAGGCGTTTGCACGAAGAAAACTGGCAATAGAGCTGGATCCAAAGACATATTACCCATTAATTTCCTCCATACGAGCCACAAATGGCAAATTAATGCGAGTAGATGAATTCCGTAGCTTTTTTTCGCAATATGAATTCCCCACAGATAAGAAGAGAATAGATGAACTCCATGTTCTTGAGGGAAAGATCCTCAGTATACGGAAAGCTGGTAAGGCGATGTATTTTGTAGATGTGGTGCAAGACCACGCTAAGGTCCAACTTGTCGCTTCTAATTCCATGTTGGGACTCGACAAAGATGAGTTCAGCTCGCTTTTCGCTGTGTTTCGGAGAGGAGATCACATCTCAGCCGCGGGATATCCGGGGACCACCAATGTTGGAGAATTGTCCCTCAAGCTTGTCCAGCCGCTCAAATTGGCATCTCCTTCTTTCCATGCTATACCGCCTCGGCTCTCGGATAAGGCCAAGATCAACCAGAATAGAGTTGTGGATTATTTGGTCAACAAGGAATCGCGAGAAAGACTCATAACTCGCTCAATCGTGGTCAATTCCATACGGAGTTTCTTGCTCGAAAAGAAGTTCGTCGAGGTCCAAACGCCCATAATTGCTTCTTCTAGTAAAGGTGCCAATGCTACGCCGTTTCTAACTCATTCTGGCGCCATTAAGAATCCCTCCTCGGGAAATCTTAAGGAGCTTCAACTTCGAGTAGCCCCGGAATTATGGTTGAAGAAATTGGTTGTGGCGGGATTTGACAAGGTGTTCGAGATCGGACCCTCCTTCAGAAACGAGGGCATAGATTCTACCCATAATCCCGAGTTCACCACTTGTGAATTCTATCAATCCTTCACCAATTTGGAACAATTGATCACAATCACGGAGGAGATGCTTATTCGGATAGTTCAGGATGTCAGAGCACAGAATCTCGCTACCACTTTGGATCCGCTTGTTGGTCTAGAGACAGCATTAAAGGAGAATTCAGGCTTTAAAAAAATAGAATTTATACCCAAAATTGAGGAGATCACAGGAGAACAACTCCCTCTAATTTTGGATTCCGAAAATCTCTTGAAATATTACAGGAAAGTTGGGGTTGAGCCTCCTATTGTCAAGTCGGTTTCTAGCCTTTTGGATGGTTTATCAGCTCATTATTTGGAGCCACTCTGTCAGAACAGTCCTACAATCATCTTCCATCAACCGGCTGCACTTTCGCCATTGGCCAAGTCCACCGATATCAGTTATTCTGACAACAGAACCTATAAAATATCGAAACGATTCGAATTGTTCATCCATGGCCGAGAATACGTGAATGCTTATGAGGAGGAGAATAGTCCCATTGAACAACAAGAGAAGTTCCTTCTTCAACAACAAGCGAAGGAACAGTTCAGTGACCAGGACAGTCTTGTTCCAGACTCGAAATACGTCGAAGTGATGGAATGGGGATTACCTCCAACCGGGGGGTTTGGCTTGGGAATTGACAGACTTGTGATGTTATTGACTGGAAGTGAGAGAATTGAAGATGTTTTGAGTTTCGGTGGCTTGAATGATGTGGTGAGACAATGATGTAAATAGACTTGTATATAATTAGAAGGTCCTACAAAGATTCGTAGCAAATCATTTACTTTTTAAATATACAATACATCATTAGGAACGCTTGATTGCCTCGCTTTCGCTGGTTTTGGCACCCGAGGCAGAAGAATCATCTGTGATTTCCTCAATCTTAGCCTCGGTCTTCTTGGAGGCTGGAACAGCTTGAACAGGAGCAGAACCGGCTGTTTGACCTGTGATGGTGTACAAGAAGGTGGACCAGAGACCCAACACGATGGTGAAGACGGTGACGAAAACAGCGGCATAGAAGGCGGAATCAAAAGGTCTGTTCGACAACGTTTCGGCTGGAGTAGCGATGAACAGTTGAACAAACTCGTTTGCTTGCAAGTATTGGTCGGTGGCATAATTGGAAGCGAGTTCGTAATATCTGTCGAAAAGCGATTCTTCTTCGTCAAACACTGGCGGTTTGACGGCGTCAAATTCTGGCTTTGGAGCATTTTCAGCTTCATCCTCTTGTTCCAATACAACCTTAGCGGCCCAAGTAGAATTACCAATGATTTCGGCTTCTTCGATGCTGTGGCCGAGATAAATGTTATCGAACAAGATATCGTTGTCCATGGTCCACAACTCGAAACCAATACCACCAATAGGCTCCAAATTGGAGGGGGTTGAATCCTCGTAATAGGCTGGATTTGTGATCTTACGTGGACTCCATGGACCCTTGTATTCTGGGTTTGGGATGGTTGGTTGGTCCCATTTTCCCTTGTAAGCTGGGTTAGAGATAAGTGGAGCGATCCATTCGCCACAACCGTGAGTAGCACATTCTGGGTTTGGGATCTCTGGGGCCAACCATTCACCGTCCTCTTCGTCATCCCAATCTTCTGGCTTTTCGGCCTCGGGATCCAAGATGAACTCCGCGGCTTCCTCATTCCAATCCGCAGGCTTGACAGCCTCAGGATCCGCAATCTTGAACGGAGCATCCTCGTCCCAATCCTCAGGCTTTCCAGCTTGTTCTGGGTCTGGGATGTATTCGTCGTCTACCCAATCTGCCGGCTTGGTGTCCTCTGGGTCCTCGATCTCCTTGGCTGGGTTCAATGGCGGGTTCAACACACGAGGGTCCAACAAATTCCCAGCCTTGGCCACATCTCCGTTGATTCTGATCTCGAAGTCCTGGTTGGGCTTGATGATCAAGGTGTACAAGCTGGTGGTCTTCACCACTCTGCCCATTGGAGGCATGGAAAGGTGTTTTTCCTCAATCACACCGGTGTGGGGGTCTTTTCTCTTGATGATGAAATGGACCTTGTTGGTGGTACCACACTTGTCCGGTCCGAACATCACTTGGTAAGGAGTTTCGTTGGAGAACTCCGTGGCATCATCCGCGGCACTCAATAACTTCACATAAGCACCACCACAACTCAAGCCCTTTTGCAATTTGACCTCGTATTGCAACACCAAGGTATTGTCGGTGTTGTCGAAGGTTTGTGGGAGCTTGGAACTGATGGCATGATGGGCGGCGGGCGACTTCAACACCAACCCTTTGTCGTTGCTGAAGCCCGGATACACAGTGGCCTCCTCGACGTTCCACTTACCAACATAAGCAAACTCGTCGTCCTTTCTGGCATGCGATTCCTTCCATCTGGCCTCCCATTCGCCATCGAATTGTTCGAAGTAGGAGTCCGGGCTCAATTCCCCGTCGTATGGGTGGTATTCGGCATGGGCCGACGAAGCGTAGGCTCCGGCAACAAGAGCAGTGGCAGCAGCAGCGTTAATTAACTTCATGGTGTCTTAATGTTCTAAGAGCAATTGACCAGCCAAACCATCCACCCATCCTATATAGGCTGCGGAGTTATGGTGGTTTCGTTAATGCCACGTCATGTGGAGGGCGTCGTGCCGAGGCCGGCTCAACGTGGGAAAGGTAGCGCCCACGGCGGCAGATGAGAGATGAGGTAGTCTACGAGAGGCTGGTGTGTATTGGGGAATTAGTGAGAGCCAGAGCGGATCGAGTTTGGTTTGTTGGTGTCGAGTGTGATTGACAATTGCTCGCAAACAGCGCCAAAAATTCATATATTCCAAAGTTCACTCACAACAGAGAAATAAATGCAATTTTATCTTCGTCTTTATCTCTTTAAGCCTTGCTATTCCGTTCTCTGGCCGTATCTTCCTCTCCTTGGGGCTCAATTTGGGAAATGGTAATAGCACGAGTTTTGAAAAACACCCTCACACCACTATACTCCCACCTACACCGTTCCACCACAATCATAATATACATTAGCCCAATTTTTAAAGTTCTCCAATGAAAAGTATTTATCCCTCTATGCTTCGACTTCCGGTAACATGTCGAACGGGTTTTGGACCTCGGCCGCTTCCTCGTCGTCCTTCTCTTCCTCGGAGAAGAATTCAGCCACCATACGATCCTCCTCTTCTCTGTCGAGTTGTGCTTGAGACTTGGGCTTTTCTCCATCAACGGTCTTCTTGGTCAACTCCAGCTTAATGGAGTTGTTGATCTGTTCCCAGCCGGCCTTTCTGGTGTTTTGGACCATTCTAGCTCTCTCTATACTCTGTTCAATCTTGGAACTCAATTTCCCGTCCAATTTCACGGCCTTTTCTTGCTTGAATCTGATGGCACTGTTCTTCTTCTTGATCCCCTTGGAATCTTGTTTCTTCTGCATTTTCTTGGCCAATAATTCCTCGTTTTTGATGGTGGTTCTAACGATGGAAGCGGTGACATCTGATTGACGAGGGAGACTTGCCAAGGTTTGGGCATCACCTTCATCTATGTCATAAGTTGCCCTTCTGGCGGCTCTACTGTGCTTGGAGACTGGAAAGCGTTAGTATCAAGCTGACAATGACCTCCACACGACAAAATTCGGATAGTTTGTTTACTTACTCTTCTTTGCCATTATTTATATGTGTTTTTAAAGACTGTGAAAGCTGTTTAAACTATTCTATTATGTCTTCTGTTCCCTCATCGGCACTTCCCGCGGCTTGATCTGCCCTTAAATTAATTTATTTCAGGTCATCGGTTGTAGCACTACTTATAAAGTGGTTTCGGGACGACTTCTCTTTTCCGCGGTGCGCGGCTCCGAGGCTCATTGTACATGATGATGAGACGATACTGAAATGAGTGTTCCAGCAAATATATATAGGAAGAATAAACACATTGTAGCGTTAAGTGCGTTTAGGTTTAAGGTTCAAGTCCGTACAGTTCAACTCTCTGTAAATTTCATCTCTTCTGGTCAATATGGCGTCAATATTCAAGGTTAATAGTAGTTCTCTCGGTTCTCAATCAGTGCACAGAAGACAAGAGACTGTTAAACAGGACGATGTTTGTTTGAGCTGTTTGGTGACGTCCAAGGAGACCACCAAATGTCTCAATTATTCCTCTTTCGCGGGTTCAGGCGGAGAGTGGTATGTTTGACTCGACTCACACCCACGCAGAGCTTACGGGCATGAGCTTGAGCCCATCTGGAGAGAACAAAGAGAGGAATCTGAACGTAGCGCTTATCAGGACAGTATTTGGGGACATTTTGGATGAGCTCGAGATCCGGCTAGCGCCAGAAACAGCTGTTTATGGCGCCAATACCGAAAGAGCCCTCGTAGTGTGTCTTGACGACGCAGAGGTGGTCAAGAACATGGGGCAGGTGTTCAGATACGCCTGTAGTATCGTGGATTTGGCCACGGACCATTTGGATCAGAGCAACGCCGTTGTGTTTTTGCTCACGAAACTAACAGACGCCTTGCGGTTGAAAGAGCTACTCGTGGAGTTGAACAGGATCGGGGGCTGCTTGGTGAATCCCGTGGCCCTCGGTCTAGATGAGTTGGAATGGTGTTGTGTTTGGTTGGAATGCTGAGAC
The DNA here is from genome assembly GCA_030573195.1 of Nothofagozyma chilensis. Classification (NCBI taxonomy): domain Eukaryota; kingdom Fungi; phylum Ascomycota; class Pichiomycetes; order Serinales; family Cephaloascaceae; genus Nothofagozyma; species Nothofagozyma chilensis. The sequence goes on from JAJMCV010000090.1 coordinate 449,155, forward strand.
AAAGAGCTGGCGCTGATCCCGATAGAGTAGGTTGTATATTAAGTTGAATGGCTAAAGTTGCTTGCTTGTAAGGCGATGGCAGGATGAAACCTGTCTGTGTTGCTCTGTAGGCTACTGTCTACTGTCAAGAGGAGCTGGTGTATGTGGAAGTCGAAAGGCATTAGTGTCAAATGTAAGTGTCCAGTGCAGACAAGAGAGGTGGGCAACGGGTTCGTAAACCAAATCACCTTGACCATTACCATGGAGTTGCCATAAGCCACATTGTCTTGTTCTGGTTGTCCCCACCATTCGCACGTCCCAGATCTCATCCAATTGAAATTGCGCTCATCGGCAACCCCAGCGCTTCGCTGCAGCAACAGCTACCCACTAACAAAAGGGATTTTGTATGTTATTGACAAGCATCACTAGTCGATTATTATTCAGAAATGTCCAGTTTACGTCGTTCTGCAAGAGTTGCTGCTCAGCCTAAGGTTGATAATGTGGAGGTGGACCTGGAAGTGGACGAGGATGAATTAGCGCCTCCGGTGAAGAGGGTCAAAAAGGAGGTGAAGGTGAAGTCTCCCCAAACGAAGTCCAGCACCGAGGAATTGGACGTGGGCTCGCCTATTCCAGAGCTCACCCTCAAGGATCAGGACGAAAATGAGATCAATTTGGCTGAAATCGCCGGCGAAAAGAGAATTCTCATTATTTTCGGTAAGTGTCATGTAGCCCCTTAGAGGTTGTGGTATTAATTGCTCTAGCATATCCTAAAGCATCGACTCCCGGATGCACCAGACAAGCTTGTGGATTCCGTAATAATTACGACCATTTGAAGTCCAAGGCCACGGTGTTGGGGTTGTCTGCGGATTCGCCAAAGGCCCAAAAGACGTTTGCCACCAAGCAATCGTTGCAATATCCGTTGTTATCGGATCCCTCGAGGGAATTGATTGGATTGCTTGGAGCCAAGAAGAACCCCACGGGAATTATCAGATCGCACTGGATTTTCGTCGATGGTGTGCTCAAGATAAAGAAGGTTGGGATCAAGCCCGAGGACAGTTTCAATGGCGGTAAGGAGTCCATTGATCAATTGTACGAAGAATTGGGAGAGGAGGAGCCAGAGGAGCCAAAAGAGCCAGTGGAACCAAAAGAAGAAGCTGAGGATGACAAGGAGGTCTCCGAGACGGCCTAGACTGGTTTAGGACCTCGAAATTAGACACAGCAACATGTTTGGGGTGATTTGTCTTTCCAGCTTTAGTTGGACGGCTCAGTCCGGCCCTTTCAGTGGTGGTTAGGTTATTGCTAGCCCAAAAGGCCGCTGTTTCAGTTGTTAGTGCCAAAAAGTTTTTTATTCGTTCTATTACTGTTGCATTGCGTAGATTGTAGTCAAGAACGAAGCTCTATTAGTGTTGCATTTTGTATATCGTGTTAATAAACGGAAATGTCTCATTCGTTAGCTCTCTATATCATGTTGTTCCAGTACGTAGAGCGTTTGGCATACTAGACTGCCCGAGAGCCTCAGACAGCCCGAGATCGCTCTCAGCAGCATGGAAACTGAAACAAGGCGGACTGGAATAGAATTCGCTTTGGTTTAGACCAACTGGTTGTGGACTGGCAGCGGCCACTAAAAAAACTACATCGCGTCCACATCGCCAAACACACGAGAAACTTCGTGGTGCTCGTTCTGGTTGGACCAAGTTCTACTCGACACAATAACAGCCCTCTCCATAGAGAAGAAGGTCTGTAAAACAAAAACTATGGCCACTACATCAGGCAATTCGTAAACCTCCAGTGCGTCGTTCGCTATCTGCCGATGCGATTAGGCTGCACGTCATATACTAAGAAGAGCCGCCTCGGATTAACAAAGCTTTCCAGAAACTCGATGGACAGCCATTACGAAGTGATCGCTGAGAGCCAGATCCAATAGGCCGAAGGATTGGTTGGGATTGCTCGAGTTCTCGTGGTGCCAAATTATTCGCGGAGGCATGGAAGGTCGCCTGTGTGTCTGGGCATCAATTCGACCTCGTTGCCGCGGTTAACTCGCCCAACAGCGTATAGCTGTTGGTCTACTATTGCGATGTCTGATACGGACGTCATTGGCTGGCTAAACCACGGACGATGTCCATTACTTGGAGCTTATTAACGCAGTATCAGGAGTCGATCTGCCAGGTTGCGACCTCGCGGTGTTGGAACTAGTGTAGTGTTTATTATATATTACATATCTTACTTGGCACGGGTGCAGTGGGTTATGGGAGCCATCCTGGTTCCAGACATTATAGAAGACGATATGAAGACGTACTCCAGCGAATGGGCGATCTCTTCCCTAAAGAATTTCACTTGCGGCATGGTTGCTCGATGATAGTGTTCAAAGCCGTGGCAATCAGTTTGTCAGTTTCAGCGCAGCTCAGCGAAACTTTAGCAAGACCTATATCGCCAGTAACCATATTTCATCGTCTGCGAGGTCATAGGTAGCGATACATCGCCGGAGAGCGGCGACGGCCATAGGTTCCACAACCGTCTGGCGAACACGTCTAGCAGACTCCGCTAACACACCCCTCTGATAGAACTGGACTCGAGCTCACCTGGCAAGCATCCTCCAATCATTAGGTCCCTTTTTCCAGGCGCTTTCTGCTGGACAACTGGTGAACATTCCTTCGCGCGGCAAGGTGCTTGGTGCGTCGCAAAATGGTTTAAACACTCCGTGGTAAATATTGGGTCGTGTATTGCACACCACTCTGCTGCCAATCTGCCGCGCTTCGTTGCAGCAAGATCGCTAAGCTAGAGACCATGCAGCCTCCCAAAAGGGATGTGGATGTCTGCACAGTGCAAGGCAAAATCCATGAGGATAGCACTCGTCAAGATCGACTGGAATAAGGGATACGGTTGGCGAGAAGCTCCAGAAGACTAGTTATCGCCTTTTTGCCATTGCTATCTGCCTCATGATGGAAATGGTACGGAGCTCCGTGTCAGGTCTCACCTCGCTGTATCGCCCACACACAACAACTGCCGCTCACAACCCACCCCATAGCCAAACACACACAACACAATCACACATCCGCCAGCACACCCAAACGAACACAGGTGGAACAAGCGAGCAATTATTGTCACATTATCAGCAGATTGCCCAGGCGCCTCCTGTGCCAAGGCATCGAGTATGCTAAAGAATAGCCGAAACATTGCAGCTGCACTCGTCTAATACTGCCGCGCCAAAGAAGCAATAGGATAAGGGGTTGCCTCAGTGGTGCAGCTACAACTTCGAAGCTGTGGTCCGCTCACATACAGATGAAACTGGTAATATCTTTGTCCAGTGTCAAAGATATGAGAAAGACAATGGACGAACATGGACCGCCGCCAGGACTGGTCTTGGGTTTGCCGACTTCTGGCGGCTATCTAACACGCAAGATTCTACTAAAATTCCAGAGATAGCCGTGTTTGCGTCAAATGGTCGCAGCATTTGGTCTCCTTGTTGACTTGTATCATACGGGCAAATGGAATTCTATTTTTATTGACATGTATGCCGCAACCCCAGGCAAGCGACGAAGTCTCCAGGTCAACTAGGCAGCGTCTCTCAATTAGATGGCAGGACAATGGATTTGGTCCTTCCATACATTTCAACCTGCCTATTTAGAGCGATTTCCAAGAGTCATTTTAACGGCACTTGCCTCGTATGGGACCACCTGGAATTTTTGTTTGCTGAGACGGGGAAGATATACCTGATGCAGCGGGTTTATTCCCTTCTGTCGCTTGTGTGGTTTTTCTAACCGTTCGGCAAGCTCTCTCCCTTTGCATAGGGGATTCGTCTATCAGTTGTCGTTTTCGATAGCATCCAAGGAAGGCGTTCAAAAAGGGTGTCGACAGAGTACATTGCAATTACAAAAGAATACGTTTTTCTATTGTTTTTCGGTTCTTGGGGTCTGGGTTTTGTCATTATGAGTCGCTACGTAGAATCGAGATATACTGTCGTTGCTCCGATCAAAGTACATTGGCACTAAAAGTTACTACGCCACATACGACCAATTTCACTTAGTAGATAGTGTAGGAAGAATGTCAATTGTAGACGGCCCAATTTCATTAAACCCCCGAGGCGTACAGCTGAGAATGAAGCCAATGTTCATGAAACTACTAAAAACACCATTCGGGAAATGGCTACACACAATCGTGGTTCCCAGACAAAACACATTTCCAGCTCGAATCGAACCATTTCGCTACATGTCCTGGCAGTGACGAAGTGAGACTCCTGTAGCGAAGTTACTAAAAATCTCCCACAGCTTCTCCGCGGTTCGTTAAAACATCGCTCGGTGTGACACCTCAGCATTTTCCGTCGCTGGGTTGCGATATCATCAGGGACATATCTCTTTGGAACCTTTCTGGCATCGTCAATCTTTATGCAACAAGTTAAAGGGGGTAAGCCTTACTTAGACACTGCCGATTAATGGCATATCCCAACAAGAGCCCGCATGCTCAAAACCGTTTCTGTCTCAGCTGTAGCTGCGGTGCCATGCAGCTGTCCTCCAGCAGATATCGCTGCACAGCATCGTTTGGGATTTGGAATTGTGAAAAATGAAATATAAATATGGTGACAATTCCAGAGGAGCAGGCAGTAGGTTGGAGTTGGACCTGTTATCGCTAGTTCAACATGTTAACCATGAGACAATCACACAACCCGCCCCAGGAACACTCGAAGATCAAGTTGCCCAGCGTGGACCAGATCTTCCAGAGCTCCAGACACATCGAACAGCCCAGTCCAGTGCATGCCAACCATATAATACGTGTTCAACATGCCTCACCACCGCCTACGATGGTCAATTACACTTACGTTCAACATTCACTCGAGCAGCAGATTCCCACCCCACCGCCCCAGGAGAACTTCAGAAGACCAGTGATGTTGGTGGCCCATTCGCCGCTAGATATCCAGCAGCCTATACCTATCCACCACACCAATGCTCAACACATCTACGGCTCTCCACAGGGAATCTACTACAGGAGTGGCTACGAGGCCCAGATCCCCACACCGCCCCCATATCAGTTGTCGTCGCCCTCGGGGGTCTTTGTCAACGGCATGTTCCAGCCAATGGCCCAGATCGGTTACATTCCAGTGCCCCAGGCACAGGTGATGGAGATGAAGAGAAAAAAGGTGTCGAAACAGGCCACGGCCTGGGCACCCAAGGAGGACAAGTTGTTGAGACACTTGAAGGAGGTCAAGAAGCTCGGCTGGAGAGAGATCTCTACGTTTTTCACTGACAGAACTCCCAACGCCTGCCAATTCAGATGGAGGAGAATTGTCAGTGGAATGGTGACGTCGACCCACAAGGAAGACATCGTTGATGTGTGCAAGAGAAACCAATCCATAAGGTCCTTGTTGAATTAGGCGGGAGAGGTTGCTTGAGTTTTTAATGTTATTATTTATACGCTAATGTTTGGGTTAATTAATTGTTTGGAGGGGTTTACGAGAAAAAATTGTTTGAATTTAATGGGATATCATGGTATACGGGATTTGGATGTAGTTCGTGTAGTCCGGGGCTTTTGTCTCACCGCCTTGAGAGCACAACGGCAAAATGTCTCACCCTGTGGCGATGGTGAGGTGAGACCACCATCCATTCAACGTCTAAGCTTGGGATGAGTTTAGTGGGTGATGTCTCAGATTTTAGAGTTAGACCAGAGTTTGGAAGCGAGTGCTTCATGGTGGTTACTCAGGCAGTTTTCACGAGATGCATGGCTGCAGAAACAAATAGGAGATGGGAGCCAGAGATGGTTGTCTGGGGAGCTCAGCGGCCGTTGTGTTGGCACGACAGAGTGTATCTGACCCGTGGGCTCGGGTTCCGTCTTAGTTGGTGATTATAGTAGAAGCCAGAGGGATCTCCGTTCTAGCTGTGTCTCAGAACTAAATTTCTCCTCAGCAAAAATCAATGCTCATCTTCATGACGCACTCTGCGTGGTACACAGATCATTCAGATCGATGACCCGCCTCGATACCAAGGGCGCAGCCAGCTGGATGTTGGCGGTTTGCGGTACATGACTGTCTGGATAATTGGATGTGTACATTCTTCACCACGTCGCCGTTTCTCCCTGGTTCTCCACAGTAATGCCATCGTCTCCGCCATGGTGTCCAGCTTGGGCCACCTCCCAGATATGTTTTCATGCATAGACAGTTTTCTTTCACGCACCGATCTGCGTGGTATTATTTGGTTCGTTCCAATTTGCTGCGATGCTATCGTCTCCTGATAGCACGAGTGAAGAAAACAAAACGACTTATCTGTGATGGCCGTATACTAGTCACTTAAGGCAGCCTGTATGTCGCATCTGGAGATCAAACACCTATTGCAACCGTTGCTGGGGGCGGACTGTGCGACTCGTCAATACGATCTCCATGGATGGCCCTGGAAATGACCATCTCGTTTCCAATGCCACAGTTACACTGACATCGGGTCAGTCGCTCTCTCTGGTGGTCATGTACAACCTTCCATAATTATGTTGAGAACTCTAGAGGCATGTTTTAGTCTGGCTTCCCTACAGTTGCGTGGAGTGAACATTTAGCGACTTTTAGATAGAGGTTCGACCACATCCAACCTGAGGGATTCGCGTGTTTAGTTACGTATGTTTCGAAAGCTATATTTTATTTCCTAATCTATCATACGACGTTGTCAAACTTGCCGCCATCCAGGAAGGAAAGGGCTGTTTTGGGGCACTAACGATGAGCCACCGAAGAGAAAGGCGTCAAGGTCTGTGTGTAGGAGGTTACATCATCTAAATCAAGTCAAGCATGTAGAAAACAATGGCCCACTAAAACCACCACAGGAGAAACACGGTGCCCACAAGCGACGGAGCTGGTTTAAAATATTGAGCCAACTCGACCTTACTTCCTTGTGGGGCATTTGGCGGATATCACATTCACATAACAGCCTCTGCACTATCTGGGGAATGCAGTGAAAATCTCGAAACGAAGATGCAAAAATTGTAGCCACAGGAATTGGCGAGGTACAAAATAAATGGCACCATAAAGTTCCAAATAATAAACACACAGCAGTCGCAAAGTTATTATTTGGAGCAGTTTATTTTTTGGGGAAGAGGGCATCGAGGGCATTGTTCAAGGAAGCCCAGCAACAACATCCCGGATGGCCAAGCCACCAAAAACCCAAACTAGATATTGGTCAATCAAATTAAGTTTAGGAACCAGCAGAGTCTTACATTTAACCGGCCATAACTCTCATCCCTCGCCAGACCGCCCCCTTCGCCTCGGTTGCACCTTACATCTCTCTTAGGTCCCTCAAACTCTAAATCTCCAAATAGCACCATGTGCAGAGCATAAGCTCCCCTTCGTGTAGTATATGGACCAATACCCTCCTCCACCCAATCAATTGGGTCCACCAAGTTACGAGCACCTGCAGGATTACTTCACCAAATCGAGTTATGGAGTGCTGTGCGCCATATCCAGGGTTCTGGGACCCGCTCTCTGCTGTAAACAGCATAGATTATGTATATATTATGTAATATGGTAGCACCATGATAAGGAGGTTGTAATCACGGCACACTGAAAATGCCAGTAATTGCTATCGTATACTTCGGCAAGGAATTCAACTCCCGTGCAAAGCTGTTGGTCTGCAGGGAAATATCGGTAAAGGATCCAACTTGTAAGGTGGGATATTTTTGAAGTTTGTTTCACCCAAATTTTTTAGTATGCAAGAATGATTGGTAGAGAGAATGTTTCGTTATGGGAGGAGAATGGAGAGGATTCCTGCTGAATGCTAGTAGAGTTAATGGTGCAGCGGTATTATGCCGCTTTATTTGGACATAGTATATTTTCGATTGGCTGACTATCAGCACATCGAAATAATTGTAGATGATCCCTTTGGCCAGAAAATCTGGATTTGTCTCTCATTGGATGCATATAATATATCGGGGCTTGTTTGTTTTCGGGCCCTTTTGAGGGTGGAGGAGATGGAGAGATGGGATTTACATCTCATGATTCTGCAGCTGTAATCTTCCTAAAATTTAGATTTGATAGTCATGATGATGGTGGAGGCGGGCAGCATCTAGAATGACCATTGAAGTGGGGTTAGGGTCTAATCAGATAATGGAGTTTAGTCGAGAATTGTAATAGATATGTGTGTCGGTAGAAGGTCGAAACTCTACCCAATTGTTCTCCCCTAGAATCTTCAGACATTTTCGAGTAATAAGCACAGCGGAAAGGAACTGATGGCCATGGAAGGTTGTTCCCAGGTTTCCCAAGTTGCACCTCAGTTTAACCCATCCAACCGCTGGTCGCTTAATGCTGCTACTGCTCTCAACGGAGCATGACAACGCCAATGTGATGTAGGCTGGATAAGAGAATAATAATGTGCAGTCGTTGCGATCTTCACCTAGCCATTGTATTATGTGACAATATTGCCTGTATGCCTTATGCTAGACGAGTGTGATTGGGTTTCCTGAGACTTGACACCCACGCTGTTGGATCTGCCAATTTCTGTAGCTCGTCTAAAACTGTTCCAGTGAGTTTACGCTGACAGTGCAGGAGGAAGAAGAGAATTAGTAAATTGTGAAGGGGGTGGTTGTCCATTATCCAGCGGGATTTGGCCCTGTGGTTTTTTCTATTGCACACGGTGCTATTGGCTGTAAAACCCCCAAAAACATTCGCAATTGTGTAGCGAACAAATGTTTTAAAGCTAATGCCAGGCACCAATCTACGACCAACTCGTCTGTGGTGAATTGCATGGGTCTTGCATACAACCATTGCATGTGCAAAACTATCCTGGGTGCAGAGAACAGAGATTCGCCATTTGCCAGACGGTATTTAATTATTGGCCTTGTTGCGAGTCAGAGAGATGCAGAGGAATGGCGGCATCTGGCTGATATCAGGAGATGATCACGGCAACAAGGGGAGAAGATATGGGAGAGAATGCTGAATTTTCGCCATGAGATGGACTGAGGCGGTGATGTGAAAGAGTCCGAGGCTCATAACGAACCACAAGTCGACATCGACGAAGAGAAGAAAGATTGCATCATCGATTATTTCTTTATCACAAGTGGTGAATCCCGGGTGGAGGGGTGCCACATGCAAATTTGCGGTGTTGCAGCCCTGGCGAATGTTAGCCATCACACGACGCTGGTTCGCGATCACGTCGTATTTAACATCAATCAATTACAACTCAGTTGTGACAGAATACGTGGACCCTTGAGACTTCGACGTACAATAGAGCATTGGAAAAGCTCGAGAGATGGGTAAGTTCTTTGGCATGCGATGACACACCACATATTAACGTCTCCAGCAACACACACACACAGTCCCGGCGACTCGCGTCGGCCCAGAAGCAGATTCAATTGGGTCAGACGGTTGGTATTGGGCCCCAATCGACCCACTTCACAGCCCACCATCAGTGTCAATGGCCACCATCATCAACTGCAACGAACGCCCTCACACACCCACACAGATAATAGCACAAACGATCGTAACAGAAGACAACAAGAACATGGCCACACTCGTCAGACAGTCCATTCGGGCCATAGTTTCACCAGTGATTACGAGAATAATGACCAGATCACCACCCACACCAATGACAATGTCAGCACGATTCCGTTGAAGTCATTGTCGTCGATGTCCACCAAATCGGTCAATAACTCCTCTCTTTACGACACAAATGCCGCGGATGACGTCTCATACAATGCGTCAACGGCGGAGACCTCCATAACCCCCAGCACCACCACGTCTCCGATCAACGGTCATGTGCATTCGCAACAGCTACCGCCTCTAATACAGCCCGAGCGCGACAGCGACTCCATCATCACGTTGGCCTCGAGCTCGAGAAGATTGAGAAGACGGAGTTTGGACACCAATTGCTCCACTACTGGAATCGCCCCGGCCAGCATTATGGAGCGAATCACTGTTAATAGTCCTTCCATGACCAATAACAGCTCTGCGACGAATCTTGCGCTTCCGTTGGATTCGCTTAAGGGTGACGAATAATTGAGTAGGTTTATATTTATAGGTTTAGGTAATGAAGAGTAATGATTGTTGTAGGCTCGGTTTGTGTATTTGAAGAGGCCCAAGGGATGTATCGTACATGTCCATCTTCATGACTTGGATTTTTAAGATTTTCCACAGCTCTTCAAGATTTTCCACAGCTCTTCAAGATCGATATCATACATGTCATTCACCATAGTATTCTTTGAAGATCAATTTCAATCAACATTGGATGGCTAATCTCTTTTGTCCCATAAATGAGGGACCCATCATGCAGCTATACATAATGAAGCTTAAGATTCTAAATTACCCGATGCATTGAGTCGTAAATGGGGCCCATTTCATTTGGGGCTCCGCTCCAGTTTCATGTAAAAAGGGGATTGTAGGATTGGCATGTTGAATCCGAATCTATATGGACCTTAATGATTACGGATTTCATAGATCGGTGCGATGGTATTAAAAATATTAATTAGTTTCCTTGCCGTAAGGTTGAAAGACCGTTGAAATGTCATTATGTGATGTTTTCTGAGTCTATAAATTTAAATAAATTTTTTTTAATCAAATATATCAAATAGAATTAATTGTGATATACTGGTTGAGGGATACGAAATTTTAATTGTTCCAGGAGCTTGGTTAAATTACAGAATATTTATAGCCATAATCCATTATTCTACATATTTTGAGTTGTTTATTAATTTCACACTTAAGTATAACTAATTACAAGTACAACTAACTACAAGTACAAGTACAAGTACAATTACAATTACAATTACAATTAATTACTACAATTAAAATTAAAATTACAATTACAATAACAGTTGTAGCTTAAACAAAGCTACACACACCATTATCACCCTTTCAACTTTACAAGTTTTGATTTGTTTATTTATTGCACTCAAAACTATAACGACAACTAACTATAACAATAATTATAACTACAACTACACCACCATACAACAACAACTACACCACCATAAAATAACAGCTATAGCACGACACACCTATAACCACACTTTCAACATCACAAGTTTTGAGTTGTTTATTAGTTGCACACTTAACTATTACTATAAATACAATCAATTACCACTTTACTATAACTACAACCACCACACGCTCACAACCACCACACCACACACACCACATCACCCTGCATCTCAACCCCGTCACCCGGCCCACACTTGTAAACAATCAAAAATGATTCACGACGGAACAACTTTATTGAGTTTGTACTCGTCGGAGCACCAATCGTGAGTATTTTGCGCCATTCAAACACGTCGGACGTACACCACCACATTTATAGACCGACGCCTGCTTTTTCCGCGCCCCAAAGTTGCTATTTTGGATCACAGAAGTCGAAAAACGCCCTAATAGCCCGCACTAATGGGCACCTTCTCGAACAATTCCATCGAGGGCGAAGTGTATGTCCAACGACTCGCCAGTCATGTTAGACACAACGAAGAGGCATTGGCCAATGGGCTTCTCTCGTTCTCCAAGCTGCGGTCCGGGACCAAAGTCAAGCCGTTGCGACTCAGCTTCACGCTCCATCATCTCTACTATATCATCGAGAAGATCGACTCGTCGCCATGGGATGTGGATGTGGGGCCCTTGAATATCAAGCTTGATAACCCCAACCATGAGCCCACGTTCATCTCATTTATGGCCACCAATGCGAGGTCCAAGAAGTTTGAGTCCGATACTCGGTCCATCACCTCCATGAACTCAGTAAAGTCCATCGTTTCCAGTGCTAGTGTTTATTTCAGAAGCGTGGGGTTCACACGTGACCCCAAGGTGGTCCATAAGGACCTCAAATACTTGTATTCGTCGTTCACCAAGTTGCCGTGCTTGATTCTCACGCCGAAAACGAAGATCAATTCCATTAGCCAATACGAGGAATATCCGTGCGACACCTCGGTTCCCATGAAGATGTTCAAAAACCTCCAAGTTTTGGAGATCATCGATTATGAGCCCAATGAGGTGTATGGATGGGACGAATTGAGCGAACGATTACGTATTCTTGTCATCAAAAACTCGAAAATCAGCGATATTGCCGAGGTTCTCTTCGATTTGGTCATCGATGACGAGAACGGTAGAACTTCGTATTCGTCATATTCCACCCCGCGCAAATATTCGCAAGATCTGATAGTGATGCCACCGCTTTCACCGGCTCTAGGAGGAATCTCGGAGAACTCCGTCATGGGCGGCTCCCTACCGCAAGAATCGAGTTGGGGCAAGTTCAGAGAATCCACCACCTCGTTGACCAGTGCCGGAACCCACAGTTATGGCAGTTATCACCATTACGGCCATTATCACACCCATCATAAGTCTGTCAGTAGTGTCACTCAAAGCACAGGCGGAAGTCTAGATAACACCACGTTGCCGGGTCGGAAATGGGCCCTTCTCAAACAACTCACCATCAGTGAGACTTCCATCACATCTATTCCACCCCATGTATTCAAGCCGTTCAAGGCGTTGGTGAAATTGAATCTTTCGCATAATTTACTAGATAAAATCCCCGAAGGGCTAGATCAGATGACGAATTTGCGATATCTCAATCTCTCCGATAATTACATCGAGTCGTTGGAGGGCTTGCCCAATAATCTCCATGCATTGACCACCCTCAATGTCAGTAATAACCGATTAAAGGATCTAGATGGACTTGAACGCATGGTTTCCTTGGAGAAATTGGACGTTAGACGTAATCGCTTGGAAGATATTCGCTCTCTACGGGGTCTTGTGAGCCATTATATGAATAATGACAAGCTTTTAGACGTCTATTTATCCGGTAATAAGCTATCCAAGGGCTATCGATTGGAATTGTTTAATTTATATAACGGAATACGATACAAGAATAATCTTAAAATCGACGACTCCAGACCGGGGTATTTCGAGAGTGCCATGTTATTGGACTCCGAGAATGCGCTAAGGAATTTCCAGAAATACATGGAGATTATTCCGGAAACCAGCGATCGAGAGAGTTTGTTGGCAGATGTCACGGTGAATGATAGTGATAACGGCGACATCACGGTGATTGAACAGCTTGCATCGTTGAATTTGGACACAACAAGAAATAGAAGTGGGGGCGGAAGCTCTCCTCTCTCTCATATAGAACATATCTTGAACCAACCAAGTCGTAGCGAGCAGGAATTGGATAAAATGGGAGGTGTAAATTTGTCCCGAAGCATGCTAAGTCATGTCGATTTGGTGGGGGAGATACGAGCTGTGAAATAGTGGCGAGCATGGACAATTGTGAATTAGTGTAAAATAAAGACAATGATCAGGTGTAAAATTTATGATTTGAATGTGAATATACGGAAGGTTTGCGGTGGTTATATTATGTAGATATGAACGGATGGACCGTCCAACGGTTCACTGCAAGTGGATTTCGCAGCCACTTGCAACCGTTGGTATATACACTTAATGTTTCAACACAAAGAGAAAGTCAATAGAGATTTCTTAATTATAAACTTAATATTTACTTTATAGAACACATTGATCATTGTATTTTTTTATTGACAAAATGCGCTTTATATTGGGTTTGATAATTATCTCGTTTTCTCGTTTTAATTGTGTTTATGGAGATCCAGAAGTGGGAGTGAACGAGAAACAGCCACAAATAATCACCCCCCTTATTCTCCCCCGTGGTTATCATGAATCAACACCTTTAATTGCCGAAGAGAACAAAAACAAGGGCAGTTCGCGGTTCTGGAGTCCTCCCTCATTCCCATCCCGTAAGTGACATGCACCACAATATCTATCCATCTACTAATATATCAGCATTGGGTGGTCGTATTGATCATATATGGCAAAAGGCTTATGACAAATCCAGAAAGATCGTAGAAAGGATGTCTATCCTCGAAAAGGTCAATCTAACGACTGGAACCGGATGGGGTTCTGGTCCCTGTGTTGGTAACACGGGAAGTATTCCCAGACTAGGAATCCCATCCTTCTGTCTTCAAGATGGACCTATGGGTGTCCGATTTACAGATTTTGTTACAGATTTCCCCTCTGGTTTAGCCGCTGCTAGTACTTTTAATAAAGCCTTGATATATCTTCGGGGACGAGCTATTGGAAGAGAGCATAAGAAGAAGGGCGTTGATATTGCACTTGGTCCTAGTGTGGGCCCTATTGGATTGAAGGCCGCTGGAGGCAGAAATTGGGAGAGTTTTGGCTCTGACCCATATTTACAGGGAATCGCTGCTGCTGCTACTATCGAAGGAATGCAAGAGGAGGGGGTCATTGCAACCGTTAAGCATTTCATTGGCAATGAACAAGAACACTTCCGCCAAGTCGGTGAATGGGATGATGGCCAAGAAACGGGATGGGATACATTAGAGGACTCCATTAGTTCCAATATTGGTGATAGAGCCATGCATGAGATTTATCTTTGGCCATTCGCGGACGCTATTCATTCTGGAGCGGGTGGGGTTATGTGTTCCTATAATCAGGTGAACAATACATATGCTTGCGAGAACTCTTTCCTCATGAATCATTTATTAAAAGATGAATTGGGATTCCAGGGATTCATCGTTTCTGATTGGGGGGCTCAACATTCTGGTGTCAATTCGGCGTTGTCTGGACTAGATATGACAATGCCAGGAGAGATATTCAACGATTGGCTCAGTGGAAAGTCATATTGGGGACCATTGCTTACTAGAGCTGTATATAACAAAACTATTCCCCAAGAGAGATTAAACGATATGGCAACGCGTATCTTGGCACCTTTTTTTGCTTCCATTGAATGCGGGTTTCTGGAGAATGAAGAAGATAGACCAAATTTTAGCTCATGGGCCCATCACACCTATGGTCAACAATATCCTTATCAACATTATGGCTCTATAGTGCAAGTGAATTGGCATAAAGATGCCCGTTCCAAATTCAGTGATGATACAGCATTGAACGTAGCTAGAGAGGCTGTAATTATGTTGAAAAATGAGGGTCGTAATCTACCCATTTCAAAGGAGGATGGTGTTAGAAGACTTCTAATTTCGGGGATTGGAGCAATGGCAGACCCCAAAGGATTCAATTGCAAGGATCTGAAATGCGTCGAAGGAGTGTTAACCGAGGGTTGGGGTTCTTCTTCTGTTAACAACCCCTACATCATTACACCTTATGAAGCCATTTCACACAAGGCAAGAGAACAGGAGATGCTTGTAGATTTCACTAGTGATGTCTGGCAATTAGACCACGTAGACGAATTGGCCGATTACGCAGATATGCTGTTAGTATTCGTTAATGCTGACTCGGGTGAAGGTTATATCGAGGTAGACGGAAATTATGGAGATCGCCAGAATTTGTCATTATGGCATAATGGAGACGAACTAATCCAACACATTGCTGATAGATGCAGAAGAACAGTCGTTATAGTGTCCTCTGTGGGACCGGTCGACATGGAGAAGTGGATTGATCATGAAAATGTTGTTGGTGTGATATTCACAGCGCCATTGGGTCAATTTGTGGGACAAGCAATTGCAGAAGTCTTGTTTGGAGAAGTGAACCCCTCAGGGAAGTTACCTTTCACCATTGCCAGGAAAACTAGTCAGTATGTTCCAATAGTTGAAGATCTCGATACTACAAATGAGCCTCAGGACTATTTTGATAGGGACATATATTTGGATTATCGATTCTTTGACAAGCATAACATCAAGCCCAGATTTGAATTCGGATATGGCTTGTCATACACTAGTTTCATTGTCAGCGATTTGAAAATAACGGAATTAACTCCTCCTTCTGAATATTTGCCTTACCCTGAAGAATACATGCCAATTATCCATACTTGCGAAGACGATGTCTGCGACCCAGAGGACGCCTTATTTCCCCATGAAGAATTTGATCCTGTCCCAGGATTCATCTACCCTTACTTGTACAACGAGGATATTTATACCAACGGAGAAGATGGAGAGCCCTTTGATTACCCCAAGGGATATCATCCCGACCAGCCAGAAACGCCAAGTATAAATGGGGGAGGACTAGGAGGGAATCCAGCGTTATGGGAATGTTTATACGAAGTCACGGCCATGGTCAAGAATGACGGGAAATGGGATGGAATGTATGCCAGTCAACTATATATCGAATTTCCCTGCACAGCTGTGCCATCTCCTCCCCGTGTGTTGAGAGGAGTAGACAAGGTGTTCATAGCCAGTGGAAAGACGGAAATGGTGAGATTCAAGCTACTCCACAGAGATTTGAGCATTTGGGATGTGGAGCTGCAACAATGGGTGATCCAAACAGGAAGCTACAAGGTATATGTGGGAAGTTCCAGTAGGAAGGTGGAATTGTGCGGAGAGATTGAGATCGGGTGTTGATGGGAGGTTGCATTATCTAAGAATTAGTAAGAGGAAGTCTATTTAGCAAAATCAGGCCAGAATAAATGAAGTATGTAATCAGTTATTTGTAATTATGTAGTTGGGCTGTCCCAATCTGGAACATCGCAGGTTGCAATCGGTTGCAAATTGGGCTAGACGTTGATAAGATAAGCCGGCAGACTCGTACAAAGATATATATATTTCAGACCAAACAGATTTATAACAGACGATTTATAATAAATCCGAGCCCCTTAATAAGAGCTGATTAGTGGGCTCGGGTGTGGTTCCAGAGGGGTGGATGCAACATTGCAGCCTGGCATGATGGTGCCTACTTGAGTAAGAAATTACTAACAAAGGGTCTCTGTCAGAAAATGCCAAATGTGGTAACCAGTAATTCCGAAGCTAGTTTGACACCATTTGGTTGCTGGTGCATAACGGTATAAAAGGGGAGAGGAAGCTGGCCTGGAAATGGAATTGGATGAGAGAACACACTTTTGAGAACGCAAAATGGCTCCTAAGGTTGCAATCATCATCTATTCAATGTACGGCCACATCGGCAAGATGGCCGAGGCCGTCAAGATCGGGGTCTCCCAGGCTGGTGGAGATGCCACCATCTTGCAAGTGGCTGAGACATTACCTGAGAATGTGTTGAAGTTGATGCATGCTCCCCCCAAGGCCAATTACCCCATTGTCAAGAAGGAGGATTTGGTTGAGTACGACGCCTTTTTGTTTGGGATTCCCACCAGATTCGGGAATTTCCCCGCCCAATGGAAGACCTTCTGGGATCAAACCGGCGGTTTATGGGCCCTGGGTGCTTTGAGTAAGAAGGTTGCTGGTGTGTTTGTTTCCACGGGAACCCCAGGTGGTGGCCAGGAGACCACCGTGATCAGCTCGATGTCCACCTTGACCCATCATGGTATCGTTTATGTTCCATTGGGCTACAAGACGGTGTTCCCCAAATTGGCCAATTTGGAGGAGGTCCACGGTGGCTCGCCATGGGGTGCTGGTACTTTTGCTGGAGCTGATGGTTCCAGACAACCAACCAAGTTGGAATTGGAGATTGCCACACAACAAGGTGAGGATTTCTATGAATTTGTCAAGAAATTGTAAAGCGGTGTGATTTTTATGAATGAATTTATATGATGTTTAATATTCTGTATTTGTGAATTATTTTGATGGTTCTCTATCTGTACATGTCTTTCTCTATATGTCTATCTAGCATTATTGTACGTCATATTTTGTATATATCCTCCTACTAGCATCGTTAATATAATATTCAGTATGCTATAGTCACTGAATATATATGATGATGATATGGGAATATGTGGTGCAAAATATAGAATGAGAAGATGTGTTTATGTCGCATTGTATCCCTGAAATGAGCTTAATGATGAAATATCCCGTTACAACACACCAAGAGATGAGAGACCTACAAACAACTCAAAGCTACAAACAACTCAAAACTTCAATATAACCACATCAGCCTTATTCTCTTCTTCCTCTCTGAAGTCCATCACTCCATTTGTCATAGAAAGTGCGAACACACTACCAAATTAAATCAACTACAACTATAAACAATTTAATTGTTATTAATTGTTAATGAAAATAACAATTAAATAAATTCAAATATTAATCACCACATCCATCTCCAGCTGAGCCGCACCGACTTGACGCGTAACTTCTCATCGCTGTACGGATACGACGAGTCACAACACCAGACATTTATGACATTTTGGTGGTGATAACGAGTCACAACGAATTGCGGAATTATAAACGAATCATCATTGAAGCCAACAATTGGAGAAAGAAGTATTAACGCGAGAAAGAAGTCACATTATAAACGCAATTACATTCACGCGACTCTATTCATCTCATAAATCATCTCCGCTATCACAATGTCTGATCCACCAGTGTTGCCCATCAGACTCAAACCATCGCATCTCCGTCCCATTGCTTATCGTATTCTCTCCAAAAAACATGGACTCAACATCCAGACCGAGGCGCTTGAACGACTCACGGAGTCCATAGGCCACAAATTTGGTTCCGATTGGAAGGGTCCCAAGGCCCAGATGTTTCTTGAAGAAGTGGCTCGTATCTGGAAATCGCAGGATCGAGGTCTCTTCATCGATGGTGAGGGTGTTCAACAAGTGATCAGAGAGGCCGCGAAGGACTCGGGTCCAAAAGCCGCGAAATTGGCTTCTTCTGGCACATTAGCTTCTCGCTCAGATACGATGACTGATATCGCCCTGAACGAAGATCTGGGTGTGTCAGAATACGGCGATTTGGCTTGGGCCGATTTCTTCAGACCCATAAATGCCTTTGAACAGCCCAGATACAAATACAACCGCTCCCGAAAGAAGTTTGACTTGCAACCAGTTTCTGGAAAGCTCTTGTCTGCAATCACGGGCTCTGTCGCAACAACATCCTTTCTCGACCGCTATTCCTTGCTCTTTGAACGGATCTCGCGTAACGAGAACTTCCGGAAACCCACCTTCACCTCGCTCTCGTCCTTGACGGCATCCCATGGAAAGAGTGTACCCACAGCCGTCCACGAGATCACCCTCATCAAGAATCTTCTTGGACGGGACGGAAAACGTTTTCTTCTCTTCGGTGTTTTGGGGACTTCTCCGGCCGGTGATTGGACCCTTCAAGACGTCAGTGATAATATCGTGTTGGACATAAGTCAAGCTTTGCCCACCGAGGGCTCCTATTATGTCCCGGGGATGTTTTTGCTCTGTGATGGGATTTATAGCAGCAATGGCCGTTTTTACGTGAGTAACATGGGTCATCCTCCGGCCGAAAGAAGACTTCTTTCGCTCGAAACCTACGGATTTGTAGATTTCATGGGAATCAATAGCGGTGGAAATGGCACTCAAATCAGCAAATTGGATACGCAATTGCGCGGTCAATTGGAACTCTTGGAGAAAACAAATAACCATCGAATTGTGTTTCTTGGCGGTGATTGTTTCCTCAACCAACTTCGAGTTTTCGACGGGTTGAAGAAACTTTTCACCAGATTGGAGGACGAGCCGCCGTTGATGGTGGTCATCAGTGGTTCCTTCTCTCTGACTCCGTTCCATGCCTCCAACGCCTCGTCCACAACCATGACGAATTCCGCGCAATACAAGACCCAATTCGACAATCTCGCCAAACTCCTCGAGTCTTTCCCCACACTCTGTAACGAGTCCGAGTTTGTATTTTCGCCTGGTGATAACGATCCATGGCAAACAACGCAATCTGCTGGCTCTGCCGTGGCTTGGCCCCAAGCGGGAATCTCCAAGGTGTTCACTAATAGACTCGATAGAGTGTTGAAGAAAGTACAATGGCTCAGTAATCCGTTCCGACTCAACTATTTGTCTCAAGAGATCGTTGTTTCGCGTGATGATGTCAATCATCGACTTGTAAGGAATAGTGTGTTGTTTCCTGCGGAATTAGAAGAAGAAATGAAAAAACAATCGCTAGAACAGGTCTCCGATTTGAACATCGATCTCCTTCCAACAGCGGAATTGTCTCAATCCAGAAGATTGGTGAAGACGCTTCTAGATCAGGCCAATTTGCAGCCATTTTTGCCGTCGGTCAAGCTCATCAACTCGCAATATGACCATGTAATGCGACTCGATCCCCTTCCCTCATGTTTGGTGTTGAATGATTGTTCGTTGGCCCGTTTTGATGTGGTTTATAACGGTTGTAAGGTGATGAACCCGGGAAAACTCGTCACAGGAAAGAGATTGAATTATGTAGAATATTTCCCCTCGACAAGAAGATCCGAGTTCAAGGAAGTGTATTTTTAATAGATAAATCGGTAAGAAATGTAGAAGCTTACAAAAAGACAAAGTAAACACTCATTAACATTCATACGGCCATTTTCTGAACGTCTTGGTGATTTCCAAAGGCATGCAATAAACAGGATCGATGGGCAATAGATCCTCCTCGCCCATCAAACTCAAACCCGCGATCCCAAAACAAGTATGATACACATCCACCTGGTTATCCGGTCTATCGCTGATTCCGCCCGACTCGGTGTCCTGACAATTAAGAATGAATTGTTTCAATTTCGCGTGATCGATCCAATCCGCACGGTCTAGCATGGCCAATGACGAGAGAACCCACCATGAATAGCACACATCTGGAAGTTTCTCGGGTCTCCCATTGAGACCCCCGTTGGCCACTTGACGTTCCGCAAGCCACCATCCAAGAAGCTCCTTGTCTACCAAGTCCAATTTGTTCACTATAGACAAGGCTGCCACACAAACCAACACCTGGGCAGCATGACTCTCTGCTCCAGGAACCATTCCAAAGGCCCCGTCAAAATTGACACATTGGAGTATGAATTCCACACACGGCTCGACCACCTTCAGACTGAGTCTTCCGAGGATCGAGAGACAATTTAATGCTATATACACGAATCTGGTGTCGATTTCCCCAAATCTGTCGCCCTGAAATGCCCCATTGGACAATTGAAGCGACTCTACAAAACCTACGACTTTGTCCACCTTTCCAGCGTCAAGAACGTCCAATCTGCCGAGAGTAGCCAATATCTGAAGCGCCGATAAGGTCGATAATATGTGAGCATCATGTCTGGGATAAGCCCCAAACCCGCCAGTTTCAGCGTCGTAGCAGTCCAAAACAAACTTCTCCACCTGGTCGTGGTCCAAGGTGTCGGGCGATTTGAGAATATACAAAGCGGTAATTCCCCAATAAAGCCCGTTCATCCGGAGATGTTCCGTAAGCCAATATTCGTAATCATTTGTGTGCTACAGGTCAATATAACTGAGATATGGGGTACTAAAAGGGCGATTTTTCGATATTTTACGCTATTTTACGCCATTTTTCTCGCAAAATTTACTCACTTTATCCAAATTCTCTATGAATTGGATGTGTTTCTCTTTATATAAATGCGACATTGGTTGTGATTTGTGGAAATATGATGAAGAAGGAAACTTGTCGTCTTTTAATTCATGTTGAAGTGTTGGAACCAATGGACGGGGCATCTAGTATTCAGACCAAGGCTTCCATCTTATCAGCAGCATCCCATCACAATAACATGAGCCTGAATAATACCAATTATTACTATAATTAATACAAATAGAGATGACAAGTAGTGTTCACTTCTTTATATTGACTTGTTGTACGAATATATCAGGGCTTCTATGCTTAATTTTCGTGCACCAACCATCAACCATGAACATCTGCGGCGATGAGTTGCAACAACTTGGCCAAAATAATTACCAATTCGCAGCAAAAAGAAGAAATATATCGCCAATTAAACGAAATAGGATAATTTTGTAGCGAATTAGCATTATTTTGAGAGATTTTAGGTCACTGAAAACCGTTTTTGGGTCAAAATGAATATCAACGATATACCGTTGACCAACTCTCGAATCGAGTCTAATCAGCCCAATTCTGGGAATTTTGAGATACCAACTCTAGATGATGATGTTCGTAGACTTCTCCGACAATTGGGGGAACCCGTCACTCTTTTTGGGGAAGATAGACCCGATAGAAGGGCGAGACTTGGCAAAATAATAAAAGAAAAACAGCTGAATGACGAGGATGTATATATGAACGAGGATAATGGTGTAGAAGACGATGAGGAGAGTGAGAATGAGGAATATTTCACACATTCCACCAACTCGGAGGGAGTTTATTTGGCCAGACGTTCGCTTCTCCAATATTCGTTGAGAAAAGCTCGTAATAGAGTCGAGAGCGAAAAGAAGCTCGCGAGAAACACCGATTTTGTCAAGATCCTCAAACACAGAAGAAACATAAATAATCGCTTGAATAGGTTCGAATTGACGGCTTCGCAATTGATCTCCGAGAATACTAGACCTATATCGGTGGTTCGGGTATCTCCGCAAGGAAATCGCATTGCAACTGGTTCTTGGAACGGGTCCATCTACATTCTTGACAAAAAGAGTTTAGAAACAAGAGCGACATTATCAGATCCAAACGGTCATACCGATAAAATCGGCGGTTTGGATTGGCATCCGGACTTTAACTCACAAACCCACCTGTCATCGACCTTGGGGTTGATCAGCTCTGGCTCCGAGGGTAACATATGTCTATGGAACGTACCAGGGGAAGAGAATGTCTCGACTAATCTTTTGGCTACTTTAACTGGCCACGAAAATCGTGTTTGTCGTACGCAATTCCATCCTTCTGGACTTTATTGTGCCAGTGCTTCCTATGATAAGACCTGGAGATTATGGGATTTGACCAAGCAGGAGCAATTATATGCTCAAGAGGGGCACGATAAAGAGGTTTTTTCGGTGTCCTTCCATCCGGACGGGAGTGTATTGGCCAGTGCTGGACTTGATGCTATTGCAAGGATATGGGATTTACGCTCGGGAAAGGGAATTTCTGTGCTTGAGGGTCATATCAAGGGGATTCATAGTATGGACTGGTCGCCTAATGGCTACCAACTTGCCACAGGATCTGAAGATAGTTCGTGCAAGATCTGGGACATCCGAAATGGTTCCAAAGAGATATTTTCTATTCCCGCTCACACCAAAATCATCTCAGATGTGAAGTTCTTCCACAGAAGCTCTCAAAACAGCAATACGGCCGGTCCAGTAACGGATGAGCTTAATAATAATCCGGAGATTCTAGAGACATCTGGTCTGTTCCTAGCCACGGGTTCATATGATGGTTGTGTAAACCTTTGGTCGGCTGACAATTGGATCAAGGTGAAAAGTCTCAGGCTGAACGATAAGGTGATGAGTTGTGATATTTCTCCTGATGGGATGTCGATTGTGAGTTCTGGCTGGGATAGATCTATTAGGGTCTGGGAGTGAGTATTTGTACATTAGATTACATATAGCCAGTCAATTCAACCGTACAAAATAGAAATAATGAATAATGAACTTTACCTACAAAGTAGAAAGCTGGAAATGCAGAATTAAGAGTCGACCAACATCTCAACTAATAAAAAAATACTTCCGGTGTGTTCCAATTCATAAAATTCATAAGGAAAAAAAAGGTTCCAAAAGCAAAAAAGAGCCCAATGCGGGGGTCGAACCCGCAACCTTGTGATGACTTTTTTGATAATTAAGAGTCACACGCTCTACCGATTGAGCTAACCAGGCTGTGAAACAAGAGCCCAATGCGGGGGTCGAACCCGCAACCTTGTGATGACTTTTTTGATAATTAAGAGTCACACGCTCTACCGATTGAGCTAACCAGGCTTGTTGAAACCAAAATTGGAAAGTTGAATTTTGAGTAAATATTAGATATTTTAACTTCCGAATTAGGAAGTAATGTTACTTGTTATTATATTTTATTAAATTGAGAAGTCAGAAAAACTGACTATTTTCAATTTAAAAAAATGGACCTTGATTACTAATCTAAAAATTTACTATAGTTTAGACTATATTTCTTGTCTTACTGTATTGGTAGCAAAAAGAAATTTGCAAAAAAGAAAGCCCAATGCGGGGGTCGAACCCGCAACCTTGTGATGACTTTATAGTTACTTTAAGAGTCACACGCTCTACCGATTGAGCTAACCAGGCTTTAACTTGAGCGCTGAGAAAAACAATTTGCTCATAAGACGCAATAGTAATTTCAGAGATTTTTGTTAACTTGAGCTACCTCATATATATATTATATTCAATATTTTGTTATGTGTATTTAAATTATGTATTTAAATCATTTTATTTACTAAAATCTCTAAGAAGTGTTTTTGGCTGTCTGCCTTTAATGTAGGGAAAAATACAATTCTAATCTCTGGTTCAGAAGTCATACTTAACTCCCCAATATATTATCTTTCCAGATTTATTATTGATTATATTCTCTTTGAAGTGAATAATTTCTTCAGATATATTTTTTTGTTGTTTATTCAGAACTAAATCGAATAATGGTAATATTTGTATATGTGTAAAGCCCTAGAGATTTTCACACATTGCTTACATCCTTATATTTATTATTTTAAGTATGAGACAGTAAAGTTTTTGAAGGAGATCACTTAAATTATTGACCTGTCAAAAATTAAGTTATATAGTTGTAGTTGTGACTGAATATTTCAGTATCAAATTTAAAGTAATTTTGCTGGAAAATTTATTAAAATATGTATGCTTCTATTCCGAGAGAAATATTAATGAAAATTGATATATTATGACTCCTTTGATTTCAATAAGATAGAGTCCTCTTTATGGGCACAAGAATTGAGAACGAACTGCCAAATCCTATGGTTCAATCTGGGATATATAATATCTTGTAGAAACTCCTGAGGCTATGTGAATTGAAAATTAGCTTGAGGAATGGCTAAAATTACAAGCCCAAGATATCAATCGGCATATAGGCTAGATTCAGAAAGAAATCCTAGGTAATGGATATTAGATATATAATGAGATATTTCTGTGGCATTAAAGATAAACATAATTCAATAGAACTTAATAACTATCCTCAAATACTCAAGTTACTAATATTAGTTTAGTTTTACTGTAGTCTTACAGACTCAATTAGACATGTGAAAATTGGGACAAGAAATTTTTACACGGAACTATAATTGCATAAAATTAAATTGAACATATAAAACGACTCACTCTTCTAAAATTAAGATATCACACTCTTGCTTTTGTATCTATTCTACTACAACTTCGAAAAGGGACAATCTAATTCCTGGCTGATTAATGATGGCCATGATGGCCATGATGACCGTGGTGGTTATTTTGTCCATAATTACCTTGGAATCCGTGATGTTGGTTATGATGTCCCAGGTTGTTGTTTCCAAGACCGAGAAGTCCACCGAGCCCAGAACTATTATGGTGGTTATTACCTTGACTATGGTTCAAGACAGAGCTGACCAACATGGTTCCTAGAACACCTGCTCCTGCTCCCATGGCAGCAGAACCTAGACCTCCAGGTAATAATGATGACAGCTGTTGTTGAGGTTGTTGAGATTGTTGAAGCTGTTGAGGCTGTTGTGAGTATTGTTGAGGCTGTTGTGAGTATTGCTGTTGAGGATATTGTTGGTATTGCTGTTGAGGATATTGTTGGTATTGTTGTTAAGGGAATTGTTGCTGCGAATTCTGCTGATATGCGGGTGGTGTAGCTTGGTTGAAGCTGCCAGGGTTCTGGACAGGAAATTCCCATTGGGATTGTCCATTAGAACTATTTACATAATAATAAGTCTTGTATTCTTCGTCCCATTTACTGATCCAGCCCTGTGGAAGCTGTGGAGGCCCCGATGGCAGCATTATTTAACTTATACCGTGTTTGAAATAATAGAAATAATAGAAATAAATAAATAATAAAGGGTTCTCTACGTTTCTTTCCAATGGTGGTGGACCCTTGGCGAACATTTCGTATTTATGCATTAGTGAAATCGGAGGGCCGATCTAAAACATAGCCAATGTGATGACGGTACTAAAGCGGTGGGAGTTATATCTCTGAAATGCGAATTGTTTCGTTTTATTTGATTATTTGGGATATTGGTATTATCCTGAGAGTTACCCAATTATGTCACACAGCCATGCTGACCCTCGTAGCATCTAAGGCATGACAACCAACACAGCCAGGTTGGAAGATCCTAGAATTCCGTCTCTCCAAAACCATATAATTTTGGCGTTAATTACAGATTATATATCGTAACATCTCTATTCATCCATACCAACATCAAATTGTGGATTCTTACAATTATCTAACTAAAAAGCCCCCGGTCAATGGATCCGCATCATCAAGAATCCAATTAGAATAACCGAGAATATGGGATGTCCCCTTAACTTCTGGGATACATGCCTTGTACTCACCACAGGTGGCATCTTCAATCACCTTACCCTCGAAATTACTCCCAATCAATGATTCGTTGTAGAACGTGACATTCTTCTTCAATAACCCCTTCAAATACAATTGGGCCAATCTTCCACATGTCCCACTTCCACAAGGAGACCTGTCTATTTGACTTTCGGCAAAAACACAACAATTCCGTTCCACGGCGTCTGACGTTTCTGGAGCTGGTCCATCAATAATGGTACCATACACCTTATTTATGCCCAGAATGAACGGATGTTTCATCTTATATTTCTTATTTGCAGCCACCTTGACTTCTTGCCCCAACTTCTTTATTATCTCGACGTTGGACTTGTCCACTTCCACATCAAGTTTATCCTTAATGCTGGTGTAGAAATAAAAGGCTCCACCAAATGCAATATCGCCCTCGACTTCACCGAAGGTTGGGGTCTCGACAGAGGCATTTTCAATATACAAGAAAGAGGGAACATTAGTAAATCGAACACTACCAACCTTCTCACCATCCCATTCAACGAACGCCTCGACATAGCCACATGGGGCATCGATACCAACTTTAGTCTCGGGAATCTGGCGCTCTACCCATCCCAATTTGACAGCTGTAGAGGCCAAGGCAATTGTGCCATGGCCACAATGGTCAGAATAGCCTTCATTATGAATGAAGATGATCCCAAAGTCTGCAGTCGGGGTGATAGGCTCCGTCATGAATGCACCATACATATCTGCATGGCCCCGTGGCTCAAGCATTAGCGAAGTTCTAATATTATCGTGGTTTTGCTCCAACCATTCTCTTCTGTCAATGATGGTTGCACCTGGTAATCTTGGAACCCCGGATGTAACGATACGGAAGGGCTCACCACAGGTGTGTGTTTCAACGGTGGAGACTACTCGTTCGATAGGCATTGAAACTGGTGTTCAAGTATAGAGTCTCGCAACAAACAATTTCAGAAGAGATAAAGTTGAGTCCACACGAAAGAATATGTCAGATAACCTTTTGTTGGGGCCTCGCGTATCAGTCTGCAGCATCTTGTTGCTGTACCGGAAAGGGTTGCAGAATTGGGTATTAATCAACGAGCCCACCAAACCTGTTAAAATATAATAGGAGGCAAAAACTTAAGATAGATTAGAAAATTATGTGTGTTACAGTATAGATATGACGAGATGTAGGACTTTTTTATACTCAAAAACTACCTCTTAAAGTTAGTAAATAATAAACATCGCATTGAAAAAAAAAATGAGAATAGTTCAAGGGAAATGTCCCAATCTAGGACCAAAGTATCCGTCAGGAGCAGTAGATGGATCTAAAAGCGATTCTGGTCCAATACTGCCACCATCAACCCCAACAAATGATACCAAATTGCCCCACCAATTGATGTCCTTTTCATGATATTGAACTGCAAAGAAAATAATAATTGAAGCAAGAGCTATAGCTGCTTCAATAGCTGCTGATGTCAAATAGGTATACTTCTCCCACCAAGACAAGTACCTCTTCTTAACATAATACATCACAGCGAAAGACAAGTAAAAACCTCCTGTAAAATATGAAAGATTGTAAGGTGAGCCAGAATTTAACATTCCCACAAGTATCATTGTGGGTTCAAAATAAGAAGTATACTTTCTCGGTCCGTACTTTTTAAAGAGAATTGCAGGGATTGTAAGCAAGGCACCGATTAAGAAGCACCATCTTAGAACCGGATACAAGCCATTGAATACTTTCTTAGGCCCGATCACACCCCAAAGGACAGAAGCTGAGAAAAATGTGGTTTCACCTGGACAACTAAACTTATTAACTTGATGACGAGTGCAAACATCAGTTATCGAGCTAACAAAAAACTGTATAGTTCCCAAGGAAACAAAAGCATTAATCAAAGTGGAAATCATTTGTCCCCTGAATAGCGCTCTTGGAGGTATCTTACCATAATGTCCCATTTTTTGATCAGAGACATAGTTTTGAGTTTGAAGATCAATGTTTACCCCATAAGCCTTTAGAATCATGAGAGCCGTTCCTTTTCCTGGAAGTGCATATCCAATTATCAATTCAGCCAAGACATTAAGTCCAAATGTAGTACCAGCGACACTTTCTATAACTGTAAGTGGTATCACGAACACTAAGTTAATCACAATTACAAACACCAAACCCCAAACAGGTGTGGCTGTTTCACGATAAACCTCTACCAAAATTATTCCAAGTACAAAGGAAATAAGCAATATTGCGAAAAACCACCAATCTGGCACTTCCTTGTATTTGGACATCATTTTGCAATGAGGATCATCAAAACCATCGAACTGTGAGCCTCGAAAATTCTTCAAGGATGCATAGAACTTTGACATTGAATATTTAATAGAACTCCATTCTGAATAAGTAATATAAATAATTCCAAACGGGTAAATAGCAAAAAATGTGCCATAGATCACGAGGTTGCTGGCTGAGTAAAATGGAGGGCCGTATACCTCATACTTGGATTGATCAAACACATTATCAGTCAAAATTTGTGACACATCATATACTGCACCAGTATTTGAAAACACTTGATTACTATTGATAGGTAAATAAGCACTCCATTTACTGTTAGACCAGTATAAGGCGCACATAATTAGCATTGCTAAAAAGGCACCAATGTACATATTAAGCTGAGTGAAGAATGGAAATGCCAATGGAGCATTCGTGGTTATCACATTAGGATCAAAGGTTGGAATTGGATTAAATCCCAATCCACTAATAGAACCTGTTATCATGGCAAGATTGAAGTTGTTAGGCTTAATCCATGTCATCCAATTAAAGTAGGAAAGAGCTTGAAATAGGTAATCAGGCACCCAGTAGTAGACAAATATTATTGCAAAAA
Source organism: Nothofagozyma chilensis (assembly GCA_030573195.1). Lineage (NCBI taxonomy): Eukaryota > Fungi > Ascomycota > Pichiomycetes > Serinales > Cephaloascaceae > Nothofagozyma > Nothofagozyma chilensis. Next base: position 477,975 of record JAJMCV010000090.1, read on the forward strand.
CTGCGAAGAAATAATTATATCTTGAAATTGTCCATCCATTTATGTTCTCCTTCTTCTCCGGCTTTAATAAAGCTCTATTCAAAGCTAGGGTAGGCAACATGGTTGGCCACACACTGATTGTAGGATAAATCACAAACTTTCGCAAAATCCCAGCAAATCCAAAACCTAGAAATTGAGTAGATAAACATAATAAAATTTGATACCCCCAGTTTACCCATTTGTTTCCATAGTAGATATCTAACTCCTGGACAATTATGTTTGACAGCACATAAGGAGTGCCACCAGATACATCATATATGATTGTGGCGAACAACTGCTCTTTTATTGTCCAGGGCCCAGGGTTGAGCGAAACTCTAGTACCAAACATGGTGAACCCCCAATCTGGAAGAACTAGATGACAAAACATACCACAAGGATAGAGCAAAAGCTGCACGACAGCTCCTCCAAGAGAAACGGAGGGAAGCCTATGGCTAAATAATTCATTTACAAAGCTGCCAATAATTGTCCAAATAATTCCTAAAACATAAGCTCTTATTGTCTCAACTGGTATATCTGGATCATCATATGGATCAGAAACCGCCCTAACGCCAGGATAAGGCGAATGATATCCAAATAAAGCTGCGTATAAGCGTACCTCAAAATTCCAATCTCTCTGCTGACTGAGAGGATCAGAATCATCCAGAATATTCTTTTCCTGGACCTTCTTCATACCATCTTTGGAATGATAAGAAGCAACAGTATCTCTTTCCTCTGCTTCATCATGGTTCGAGTGCAAAGGTGCCATGTCAAGTAGCTCAGAAACAAGGTCAAAGTCCTCAGTGGGAAAATTAGAATCATCCTTGTGGACTTTCTTAATATTATCTAAAATAGACACAGATTCTCTGATAGTTAATTTTTCAATTTGGTGTATCATAAATTGAGCATCATCTGGAATATCGTCCAAATCTAACAATCCTTCATGACCACATTTCTCCAAAACAGTATACTTCTGTTCCAAGGTTAATGTAGCCCCTAACTCATTGAGAGACACTGGAGCACTGGTAATTGGTGTTAAAGGTTTATCGGAGTACTCTTCGTTCTTCCCCATATTGAAGCGTTGATTAAGACAACAAAACAAAACAGCAGTCTTTCAGAGAGGCATACATCTATTTATCTAAAAAAAGACAGAGCCATATGAGGCAATGGCTAGGTAAATTACATCATATCCCTAGTAGAGATTAACTTAAACTGGTTGCAATGCATCAGGACAAGCAACTACATGTCACACAGGCTCAATTAAGCAGGATATAAAACTCTAAATAGCTTGGAACATGGCGGGGACAAATAAAATTTCCGTAAGAAGATGGAGCCCAAATATCGCACGGCTCCCATTCTGCAATGTATCGTAGAACTATAAAGTTTAAACAAGACATATACGCAGATGGAAGCTTTTACTCCGCAGTATAAAAAGATAACCTAATTATGCCACTTTAGTTGCGGCGGCATATCATACTTCATTTGGTATTAAGCATTGTGAACTTTAGATCACGTACATGGTCGAATTGCTATTGGGAAGTAGAGATAACAAAACATATGTAAACAGGAGAAAAATGTCCAGTATGCCAAAGTTTCCTTGAAAATGAGAGAGGAGAGCCGGAGTGTTTACCGAACCAAGTTTCCAACATTAATCATATTATATATTTTATAGTTATTACCAAATACAGACATATACAAATGAGTCGTGTGAAACACATTTCACATCTCCCACTCTCTATCGCGGTTATCGACGGTTTTTCACCTCACTTGCACCATCTACAACTCTATAGCCAACAAAACCCCGATATTTAACACTAATTACCACATACTACGGACTCCCAGTCTGTCATGGATCTTCTCAGAATTCTCGATGGGACACCAGAACCGCCAATTATCGAGCTCTTTCTCACACAACATGATTCCTCCGGAGATTATTGCCTTCCGACCCCAATGAGCGACTTCCAGAAGGAGCTCACCGACCAGATAATCTCGCTCCATTATTCCGACATCTTGAAGTACTTCGAGACCTCCACCAGAAACGATCTCCTCACAAACTCCCTCGAAACATGTTATCTCAACACTCAATTGGTCAGTTCACACCCGTATTTGCTCATCGACCATTATATGCCCAAGTCGTTGGTGCTCCGCGACATCCCGGGCAAGCTTGCCGAGACTTCTGGAAAGTTTCAGGTGTTAAAGAACCTCATGGAGCTTTTGAACCAAATAGGACCCTCTTCGTATTCGAATACCGTTAATGTGGTCGTGCTTATCCGCCATTCCAAGAAGGACAGGGCCCTTGACCTTGTGGAGGCCCTACTATGGGGTTGCAAATGCAATATCGTGCGTTACAGGGGAAATTACATCAAGGACCCGTCCAAGCTGAAGAAACACAAGGTGACGGTGCATTTATTAACGAACGATATAGAAAATAATGAAGTCGAGGTGCCTTCGGAATGGTCACGTGATATCAGATTTGACTTGGTTATATCGTTTGATATTTCGATAAATACGGATTCCAGCTTTATTACGCAAATCCGGATGCAATCACAGCGAAATTCTGAATCTATTGCTCCTATTATCCGTCTTGTTCCGATCAATACTATAGAACATTGTGCGCTTTTCTTCCGGAAAATCCATCCCCAAGGCTCGGAACAGTACTTATATGATGTGACGGCAGCTATTGTGTGTCTTCGTGAGAGAGTGGGGATCCTACCTCCTGATTTGAGACCGATATTCAACCAGAATCTTACGTATTTGAGCGGATATTTCAAAAAACTCATCAATCGCGACGTTTCCGGAACGAGTCGTCCTCCTTGGCCGTTACCTGAGATGCCCTGCATTCCCAATTATACTCCAATGGACGTTGAACAGTCACTTTTGACCGAAGTTCATTATTATTACGACGAGGACGCTGCTGCTCGTCCACCAAAGAGACCGACGTATTACGAGCTCAATAGACTCAACAAGAACTATTTGACCAATCCCCTTCGAAAGGACAATGCACAACTAACGGGGATTTCGTCTGTGACGGGCGAGAGCTACTCGACAATTCTCACCCATAGACTAGTGGCCAAGTTGAACACGGTGTATCTCGAATGGCAACGGATCAAGGCTGAATATGCCACGTTTCTTACGCTTCAAAATCGTATACTGGCAGAGGAGGAAGCGGAAGAGGTGAAAAAGAAGCTCACGGAGTCTATTGAGTCCATCCAGCGCCGAATTGTCAGCGCCAACGAACGGTCAGAGCTTAAAACTCAAGGCATTGAATTGATGAAGGCCGAAATCAGCCAATTTGAGGAAGATTTAAAGAAATATAGCGACAATTCGGAACCCACGATTAACCACGAAAAAAAAGATTTGCAGAAATGGTACAAGAATCAGCTTGAAATCTTTCAATTGGAGGACCAAGCTGACTCCGAGACCGCAAAACTCGCAGCAAAACAGTCAGAAATGACTTATATGGCAAAGGAAGTGACTACTGCAACAGAATCTATTGCAAATTCCCAGTTAAAGCTCGTGGAGGTGCAACAGGAGAAAGAGGAACTCAAACAGAAACTCGACGCCCTCTTTGCTGATATAGATCTACAAGGATTCGAGTCGGAGAAGACCGAGCTTATGTGCCAGATCGACCGAATCCGCGAACGAAATAAGGAATTGAATAATAATTTGAACGGGTATTTCAAGATATTATCGGATACAAGAGAGGGTCGCCAGGGCCGTAAATCTCGCGGCCTTTCGCCCAACGTCAAATGAGAAGCTATTTACATGAATAAAATTGTAGCAAATATATTAAACAGCGTAACATCCCCTATTCTTACAGATCCCATTCCTCACAAGGCAAAGATGGGCATCTCTCCAGCAATCCCGTCAATGATCAAAAAATTGTTAATTGGACTTTGTTTCCTACTCAAGAAATTGATCACATCCTGAGACAAGGCTCCACCTAATATGCCAGAAACAGGCGCAAACTCGGCAAACGCCTGTTGTGAAAGCTTGAGGAGATACTGCTCGGAAACAATATCCGAGGGTATTCCGAGGCCACGACATTTGTCGATCGCGGTGTGTTTCAATTGCTCAGGGTCCAAGGTTTCTTCTCCTTGAACACGCTCGAACTCGAAAAGAGCAAATATAAGCGGAAGCGCCGGTGAAAGACGTTTCAATTGACGTTTATTGAGTTGTTGTGGTAGCTGGGTCGATTTGAGCACGTGATCAAAACTGGTGAAGGTGTCAACGGTACGAAGGATCTCTTTATCCTTTTCGGGGTTCGACACCTCGACAATGTTTTTCACTCTATTTATAGGTCCTGGATGCGTGGCCTGGTTTCCTTTGGGTCTTTCCACCAAGGATTCGTGTTGTATGAGGTCGGAGAAGATGTAGCCAAACATGCCGTGGACCCCGGCCGAATAGAAGGGGATTCCAAGACGACGGGTGATTCCATTGACACGCAAAATGTCGCTCTTTTCCAATTCAGTGGCAATGACAAGGTCGAATTGTCTGAAATAGTCCTCGGAACATGCCGAAAGCGCCTCGGTGTTGGCAGTGAGACGCACACGACTATTCAATTCGCGAATTTGGGCAATTGCAACGCCTACTCGTTTCTGGCCAACGTTACCCTCCCGCAAGAGGAACTGCGACCCGTAGTCATCCTCTGTGATATCCGAGGAATCGATGATTTCCATGGTGTCAATACCACCTAGAACGAGGTTTTTCACTATTTCGGTGCCTAGGGAGCCAAGGTTGATCACGAGAATCTTGGTGTTCCGTATTCTGAGCTGGGTTTGCATACCCCATAATCTGATCTGTCTGTCGTAAAGCGCGATTTCGTCTGGATATTAGTCAGGGGATGGGTAGTTTTGTGACTTGGGATTACATACCTGCAGTCAATTTCGGTTGTTCCGCCATGTTTGCGTGGATATTCGGGAAGAAGTGTAGAGAGGGAGTACTACTTCTGTCATTTTGTCAGTGTATTTTGATGTTGGCGTGTGGTGTTGTGGTGTTTGAGTGGTGAGCGACAGCCATCACCTGACTTCCGGGGTAACAAGAGCTTCATCAGATGAAGAGAGATTAATTTGGATTAAATTAAAAGGAAATGAGTCAAAAATTAGAGATGTTGAATTATAAAAGAGGGAAATTTTAATGTTGTGGTGATGACTTCATTGGTGTGTTGCTAGTCTGTGTGTGGGGGTGTGAGTTTCTCAAGTGGAAGTGTTGAAGAGCTTAAAAAAGTAGTTACATATTGATCTATCTAATGATCGTAGTTAGCATTTGTGATTTATACAAGTTAATGGGAAGATGTATCTCACGAGTTATATGAACTTCTAACACATAGACTAGATGGAAAATGATAAATATGATATAATCAACTAATGCCAGTGTGACTGTAGTAAATCATGAAGGAAGTGCGTTAGATCTATTGCTGCCATGGTTCAACTTGATTTAAAGGTCCAATGGAAAGATTCCATAATAGAAGAGACTATATTTTCACAGCGTTCCATTGTCGCGGAATTCAGAACCTTATTTTCTGTTGAGATACAGTCTTAGCCTAGTAGGATGCGATGCCTTTCCAGGATAAGCCACGTTTCTCGGTCCTTACAAACTTCTAAAGAAATCCACATATCCGAGGAATAAGATAAGCCAAAGTTCCGAGACATCATTGCAGAGCCATAGGCCGTACGTCATCTCTATGCGAGATAATGCGACTTAGAAGTTATCGCTTGAGGAGTCTCGGAAACATACATCCATTTCCGCTGTCAAATGATAACAGATGGCGTTGATAAGGTTAAACGGGTTTGTTGATATTTTATTGATATGATAATTTTGGAAATACTAGTGTTGTGCCAGATTAAGAGATTTGCAGCCATTTTGGGTCCAAACATCTCAAGGAGACATTCGCGGTAATATGTTTAGTTTCCACTCAAGCATCAAATTGGACGGCAAATAGATACAATGAAACTCTAATTATAGCTGCAGTTATGTTCTGATTTCACTGTGATCTAGCATCAGAACACAAGGAAATAATATCCAAGAATTGAAAAAGAAAGAGGATAATTCCTCTCACTTACATAGTACATATATTTCCTTAATTAGCGACAGTAGGCGATAAAGAGGAGAAGACACATGCACAATAAAAGCTTATGAGGTTGCAGCATGTGCAGCACTTCATAAAATATTAAAGTTTATGTCCGTCCGTCAGCAGTGTGTCGTCATTGGCGCCGCAAAAGTTAGGAGACTGTCTATCGAATGAGGAAGATTGTACAGGATGTATGTGAAAACTAGAAGAATCCACATAGTGTGGTATGTCATTGATGAATCTTGCTGTTTCTTATAGGTAAGCGTATGGAAATTCACATATTCTTAGAGGTGTAGATGATTTATTAATGGAAAGGTTTCAGTAAGATAATAACAAGTAATACCAATTCATGATTTCACAATATACATGTACAATCTTATGTGGAGTATAGACTAATTAGGAAGTCATGTGTTTATATTTTCATTCAAGTATATTCATTATGGAAGTGTAATAGACTGGATCGCAACACACATCACAATCACCCCACCAACTCAGCAACTACTACCAGTTCTATTGGCTCCACCTAGACATCTAATCTCATATAAGCCATACAACAATACAACTCCACCACATCCCCGGATTCAGCACATATTCTCCCAACACGACCTCCCACCTATGTCTATCATATAATTTGCCCAGTTTGCCCAATCATAATATATTCCGCTCCACACACAACTCACCATCCGCGCACGCCAAATTGCAATATTAATGTTTATTTCAGTATCTCAACACCACACCACCAAATACAAGTCGCCAGATATTACAACCACACAATACACTACCATAAATGAACCACCGCACGACTATTTACCACCGCACGCATATTCTTCAACACACGACCTGCCACCTATATCAAACGAGATCAATAAAATCCACCACCACCACCACCACCAACACACTACAACTCACCACCCCCACCCCACCACCCCAACCAATGGACTTCGAAACCGCCGAAGACATCAACGGAATCCGATTCTCCTGGAACACATTCCCTGCCACCAGGGTCGAGGCCACTCGAACCGTCGTTCCCATTGGAGCTCTTTACACTCCATTGAAACCTCGTGATGACCTCCCCATCGCAGAATACGACCCTGTATGTTGTACCCAGGCCAATTGTCGCGCAATTCTCAACCCCTATTGTCAAATCGACCCACGGGCCTTCCTCTGGGTGTGTCCATTCTGTCAATCACGTAATCCGCTCCCACGTCATTACCAATCCATCAGCAACGAATTTCTCCCGGTGGAATTGACCCGTGAGGCCACTTCGATCGAGTATGTGTCGTCGCGTCCGGTGCAAACTCCGCCTATCTTTTTATTGGTCATCGACACTTGTCAGGACCTCGACAATCTCAAGGCTCTTCGTGAGACGTTGGTGGTGTCGCTTTCCTTGCTCCCTCCTAATGCACTTATTGGTCTCATCACTTACGGTACCATGGTTCAAGTCCATGATCTCGGCTCCGACACCATGGCCAAATCCTACATCTTCCGGGGTGACAAGGAATATTCCGATAAACAGATTGGAGAGATGCTAGGCGGTAACGGTGCCAATCCGCAACCTGTGGCCGGCCAGGGCCAGAAACCACCGGGAATGCAACCGTCGAACTTGGCCCGTTTGTTTCTTCCCGTTGAACAAGTCGAGTTCCAATTGACCAACATCTTGGAGAACCTCGACAAGGACGCCTGGGCCGTGGCCTCGAACAAAAGACCTTTGAGATCCACCGGTAGCGCTATTTCCATCGCTGTCAATCTCTTGCTGGCCACCTTTTCCGGCTTTGGTGCCAGATTGATGCTCTTCTCGGCCGGGCCCTGTACGCTTTCGCCCGGTATGATTGTTTCCTCCGAGTTGAAGGAGCCAATTCGTTCACATTCCGATATCGACAAGGACAACGCCAAACATTACAAAAAGGCCACCAAATTTTACGAGTTGTTAGCGCAAAAATTGGTCGCCAACGGTCATGCGTGCGACGTTTTTGCTGGTTGTTACGACCAGATCGGAATGTCCGAGATGAAGTCGTTATGCAACGCCACCGGTGGTGTTCTCTTGCTTTCTGATGCCTTCACTACCTCCATTTTCAAGCAATCCTACTTGAGGTTGTTCAATAAGGACAACGACGGCTATCTCTTAATGGGATTCAACGGGACCTTTGACATCAAGACGTCGAAGGAATTGAAGATCTCTGGGTTAATTGGTCATGCCTCGTCCATGAAGAAACACACCGCCAACGTCTCCGACACCGAGGTAGGAATCGGGGGAACTTCGTGCTACAAGTTGTGTGCGCTCTCGCCCAACCATTCCTACGGTGTCTTTTTCGAGATCGCAAACACTCAAGCTGCGGGTGTATCGTCCCAGATCCCGCAACAGACTTTCCTTCAATTCATCACCCATTACCAACATGCCTCGGGAACCTACAGAATCAGAGTCACCACTGTATCCAACAACTTGGCACCGGCCAACGATCTTGCCATCTCCAACTCGTTTGATCAAGAAGCTGCCGCCGTGTTGATGTCCCGTTTGGCCGTATTCAAGGGCGAACAGGATGATGGAGCCGATGTTCTTCGTTGGATCGACCGTATGTTGATCAGATTGTGTCAAAAGTTTGCTGATTATAGAAAGGATGACGAGCTCTCATTCCATCTTGCTCCAAATTTCTCCTTGTATCCACAATTCATGTTCTATTTGAGAAGATCTCAATTCTTGCAGGTCTTCAACAACTCTCCGGATGAAACTGCCTTCTACAGAAATATCTTGACCAAGGAGGACACCACAAACTCGTTGATCATGATCCAGCCAACATTGACCTCGTTTGGCTTGGATTCCGAGCCAGAGCCGGTGTTGTTGGACTCGGTTTCCATCAAACCAGACAAGATCTTGTTATTGGATACCTTCTTCCATATCTTGATCTATCACGGTGAGACCATTGCGGCCTGGAGAAAAGCTGGTTACCAGGAAAATGAGGAATACGCCTCATTCAAAGAATTATTGGAAGAGCCCAAGAAAGAGGCCTCCGAGTTGTTGTACGACCGTTTCCCATTGCCTAGATTCATTTCAACCGAAGAAGGCGGATCTCAAGCTAGATTCTTGTACTCCAGATTGAATCCTTCTTCCACTTATAGTAATCATGATAGTGCCGGTGGCAGTGCCATTGTTTTGACCGATGATGTGTCATTACAAACCTTTATGAAACATCTTACAAAGTTGGTTGTGACTGGTTCCTCATGATGTTGTTTAATGTATGTTTTTATTGAGAGATGTAGTGGCTGATCGGAGGGATTAGACGTAATTGAAATTTTATAAATTATAGAAGTTTATTATAGAAGATTCTTATGGGATGTAAATTGTAATAAGATCTTTTGTATTGGATAGGTCTGAACGAGATTATAAGCACACTTGATGGAAGTTGTCTATAGAGATAATAAATATTGGATAATGATAGTATAAACCACCCTTTAAAGAATACACGTTTGATAAGATATTATCTTTCTCGGTGATATTTTCCCAGTTTTACACTCCCGTCCTACACTTTATATCCTAACTAACAAGTTATTTGGTATGAGTCGGCCACATAATTTCCATATCACGTATTATTCCTGAGATTGTGTCGAGAAGAAGAATTGTGAAGGAGGTGAGACAGTTGAATATTTCTGATTTCATGGTAGGTTTCCTTGATTACATACCCTGGTGCAAAGCACCTCGTATGAATATATTAATCTCTAGGACTAAGACTTTTTTTTTCTTTTGACTACCATATAGAATAATAAGAGGTGATCAATCCGTTTGAAGTTCGGAGTGCTACTTCTACTTCTACTTCTATATATTGATCATGGATCATCCTTGCGCATTGTGTAAACTTCAGATATCACAATGCTGAGCAGAAATAAACTAATAACTCGATTCACCTGTACATCATCCTATGGCATCTAGAAATTGAACAACACTGCAATGTAAGAAAAGAACTCTTTCAGTTGAACAATTATCCGTCATAATGAATTACTACTTTCGATGACACGGAGCTTGTCTGAATTTATTAACATGTAGGAGCACTCCAGTGTCGCTAGTTCAAAGATATGATTACCATTGATAGTAAAGAGACTGCTAACTGAGGTAAATTTTGTATATGTTTCAATGTTAATTTTAATGTGTTACTTAGTGTCTTACCTCTGAAATAATGTCGCGATCACTTCATCGTGGTAATAGCGATATTCTGGTTTAATATAAAAAACATTTAGTAATGGACAGGTTCGTAGTTTCGTAGTAGTCTGTCTGCTTAATGGTAGGCAATAGTCACATATATAAATTGGATTTGTATGGACTTCATAGATGTCAGCACATATTTCTCTAGTCTCTCCTCTCATCTATTTCAAGAAGATATACAGAGTAGTGAAGTAGCTAGTGATTAGATGAACAGTTATTGATAAGCAGTATTAGAGATTGTATTAGACGATTGGTTATGGGTTTTTCTGAATCAATTCTCAATTTGAGACATTATTTAGTATTATATAAATATCACAGTATTGAAAAATTATTCTTCACTGACAATCCATTCAGGTTCCACTACAATGACATAGACAACCCACCCAGATCCGATGATCAAGTATTATGATGGGATGGTAATTTAAATGGAAATATACAGTCATACATATTCTTTGGACAATCAGAATAAGTAGAATATATTAGTACTTCTTTAATAGACTGCCAAATAATAAATGCTACCGTTCTCATAAACTCTTCATGTATGTGCATCTCAAAAGGCAGTAAAATATTTTCTCCTGACAACACAGATATAAACTTAATGGTACAGCTCGAATAAACTGAACTATAATATTGTACTGAAAAAACAGTAAAGTTAAATAATATGTCTCTCATCTCTGTGGCCGCAATATAGCACCCTTCATCCGTTATAGCACTATATGTCCGGGTAAATAACACGCGGTGTTGTGGTGTACCTCATCGGATATTTTTTTTATGCGTACGATAAACTAATTAGAACCAGAACAAGATATCCCAAAGCTCCTCTACAACGACAAATATTCAAAATGGGTACCGGTAGCGATCAGATAAAGATCAGGAACAAGCAAAAGAGACAAAAGGTGTTTGCGTCCATCAAACATGACAAGAACAAGACCAGGCATAAGGAGAGAAAGGAGAGAGCCAAAGAAGAGAGAGCCAACCCGGAATTGAAGGAGAAGAGATTGGCCGAGAACGTCCCGCAGACTATCGAAAGCAAGAGAGTGTTCGACGAAACCATTCAGGAGGAGGTGGAGGGTGAGGACGATTTCGGTTCTTATTTCGATGGGAAGGAGCCAAAGATCCTTTTGACCACTAATGCCAACGCCAGAAAGGCGGCCTATGAGTTTGCTGATTACTTGATAGAGATCTTGCCAAACACCACCTTCGTCAAGAGAAAGAGAGAGTTCAACATGAAGGACATGGCTGGATTCTGCGCCAACAGAGAATACACGGATCTTGTGGTGATCAACGAGGACAAGAAACAGGTGAACGGGATAACGTTCATCCATTTGCCAGAGGGTCCTACATTCTATTTCAGCATCACCTCTTTGGTGGACGGGAAGAAGATTGCCGGCCACGGAAGGGCCACCTCGCACATCCCCGAGTTGATCTTGAACAACTTCACCACCAGATTGGGTAAGACGGTGGGAAGACTCTTCCAGTCGTTGTTTCCCCATAGACCCGAATTCGAAGGCAGACAGGTGGTCACATTGCATAATCAGAGAGATTTCATCTTCTTCAGAAGACACAGATATGTGTTCAGAAACGAGGAGAAAGTGGGTCTACAAGAGTTGGGGCCGCAATTCACCATGAAGTTGAGAAAGGTCCAAAAGGGTGTCAAGGAAGAGATGGAATGGGAACATAGACCGGATATGGATAAAGACAAGAGAAAGTTCTATCTCTAGGGTTGCTTGGTGGTCGCATTTGTATATTAGTCTAACATTATTAGAATTAGTTGCGTAGAACTGGCGAAGTGTAATATTTCTCTTTTTGTCTCCCTACACAGAACAATAACCCCCATCAACACGAATATCAGTTCCAGTGGTAAAGGAGGAAGCGTCTGATGCTAAATAAAGATAAGCGCCAACTAATTCGTCAGGTCTAGCCTCTCTTCCCATTGGCGTTAATCCCCACCATTTCGCTTTTTCATCCACGGGGACTGGGTCAGACAATGGAGTATTAGTGTACCCAGGAGAAACGGTGTTAACTCTGGCAAAACTAGCGAATTCGACAGCCAACGACCTACCCATGTGTAACACCGCAGCTTTTGCTGAATTGTAGGCAGTTTGGTAGTTGGGAACATTGACGATATGAGCAGACATTGAAGCAGTGATGATAAAGGAGCCCCTTCCCCGTTTCTTAAAGATCTCTCCGACATACTTGGCACAATAAAACACCCCATGTACATCTACATCGTAGATTCTATTCCATAATTCTGGAGTACTTTCTTCATTAAGAATAGAGCCATTATTCCAGGCAATCCCAGCATTGGCTATGAAAACGTCAATTGTTCCAAAATCCAACTCTATTTGTTCGATAGTTGCTTTAACCGCCTCGTAGTCCGAAACGTCTACTTTGTAGGATTTGGCTCGAATTCCATATTTTTTGGCTAATTGAGGAGCAAGCTCCGGGTCGAGCTTATAGTCCATTACCACTATATCGCCACCAGCTTGTGCGAAACCTTCCGCAATGGCACCACCGATGGCACCAGCAGCCCCTGTAATTACGGAAACCTTATTCTTGAGAGAGAAGCGATCTAAAATATTATTGGACAAAGCTGGGGGTGGTTGAGGGATCGAGGCATCCTCATCTTTTCCTTTGATAAACGATTTATATTGAGTGATAGTCATGAAGAATAGTGTCAACAGTGAGAGTCTGGGTTGAAGTGTGAGAGGTCATTTTTTATATATTCAATGGCCTGTCCCAATATAGAAATGCTCCCATAAAGTTAAGAAGGATTTGTTCTCTTTATCGTATATCTTTAACCACGGAGCAAGCTTCCTCCGTGTCCGTCTGACGCACAATTGCAGAGGGGTTGCAAACTCACAGGAAGGCCATTATAGATATGTATTCCGGTCGTTAATTCGGATTATGATTTGAAATTGCTAAATATATATATGAACCATTAATGAAGATATCAGTCGATATGCTGTTCTTCAAGACATAATCTCCATTGATCGAATCTGATCCACTCTTTTAATTGCATCCTCCCCGGACTCTTCAATCCCCAGCCACTAAATGTCTCTTGGCCAACCTATTCTTAGCTAAAGGGAGTATGAATAAAACATTTTTCATCAGCAGCTAATATCGAGATCCATGTCAGATCCTTCAATTGGATGTAATTCCCTTCAAGTATGATCATGTCGTGGGAAGGTTTAATAATGACGGAGTTTTCAATGAGGTCCTTGGTTCTATGATCAAACGAAGGGCATCTAATAGTCGTATCATTCAGTTGAAATTTAACTTCAGTGACCAATGTCAATAATTTTTCTGGATTGAACTTAGACGGAACTCCTCTTTTGAGAAAGGCACACGCAGGATCGTTACCTTGCTCAATCTCTCCTCTGTATAAATGAAACCCATCTTGTGGAACGATAATGGAAATGTTACTCTTGAGTCTTGAATTGATATCAGAAGATACTTCATTAGCTATGGTAGTCTTTCCCGATCCAGTAATTCCAGCAATAGAGATAATAATTCTCCTATTAGTAATGTGAAAAACTTTAGTAGCTCTGTCAGATACCTCATCAATATTAAGATATTACATTATCTGGTCTAGTATTCTGGTAGAAACAAAGCTAGGAGGTCAATTGACCTTCAGTAAGCTTAATATTAGGATACTCTGACTCCTCAACACATATTGCAAAACTGGTTGGCCGGATTTGTTTTCCATCATTCACATACCGATTAGTGATCAATCTTTCATTAAAAATACCTCCGATCAGCTCCCGATATTTGTTCGGTAGAAATCTTGCATCCATGTGGGGCATACTTGTCTCTCGATGTCGCACAGGGAAATCCAAGCAATATGCAGTAATCTATAAAAGATAGATAATTCCTCTTGTAATTCTCAATCATGATATTCTGTATAGTAATATTTCAATAGAATATTATGTCTGAACAAATCACAAGTATAATCGAACCCTCCTTGGGACCTTTACCAACAAAGAAACCAACTTTACCCAAAAATGTTATCGATATGTTCTCATTGAAGGGAAAAGTAGCTAGTGTTACTGGATCTTCTCAGGGTATTGGATTGGCTGTTGCTGAAGCTTATGCTCAAGCTGGTGCGGATGTAGCAATCTGGTACAATTCAACCCCGGTTGAGGCTATCATCGAGAGATTCGCTAATGAATACAAAGTCAAGGTTAAAGGCTATAAATGTCAGGTTGATAATTTTGATGAGGTTAAGAAGACTATTGAACAGATAGAGAAAGATTTTGGTACAATTGACATTTTCGTTGCTAATGCTGGCGTTGGTTGGAAATCTTGTCCAGTTGTTAGCTCTTCATTGGATGAATACAACAAAGTTATGAGAGTTAATTTAGATGGTGTCTATTTTGCTGCGATGTGTGTCGGATCTATTTTTGAGAAAAATGGAAAAGGTTCCTTCATAGTTACAGCATCTCAAGCTGGGCATATAGTTACAGTGCCCATCGCACAGGCTGCATATAATGCAACAAAAGCGGCGGTTATTCAATTGTCAAAATCCCTTGCAATTGAATGGATCAAATTTGCCAGAGTGAATTGTATCTCTCCTGGGTATATTGAAACTGAAATTGCAAAACATGTACCTTTTGATGTAAAGTCCAAGTGGTGGCCCTTGATCCCAATGGGAAGAGAAGGTTTACCCGAAGAGCTAGTTGGTGCTTATTTGTATTATGCTTCAGACGCATCCACATTCACCACTGGTTCAGATTTAATCATTGATGGTGGTTATTGCATTCCATAAATAGTACTTTAATTAAAGCTTTTTCTTTTTAATTTACGTAAGATTCGATTGTTCTTCCTGCTGCAATCGCATTGTTTAATGAAATACCAGGAACGTTTATCATTCACATTAAGGACTACTTCTCTTTGATCTCGAATTTAATGGAGATAGCAAAGATCTAACGGAGTGAAGAGGTGCAAGCCTGTTCTTCCAATCAGGTGCGCCAGTGTGACTTCAGGGACCTTTCTCCCCTTGCTCCGTTTTCTTTTGCTATTTTGCAGCCAATGATAAAGAAGGGAAAGATACTACATTATTGAGGCAGATAGTATTGGAGAGATCCATGAGTGACAGAATCTGAACTTGTATACGTGCAGATGAAGTTATAGAAACAAAACTTTCCTCTATATATAGTTTTATATCAGCTACTACTTCCTGAAACTATCTTAGATCTATAATATATATCAAAATATCTCGTATCCACATATTTTTGAGAGTTTATCAGTTCTTGGATTATTTCCCAAAAATATATAATGTTTATGTCATTGCTTTTATCGAAACCATAGCAGGTACGATGTTCGGTTTCGATGTTTCTTCTATTTCATCTTTTGTTTCCCAAAACAATTGCAGGTAATTTTTGGCTGCGCCAGTAAACAAGGCATTACTACTGCTTCTACGTCTGCTGGTAGTTTTATTGGAGTTATATTTTTGTCATATCTTTCATAGCCCATAGGAAGAAGATCTACCTTGATATTATTACTGCTTTTCTGGATACTAGGTGTCATAATTCAGTCCACTGACAGAGGAATAGGACAATTAATAGTAGGAAGAATAATCTCAGGACTTTGAATTGGTATTGGTAGTTCTACAATACCAATTTACTGCTCGGAAGTTTCCCCTGTTTCCTCAAGAGGTATATTTATATTTAGTGGACTTTATCAATTAGCAATCACATTCAGAATCTTAGTTATGTTTTTTATAGGATATGGTTGTTCCTTCATTGGTGCCGTTGGCTCTTTCAGATTAGCTTGATCTTTACAAATGATTCCAGGATTAATCTTATTGGCAGAATCTCTTTCTTACCTGAGCTCCAAGATGGCTCGCTCAGCCTGATCGTTGGGAGGATGCAATGTTTGTTTCAAAGGAAGTAAATAAAAATGAGACGAAAGAAAGACACATGACAGAGCTTGAAGAATTGAAGGAGAGTATCCCTCTATATCAAACTTCAAAGGAGATAACCTATTTCGATCTGTTGAACAAGCAAACATACAAATCGTCTGTGGTGGGTATTACTGCTCAAATATGGAATCAATTAACTGGTATGGATGTCATGAAGTATTATATCGTCTACATTTTAGAAACGGTCGGTTTTTCGGGGAACACTGTCTTATTCAGTTCCAGTATTCAGTATGTTATCAATTTTGTAGTTACCTTCGTCTCCTTGCCACCCCCATATCGGGTAGGTCGAAGACCATTTATGGTTAGAGGGATTTCATAATGATGGTATGGCTATTCCTTGTCGGTATTTTATTTGTCGAGTATAGTGATCGGCTCCTTGTTGATCAGATAACCAGTGACTCGACAGTGGTGATAACAATTTCTAAGAAACATTCAGCAACTGGTAGGGTAATTGTTGATTGTTGTTATCTATTTGTTCTTACACTTGCAACTACTTGGGCTATTAGTTCTTAGGCATATTTTCCTGAAGTTTTGCTTTAATCGTACCAGATCGAAGGCAGGATCTTCAGCTGTTGTAGCAGATTGGCCTATCAATATGATTGAATTACTACTCCAATAATGTTTAGAAATATTACTTGGAAGTCTTACTTTATCTTCGGAACATTCTGTGGGGCTATGACTATTCACTCATTATTTAGTTTTCAAGAAACTAATGGAAAGACTTTAGAAGAGATAGATATGATATTGGAACAGAATAAACCGGCTTGGAGAACAGCTGAATTTGCGATTCCTCATCTTGACACTTACATTGACTTGGATGAGAAGGAAGAGCCGGATACTCATATCGAAGCAGTTTGAAATGAATATGGCCGAACAAGACAGGATTGTATATGTGTATTCTTAATGCCTCTAAATTAATTTTATTTCATGTATGAGTTTAAATCATCACCTGTAGCCTATCTGAAAATTATTTCTATTTAATAAAAATAATGCGAGAAGAATATATAAGTTCAACATCAAAAGTTGTAGGCTAAGATTAAAAGTCAGCATAATTAATATATTTATAAAAACACTCAATTAAATCCCTATAAATCCAAAATTACAACCTAAAACTCAATCCGTGTTGATATTTAAATTAGTAAACGTAAACATAGTAAGCATAGGAAATCCATGAATTTATAACGAGAAGCTGATAAATGCGTCTCACTAATGCAATTCAGCAACACTGCGGCAGATATGGGACAAGGGCTACTAACACTAAACTTTGAAGGTTTGTATTGACTTTAATATATACCAATTCTCAATGAAACTTAATCCAGACAGTTAAAATAATCCCAAAAATAATATCCACTGTTTTGGAGAAAATTTCACATTTTTGCGATTTTCGTCCTTTCATCACTCACAGCACTGGCTGCTGCACTGGCCAGCAGCACTGCGATGTGTGACAAGGGCTACTAACGCCAAGCTTTGAAGGTTTGTATTGACTTTATAATATACCTATGTTCAATGAAACTTAATCCAGACAGTTAAAATAACTCCAACAATAATATCCACTGTTTTGGAGAAAATTTCACTTTTTTGCGATTTTCGTCCTTTCATCATAATATATCTAGAGATGGTAGGTATTCCACAGAATGCGGGGGCATGTATCCGAATCCGGGGGTCTAGGGACGGATCTAACTATTGCATCGATGATCTATAACACGCTCTGTCCAACGGGAGAAGTTTGAATCATGTCTGTTATTAGCAGATATTGTATATAATAACTACTATGAATCTGTCTTGTGACTTTTGCAGGAGGAGAAAATTAAGGTGTACAAGACACTCACCAAAATGCTCTCAGTGTCTAAAGTTCAATCGAGACTGTGCTTATTCTCCAAGACTGAAAAGAGCTCCGTCCGCTAAAGCTCATATAAACCAATTACAGGAGCGAATAATTATATTAGAAGACACTCTTAGAACTTTTATTGGATCAAAAGAAGATATCCAGCCGCTTGTCCTGCTGTCGGAGAAAGAGCTAGAATGCCTAGAGAGCAGACAAGTGGAGAGCATGGTACCCGAGTTCAGTCCTGGATCTGGAACTTCTGGAGAAAGTATCAATGCTGAAGACTTACTTTATGATGATATATATAACATTGATAACCTTGACTACTATGAAAAAGATGCCACCTCGAATGAGGAATGGAGCCCATATAGTGACTTTGAATCGCCTCCTATAAATAGTGGACTAATTGACGGTATGGGGGCACTATCTATTGGAGACAATGATGAGAACAAAATCAAATCGGGTCACTCATTTTATGGAATAACTTCTTCAAATGGCTTATTACGCTTTTTAAAGAAGATCGAGACAGACAATCTCCCATTGAAGAGCGATTCTCAGGTGCATCTTATTAACAGAAGCAGTGACACATATAAGAAGAGAATGAAATATATTAATAGCGAATATGCAGATATTATCCTAAATGATGAATCTAACCGAAATGAATTCATTTTATCTTTTTTCGAGATGTTTAATAATTGCTACCCATTCATTAAGAGAAAAAGCTTTCTCAGGCAATTGGAACAAGACAAGAAGATATATACCAAAGAAAATATTAGAGAACTCACTTCTATCAAAGATATATCATTCCAAATTTTACTAAACACAATTTTGGCTATTGGTGCTCTCTGCAAATTGGGAGAAACTTCTATAATTGATCTTCTATACTATAGAAGAGTAAAGGCAATGCTACAGTCGATAAATATAATGGAGGTTGGTAACTATCAATTATTGGAAGCATATATTCTCCTTGGAAACTATGTCCAAAGGAGAAATAAGCCAAATACCGGGTGGAATTATAATGGTCTAAGCTTGAGAATGGCTATTGGGTTTGGTCTACATAAAGAAACTAATCTGAAAGGCAACAACTCAACAAGCAGCGAAGTATTAGAGAGGAGGCGAAGATTATGGTGGGGATTATTTTTCTTTGATGTTGGATTAACACTAACATTCGGTAGACCATTGCACTTACCTCAATTAGAGTCTATTGATATAAAATATCCTAGCAATGTTGAGGATGAAGAATTGGATTCCCTCAAATCGGGAAACTCTATTGAAACAATTCATAAAAAGTATCCTACAAAATATGCCGGACTAATTCAGGAGGCGCGACTATCTAAACTATCTTACAAAATATATGGTTATATTACACGGGTTTCAGGGGAAAGATCTGTTACCAAAATCAATGATATAATAGAGCTAAATAAACTTATTAGTGATTTTAAGAATACGCTACCCGAATATTTCAGAGAAAATGATGAAGATGTGAGTAAGGTTCTACATCTGATTTGCCCTCCGAACTGGTTTAGGGTTAAATTGAGTGGGGCGATTGAAATTCCAAAGTGGTTTGACCTCAGTAGGAGGAGAATTATTTGGAGATACAAGAATATTCAAATTTTAATGTTCAGAAGTTTTATTTGGGAGTCTTCAAGTCTCTTCCGTGATAATACAGCCGAAACTCACTTTGATCAAGTGTTGTTGGATCAATGTATTTGCGATTGCTATAGCGCTGCCAATGATACAATTAGCTCTATTTGGCAGTTTGTTGATAATTGTGAGATTGATATGCTTTCCTCATGGTATTCGACATATTTTATATTTCAAGCTGTGTTGATTCCAATCTTACTATTATATAAGACTACAAATGATGGTTCAGTTAATAAAACAACTCAGTGGATCAAGGATATTGAGTTGACTAAAACTACTTTGAAGAGGCTCATTCCATTCAACAATCTGGCCAGTGACTTAGTTGAAACGATTGATATTATATCAATCCCTATAATTGAAAAATTGAAAAGAATGACACCAGAAGTGTATTCCGAAGAGTTTGTTAGTGTTGATGCTTCGCGATATTCAGATTTTGAGGAGCTCCATTTTAACAATCTCCCATCTGCAACGATCAATCTATTCTCGAACGTTGGAATAGATGGCGAAAGAAACTTCGACTTTGAGATTCCCAACCCTTCATTGCAATATCTATTTACTCCTGACAACTATTATCAGATGGGACAGGACGCATTTCTGGATTTGATATCTAATAATTCCGAAGGGAAAGAGCTTCAGAATGGATCGCAAGATGAAGTGGTATTAGTCTTAGATGAGTATCTTCACAATAACCTCTTGAGCGAATTTTTGCAAAGGGAACTATTTCCAAATGATTCAAGTTATGGTAACTTCGAGTAATAATAAAAGTATGTGGCAATTCTTTTTATTGTATATATAGCTTCGATTTCTGTTAACTAGACCCACATATTATTTCCATGTGACATAAAACCATATTCAAATACAGTAATAATAAAGTTCATATATTGTAAAATGCCACTTCTTCTCCTATAAAGTCAGCGTCAATTTGAAGGAAAAACCAAGTATGGGGAATGTCACTCGAATTGTAGATTTGAGATGGTAATGGAACTTCAAGCTCATTCATCTTGTTGGAGTTCATTCTCTCGGGCCATGCCTTGTTGAAGAAACATCTAATATCGGCTTGAAGCATCGCATCAATTAGGATCAGAAAGGCATAATACTAACAACCCCGGGCCTTCAGTTCCTTGGCGATAGTCTCAAAAAGTAAAAACAAGATTAGATATTAGGATCTGCCTGTAGATATTTGTAGTTGTACATTCAGTCGCATGGAATACTTCCTTATAATTTGGGTATACTTATTATTTTATGTATGGTGCTGATCTAAATAGAATGAGTCCTCCCCATAATTTGATATAATATTCTCCGAACGTCAGTGTCAACTCAAAATGTGATTAAGCACACTGGTAAATAGAATAAAAGGAAGAAATACGAATACAAAGCCGTTGTCCCCATATCCGAGTTCAAAGCTGTTGCATTACATGCTTATTGGTAATGCCAAATACATGTGCCGTATGGCGCCGTGTATGACTTTCTTGGTTGGGAAAGTCTATTTATAGGTTACCCTATATAATAGGCTTTCCCCCTCTCTTCAGTAGAATAGTCTATAATAAATAAGCGACTAAGGCAATAGTAATCTAGTTTGTGGAGATTAGCAATTAGTATGAATTCCACTACTAGGATAATCTCCTTACAACAAAAGCTTCTCATATTGGTGCCAAGCGTTCTTCACCGTTAGCCTTAATGCCCCTATTAACAGAAAGTCAAGATATATCCAGACTGCCACAATAAATTGCAGTTGAATCGACAAAAACTAAATTGGATATCTTCTGTAGTGATTATACATACATGGGAATAGCATTATAGGCATATTGGTAATGATAAATAAATGTGTGCCATATTATACTATTGTAGGGTTCTATTATGTGGAAAAATATATTCATATATCAACCTATTTTCCTACCCACTCCATTGTTTGTCCATGCCGATTGCGAGAGAATCAAGAAGTCCAGAAAACGTGTCACTGATTTATCAACCCGTTTACCATCACAATACAGAAAACATAAGCTTGTATCATAGAAATAGAGATCTCAATAAAAGTACCAAAGTACCTTATACTAATTCATGAACCAAGAAATTAGAAAGAATATGACATCCAGGACAACACACAACAATCCTTTGAATAATCCCATTTGTAACTTTGGGTGGTGAATGTGATTTGCAAGAACAAACCTAGTATATAGTGATATTAAATATTCTACATAGTATCTCCCCATTGTAAAAGATTGCAGGATGTACATCACATCAACGATGATATCCTTACAATATGGGAGGAGTAGTCCTACTAAAATCCTAGAGACTTAACACGAATATTTCTCCAGAACTTCTTCCTTCAAGTAACAGCAAAAAAATGTCTCCCATATTTAGCCAGTAAATCTGTCATTATTTTGAGTAGAGTTCCTCAATTATGGTTATATCCCTTTGTCTTCGAAGGCGATTGGGTATCAAATAAATCACTTTTTAGGTAAACGCTATAGTGCTAAAGTTAAGAATGAGCCATAACCGGTCGATAACCAGAGTGCGCCAAGTGTTTAGCCTGTGAGACATGAAACACACTCCTTTTAGTTGGCTATATGTGTAAAGCAGACTCTATATTGAGCGTTACTTAAAATAACAGGCCTTCAAGATCATTTCTTGTTGTCCATCATGTGAAAACAGTATGCTGGCATGATGCAGTAGGTAGTGCCATGAGTTTATATGCTCCCACATATGGTACTTCAGATACCAAAGGGAAAGGCAATAGTAATCTAGTTTGTAAGACATTAGCAATTAGTATGAATTCGACTACTAGGATAATCTCCTTACAACATGTCATACTTTCAGACATGGCATGAGACCGAAGAAGTAAGAGCAATATAGAATTACTCCGAAAATTACTATATCATCTCGTGTGGTGTATGAAAACATAAAACGGGACCTAAACTTGATAAAATATACCTAGGCAGCCATGATTTATCTTTTTGTTTATTCATCTATCCTTTGAGAAAACTCTAAGTTTAAAACTACAAGCTGGATTAAATAAAACTCTTATTGATAAAGAAAATATAAAAACTTATAAGACAAAAACGGGACTGAAGTCCCTCTTAAATAGAGCTAGAGAATGCTCAACAAAAGGCTACATGAGCCAACAAACTTTACAGCATGGCTGGCTATTACCAGCCACCAGATCAAGGTGGATTTTATCATCCTTTTGTTGATCAATTTCTGGCTCTCTTTAAGCCGGAATTTAGTCCTGTTTTTGTATTTTAGCTTTTATATATTTTCTTTACTTGATTACACATATGTTTTATATACCAACTTGTATACTTTCTCATGCACAATATATTCTAAACTATTCTACTAGAGAGGGGGAAAATTCCTATTATATAGGGTAACCTATAAATATAATTTACCATCCAATAGAGCCATACACGGCGCCATACGGCACATGTATTTGGCATTACCATAAGCATATAATGCAACAACCCTCCCTCAATGCCAAATATCATTAGATTTGACCATTAGTTGGCAGCAACCACAAACAGAATTTCCTATATAATAAAGGTATACAGGCATATACGTGTTAAAACTGCACTTTGGAGTTTAGTTTATATTACTGTATGACTTAATATATTTTATATCGATACATAATTTAAACTAACACAAAAAGTAGAGCAGTTGATCTCCTTATATAGAAAAGTAAAAGGCGCGTAGGACAAAAAGGTTACAATGAGCGCATAAAAAGAAATAACGAGGTGGCTATGGGTATAGCCGAGATCACACCAGGATTGTCGCCTTAGCGACAATATAGTCATAAGAAAACTTTTCAGTTCTCTTAAAACTTTAATAAAAAGAAAGGAGGTTGCAGATACTTCTGCAACATGGATGTGGTCATCACCACAGCCATAATAGAAGAGTTCGGAAATATTCACATATTTCCACAATACGCATCTTGATATTTAACATTACCAATATGCGTGTAATGCAACATATATGACTTATGCTATTTGTACTTTGGGTTCAGCAAAACCATGAGACTCTCTGTGTCTAAGCTACAAGATCGGTGAATCTGTCTCATCAGAATTCTTTCTATTGATCCTATCTGTTCTTAATATTCAGCAGCACACCATGAGAGTTAATTAAAAATGTTAGAGCAGATAACAACTTGGACATGAGCTTTATTTATGTGAAATGCGTAATCAACATCAACATATCATCTCTGAAAATCGAACGGCTATTTCGTATGCTTGTATAGTACTCATATATAATATATATATATAAGCATTTATAATTCAAGCATGCAGAATGTTTCAGATTCTTCTTTTCCAAAGTCTACACATTAGGTGTGGGGGAGGCTTTCATCGCCGCTGAAGCTCACCATTTAATGCATTGCCTTCTTCCAAACCACCTGCTGAGAAGGAATCAAGACACTATACTAAATATTAAACGTAAAAAAGAACCAAATCATTGGCGTATATACCCAGCATCTAATATTCCACGATACTCGCTCTTCTCCCTTTAATAACTCTTTAAACTAAAGACAGCAACTCACAAGGGGGTATAAATTTACTTTCCCAGAACCTTAAAAGTCACTTAAGCTCAGAATACTTGCTGAAAATATATGCCTCTCTCTACCTATATAACATAATGTGTCGCATTCATACTTTTTGGTAATACTAAATAGCGTGCGAAGTATGGCGCGAGGTATGGTTCTATTAGTTGGCAAATTCTATCTATATGTTGCCCAATATAATAGGACTTTCCCCCTCTTTTTCGTAGAATAGTTTAATAAATTAGCGCCCATCGCAATAGTAATCTAGGTGTAGAAAGAATGGCAATTAGTATGAACTCGAGTACTAGGATAATCTCCTTACAACAAAGTAGTACGTTACATATTATTGGTTGGGCTAATTGTTGCTTTACAAGGGGTCATATGAGATATTAGCTTAGTGTGATGCGTGCAGATCCTTTTTTAGTATTCATGGTACTTAAGTACTCGAGAGATATCGAAGCCAAGTATTTAATTAAACATCTTATCTAATTATACGCAAATCTATAATTAAATTCCACCTCGTAACGGTAGAAGTTAGGCACGGCAACCATATACACATGGTAAGACTTAGCATTCTAAGCTGCAAGACAATGATCACACTTGATAAAGCCGTTGTCTCCCCTAATTGTAGTGTAATACTGTGAACGATGCCCCAGAAAACCGTCTTATTGCTTAGAAAGAAACCAAGAATGTATACCATGATGAATTTTTACGTATAGACTCTTTTGTGATGTGTGAACAGGAAGCTTCATACACACCCTGAAGGTTGCTAATAATTCTGTATGTGTTATATGTCTGTGCTATACAATCTTTACAGGTTTTCCATACATGAGACATAAAACAGCTTTACAGTTCAGAATATAGAGAATTAACTTTTCATTCCACAAGTATAGGCTATATAAGATTCTAAATCATTACTAAAGAGCAAAGAAGCCTCGTGGCAAGCAATAAATTTAAATACAAATTGGAAACGGCCACAGATGGGGGTGCATCAACGAACTCTCTATTCTATATTAGTATAAATTTTCTAACAGGCATTACTTAAAAGTCAGTAAACCTGCTATATATGAGACTATAAGTTCGGACGAATCTCAATGGATCTCCCAACCAACCGTTACATCTCTATAGCCTCGTTCATACTCCATCGGATAGGTTCTAGCTTGCTGCATTACTTGCTTATTGGTACTTACATACGGCACAAACACGTTATCATCTTCGCGGCTATTTGAACTCATATTTACCCCATACTAGAGCGAACTTACTAAGTTTGCAAGATCCCAGAGTCGTTCAAAGTATAATAGGATTACCAACCTAATATATTGACAATATTGGTTAACGAAATACTTGGTTTGCATTATAGCGGAATATTCAAATAAAATTTATCTAAATCTGCATGTATTTGGCGCAGGAGGGTTCGCGAATCGCGATATCATCGCTAACTTTTTATATTTATATTGATACACTTACGAGACTCACTGCGAGATGGATTTTGAAGAGAAAGTATCATCATTTCAAAAGTATGAGAATTTTATTCGAAATGTTCAATAAGTTTCTGCGTTCGGGACTGAAACTAGGTTCTTCATTATATGAAACCGGACTAAATATACTTCATCCTGATTGATATTCAAACCAAGATGTCGAATATTTACTTCATCTGGTGAATTAAATGCTTATTTGGACCCATTTTATTAGCATTTCTTTTCTTTTGGGCAGGATATTCCATTTAGATTTCCCATGCTGGTTTCAGGGGTGTAAAGAAGCTTTGGGTTTAGTCAATTTAGCTTTAAAGTGCATGATGTTTCTGTAATAACTGGTTAGCCTCTCAAAGAGTAAGGACTGTCAAATTTTAATTCCAAAATGATTCCTACGAATTTGATGAGAAGAATTTGTGATTTTAATCCCCAGCGAACACATATGTGCTCTAAGATCGTAACATAAACTCTTCTGATATTCATATATAAACTTTTGATCCAGTTAAGGGCAATAGAACTCGCAGAAATGAGACTTTGGCTGAAGTGAAGTACTATAGCATAGAAACTTTCAAAACGCCTTGGAGGCTAGGAAAATTATAGAAATCTTACCTTAGCCAATACAGCTTTAGTTCTGTGATTCAACCTCCATTTAGATCTAAATATATCATGACAGATTAGTATATTTCTTTAAATTAATGGTGAATGTCTAGTTGCTGCCGAGAGATTGAATGTTGAGATGAGAATCAGTCAACTACATTGAAATAAAGCTCTTTTAATTTGGGCATTGATAGCTTAGTGAAACTGTTATATCTAGATAGTTCTATTCCCAGTGTAAGACGATTTCTCAAGGTCTAGGTACTATCCTTATTTTTATTGAATATTGCAGGGCTTCCTATTGAATTATAGTCTTTAGCACTCAAGTTTAGTGTATTTTAGACTCTTTAAGAGAGACTCTATAGACACACCAGTATTGTATTATTGAGGTCTACACTGTATTTTTAACCACTATCATAATATTTATATGTAAACGTGGCTTCTTGTGAGCCTTCATCTGGAATATTTTATACACGACTTGAATACTTTCTAACTGAAGCCTTTCCAAATTGGCTTGTGGACAATATGCTCATAATTCAACAAAATTGACCTAGGATTTTATCACTAGGTTATTTCATAGTTTAGTGGTTCACTAGGGGACACTCAGACACCTGGTCACAATAAGTGATAAAATCCACCTTGATCTGGTGGCTGGTAATAGCCAGCCATGCTGTAAAGTTTGTTGGCTCATGTAGCCTTTTGTTGAGCATTTTCTAGCTCTATTTAAGAGGGACTTCAGTCCCGTTTTTGTCTTATAAGTTTTTATATTTTCTTTATCAATAAGAGTTTTATTTAACCCAGCTTGTAGTTGTAAACTTAGAGTTTTCTCAATAAGCCTCTTCTTCCCTCTTGTTATACCATTTACTTTTTACATATTGATACTTTCTGGAATTGAAAGACTGACATTAGTTCGAAAGATTAGTTTTATAAGCTTTGGAGTATCGAGTACCGAGTATCCTAAAAACAATATTGGTAACCAAAAATTCTCTTCGTGATATTCCCCGCTGTTGCTCGTTGTGTTTCCCCATATAGAATTTTATTTAATTGATTTCCTTTAATTCTCTCAAAGTTCTATATGAATGTTTTGGTTTGTGTATACCATACAATACATATCTGATTCTCGCTTCCAATTGTGTTAATAATTCCGCGAGATATTCGAATTTTTAAGTCAATAGGCGCCGGTTAACTTTTGTCATGGAATCAAGATTGAATACCAGCTTAAACTCAAGGCTATTTTATATGATTAACCACCGTTGGATCATATCATTGTTATTATTATTATTATTATTGTTATTATTATTATTATTATTATTATTATTATTATTATTATTATTATTATTAATTCCACGAATTTATTTGCCTCCTATCCATTATTGTCTAAAATATTTTGAATTTCCTCATCTGCTACTATAGGAAGAGTATTCCTTGACATTTAAAGTAATTAGAATCTCACAATAGGCTTCGAGGGACAAAGTTCTACATTAACTTCAACGCCAATTACCAATGCTAACCTCAACGAAAAAAAAAACTGTATATATATAGATACACCGACTATTACTGTCTACACTTCCTCCTTCTGCAGCAGTCTTGATTGCAGCATTTTAGCCGCATTGTCTGACACTGATTAACACTCTTCAGCGAGTTTTAAAGCCAGCCATCATATCATTCTTATTATAAATATCCAGCATAGGTTATAATATCAAATTTCTAAAAATTGTGAAAATCTGTAATCTAGAGTTTGTGATGAGAACCCAAGCTTCGTAGGTTGAATCACCAATCACGTGATATAATTACATAATCACAAGTTCTTCCATCTCTTGATGCCATACATCACAACAAAAAGGACATCATTTACTCATCAGGAACGACAGTAAGCAGCAATGGATCATAAGCGGGTTATAAGATCGCAGAAGAGAGAGTCTTCCGGCTTCTCACCATATTCTCCTGCCAAGGCTTTGAGCCAGAAGAGTAACAAGAAACCGGGATTTCTAGAAAGGATCAAGGGGTTTTTTCCGTTGTCTGGGTGGACTAAGAGCAGTAGGACTGGAGAAGTTGAAAATTCAAGTAAGATAGTAGAGACCGATAATACTACTAAAGGAAACAAAGATAAACTGGAAACTTTTCAGTTTCCTGCTCCGGATGTGAGCTCATTTATTGCTACTAATACCACGAGTCATGACAATCAAGCTTTGTCCAGTTTCTTTGCCAAGAAAGGCAACCAACCACTTTCAGACATTGAGCTAGAAGGTGTTGTATCTATTATTCGTCGTCAAAGTACGGCTACGCCCTTGAAACAAGGACCAATGGAGTCGCAGACCAATAGTGGATTTTCCACACCAATTTCTGATAAGATTAGCACCCAATCTAGGCGTAATACTAGCGTTGGTACCCCTGATTTTGTTCCCAAATATCATGAAAAAAGCTCAGGCAAGACAAGTACATCAATCAAGAGAGTGTATCAGTTTTCTGGTCTCCCTTCACCATACCGTACCCGCATAAGGGTCAAGCAAATTAAAAGATACCCAGAGAGTCCTGAAAGAGCATTCTCTCCACTTGCATCTGATGGAGAAATTAAGCTGATCGCTGATACTAACAGACCCTTGAGTCACACAGCTTCGGCCTTATTGTCCATATTGGATGGTCCAAAAGAAGAGTCTTCCAAGCAAGATAATATCATCCAAGCATATTCAAACCCATATTCACGCTCTGTTAGAGAAGGTAAACAGCTAAATAACAAAATAAAGAAGACAAGTGTTATCTCCAGTTTCCAGTCATCGGCTGTGACCAGACTGAGAGATAAGACTGAGAAGCCAACTGCTGTGACTCCGTCTGTTACTATAACTTCAAACATTCCAAAAGCAATCGTGCCAAAGCCTAATGGTAAAGAGATTGAAAAGCCGCCATTAGTAACGGAACCTCAAAATAAGACGGTATTGAACGACACTTCCTCTGTCGCTAAGTATGTTTTCCCTGCAGTTGAAACTATTGAGAGCAGCCTGCTTAAAGTAACCCAAGTATCTGTTACCAAATATAAGGAGATATTTGTGTTTGATATTTAATAGGAGATGTATTATAATTCATGTTATATGTGTGTATATTTCGTCTTGTAGAAACTTCGTTGAAATGGCTTTGTTCGTCACCATGTACATCACTTTAGAGCTTATATTATATGGAAATGATGATTTGAGGCAACAGTTTGTCTTTTTTCCTTGCGGTATTTCCTGCCCCTCACGAAACGCAATTTGTTTTGAGTCTCCTGGGTTCAAAATTTTATGTATTCAAAAAATTAGAGCTATTTGCAAGAATATAGTTAATGGAGGATGTACTGAACGGATTAGCTAAGAGTTCCCAAAATACGACTTTTTTTGTATTTTCACCTAGATCCTACTACCTCCCCAATCCTCCACACCAAGACGTAGGACAATCACGTGTTAAATGTTGTAATATGGTAAACACACATACTTTGATAACGGCACTCCAGATCGTCTACGACTGTACGAGGAGCTGGAGACAAGATGAAAATCACAACATTATGTTGTTCCTTCATAGACTATTCCAGTACCGTCAGAATGTCTTCTTCCCCACTCAAATCTGTCCTTCTTATTGGAGGAGCAGGATTTCTTGGGTCCCATTTAATTGAACAGTTTCACGTGTCTTCAGCCAAACCAGAGATCCATGTCTTCGATGTCAGACCGCTACCAGAGAAGCTTGCCTCCTACTTCAGTTTCACCCATGCTGATATCACTTTCCACCAAGGTGATCTTACCTCTCCAGCTGATGTCAACAAGGCAATTGCAGCCTCGAAGTGTGATGTCATTGTCCATTCTGCCTCACCAATGCATGGTCTTGCTCAGGAGATCTACGAGAAAGTCAACATCGAAGGTACCAGAAACCTTCTCGAATGTGCCAAAGAATCCAAGGTGAAGGCTCTTGTGTATACCTCCTCGGCTGGTGTGATTTTCAACGGTCAAGACATTCACAATGCTGACGAATCCTGGCCAATTCCCGAAGTTCCAATGGATGGTTACAATGAAACAAAGGCCATCGCTGAAGCGATGGTCTTGGATGCAAACTCCTTTGAAGATGGATTTTTGACTGTGGCATTGCGTCCTGCGGGAATCTTTGGTCCTGGAGACCGTCAATTAGTTCCTGGCTTGAGAGCCGTGGCCAAATTAGGTCAATCTAAATTTCAAATTGGTGATAATAACAATCTATTTGATTGGACTTATGCGGGTAATGTAGCTGATGCACATGTATTGGCCGCTGAAAAGTTGTTGGACCCAGTCTCAGCCAAGCTCGTTGGTGGTGAGAAATTCTTTGTTACTAATGATGCCCCAACTTATTTCTGGACTCTTGCTAGAACTGTATGGAAGGCAGATGGCCACGTCGAGAAATTTAACATTGTTTTGAACAGACCTGTGGCTATTGTTGCAGGATATTTGTCTCAATTCTTCTCAAAACTTCTTAATAAAGAGCCCGGTTTAACTCCTTTCAGAGTTAAGGTTGTTTGTGCTTACAGATATCATAATATCACTAAAGCTAAGAATATCTTAGGCTATAGTCCACAAGTTGGTATAGAAGAAGGTATCAAGAAGACCTTAGAATGGATGGATGAAACAGCTTAAGGATAAGTAATGAAAGTGTGGTTGTTGTAGATGTCGATGAAAGAAGCTTCATAATTTCTTGTGTAATAGATGTATTTAGGAGTTTTCTGTAGCATTGAAAAGATCTAAGTAGTGCTCCGGGAGTTAAAAATATAAAGCGAATAATTCGTATCCTGTGTAAATTATCCCAATTTCTATGTTTAATCAAGAACCGTTCTATTAGTCTGTTTGGTCTAAAAACTACTTCTTACGTGAAGTTCATACCTCCCTCTTAAACCAAGCAAATTCCCAATGCTATATATATGCAAAAGGTAAAGTACCAGGTATTCACGCTCTTTGCTCGCAAAACAGTTCCCGAGTCGTAGTCAGAACTGGTAGAAACTGGCAAATTAATATAAATGTTTCAGCGAATTTGAAAAATCTCTGTTGTGGATTACTTACCGTTAAAAAATACAAGTGATCCATTGTTGGCCATGATCAGAATATTTCTACTTCCATTGGAGGTACCATTCTCTAGACTAAAGATCTCTGCAGCTTCCTGCTCCCTCTGTTCAAGAAGTCTGTCAGCTTCACCAAAGTCATCATCACCATTCAGCTCTGTCTCGATTTCTTGAGAAGAGGGCTTCTCTTTCATACTCTTTTGAATCGTAGACTTAACAGCTGTGAAATCCATGGAAAGCTCCTCACCACTTCGAGTTTTTGATTTCGGTTCTTTGTGCTGTGGTTGCAAAACATCGTTGTGTTTCTCAATAAACTCAGGCCTTGTCACCTTGGCAACACCATAATCATTTTTTTTTGAATGGGAGACCACAAGCATTGACTTCATTAAGACTCTTGCAGTCCTTATAGAGAACAGTGAGGAAATTTCCTGAAGGGGAACCTTGACAAAGTCCGTAGCACTGTTGCTCAATGCTCTGAAGAGCGCAGCATTCACAAGCAAGATCATCTGGTTTGCAATCATCCAATTTACTTAAGACTTCCATAGCACAAGAATTCAATTTGTTAAGGTCTTCGTTATCACAATTGGCATAGTCTCTTGGATTTGGGTTGATATAGGAACCATATTCGGATGAAGCATCAAAGCACTTAACCAGACCAACAATGCTGATGAGTGACAAGAATTTGAAAAGAACTTTCATATTGTTTAGCGAAATTAATAGAAATATATGACGGTAGTTAACATATATCTAAATATAAATAAAATAATAAAAGAAAAAGAACAGTTGGCAGAGTATATATGTGGCTGCAAAACACAAGGTTGATGGTGTTGTGGTGTAGGATAAGAAATCAACTGATAAAGCAGAAATATGACTGATGAAATTTGTTAGATCGCAAAGAATTGTTCGTTATTTTGAAGATTTTAAATGTTTCAAGAAAGATTGATCGCAGCCGACATAGTAGCGTATTTACATAATCTTCTACCAACCGTCTATTATGCTATATGACCTGGTATAAACCCACGTACTCAAACCCAATAAATATGCTAATTGTTCTCTATATAATGCCCATCACAATTTGATTAACTGGTTATCATGAAAATCTCATTCAAAGCAGTAGCATCCATTACAGCAGCTCTTTTTTGCTTGATCCATCTTTGTCTAACGGCAAGTCTACTAGAGATCGGAGGAGTAGCTGACGTTTCTCTGGAAGGAACCAAGCTATTATCTGAAGCTTGCTTCTTTTCTTTTTTGTCTTTCTTATCTCTCTTTTCTTTCTTCTCTTTCTTGTCCTTCTTTTCTATCTTCTCTTTCTTTTCCTTCTTTTCCTTCTTAACCTTCTTTTCCTTCTTTTCCTTCTTCTCTTTCTTTTCCTTCTTAACCTTCTTCACATCATCGGTATCATCTTCTCTCTTTCTCTTCTTCTGGGCCTTCTCTGAACTGTCAGATTTCCCATTCTTCAATTTCTTTCCCTCCGTATCCCATGTACTCTTCAAAACATCACCTCTGACAAAGTGGATTCCCCATTTTCCATTGAGAATCTTCTCTTTGTTCTGGATCTCCAACTCTTTGTTAATGGTGTCTTCTTTACCGTTCAATCTCCCGAGAATTCTTTGGAAAACATCCAAACTTGCGGTGTCTTCAGCATCCAACCCATCTATCTTCAGCTTCTTGGCCAAACGAGCACCAAGACCCATTGTATCGTCCTTAATGGTGACTTTCACATGACTAGTTACAGAATGCGATACGAGGCCTAAACCTTTACCAGGCTTCCAGCCAAGTTTCTCCATATATTGGTGTCCGAAACGTGACGTATCATTCGACCAATTGGTGTTACGAGGATCTAATCCAAATCTTTGCTTGGTCTTTGTGGCAGCTAATCCCATAATCGTATATGCTATGTACGAGAACTGATTTTTGGCTATTTTTTACGTAATAGCTGTGTATTCAACTTCAAATGCGATAAAATACCAAACTCGATATCTATCTATCTATCTATCTGTTTTTCTAATCTGTTGATCTGTCTTGAGACATTTCTCTTCTTCTGCTCCTCATCTCGTAAATATTTTTTTTCATGAGAATCGTCGTGCGCGACACGCTTAATATTGTAATCCGAGATGAGCTCTGGCCAGGATAATGAAACATGTGTTGATGGTATATATTTAGATGATATTAATGAATTAGTGTTTTTTAATGATTAATATTTGGGATATTTAGTAAATTTCAAAAAAATTGAAATTTCGAATTTCTTTTGAAGTATAGACAGATACAATAGCATTAGAACATTCGATATCGGATCAAAATAATCTTTTATATTTCACTACTAAAAGTATTTAAAATATGAGCTCTCTTTATATGATTGTTATTATTTATATTATGTATATTATACAAATTTGGAAGAACAATCACAGCATCAATACTATCAAGAAACGCTATCACTTTTTTCAAAAACTCTAGAATAATCTCCTCCGATAATCCACTAATCATCTCCTCCAATAATATCCACCAATATTATCGCAACATAAATAAGATCAATATTTACGTTCTCTGACAACTGTCACTCCTAATTCACGTGACTATCACCACACATACAACACCACAACACCACTACGATTAATCGCCAAACATCGCGTAAACAGATCAAGACAAGAAGACAAATATCTGAGCGTTCGAAGTAAACAAGAACCAATTTTCCCCAGTACGATTAGTCCATGATCCATAATGCCACAAGGTTCCCCCGAGCCGGAAATCAGCGACTCTGAACCGGATGATATACTCGAATCGGAGTTGATTTCAGCAAAAGACGTGGATTCCACGCGGTTAGTACTGTCTATATACAACATGATGGTGGAAAAACGGGATTTTGTGTTGGATTTGGGCGCAGATATGTCTTTGGGCGCCGAAGTGCGGAATTCTGAGACGAATAGCCCCCAGAATGCTCTTCGCGGCGTTCTCCGAGATGCCTATTATGAGGCCAGAAGAAGATATTTGGATCGTAGTAAGGATGAGGAGAGAGATGTTGTTGGTCGAAGTTTAAGTCCACCGCCGTTATCCGATGATGTTGTTACTAGCACCGGTGATGTTGGTGCTTTTATTGGCGATGGTACTTCTATTGGCGCTGCTGATGTTGCTTGCGCTTCTAATGCTACTCCTACTCACACTATCCCCCCAGATCTTGATGAAGAGGATCTCCAACGATTCCTCGACATCCATAAACCAAGATCCTCTGGATCATACAATCTCCGTAGAAGAACCTTTCGGAACATGTATCCGTATATCGCAGATCAATGCGACCATCTCGACCTAATACCCGTGAAGGAGTTGGAAATAGCGTTCAATTCAGAACCCATTGAGAAGATTATTCGTGGACTTGATAACATCTACAAAAGGAGAAAGAGACAAAACTCGCGACTGTCATTGTACACGAAAAGAAGTTTCTACCAGGTTCTAGGTGACCATACAAAACGTAGCACGGTGACAATATCCCCCACCGAGCCCTTGCGGGATCCTCAGCTGGTGTCTGTTCCAAATAAAGAAACCCCGAAACTTCCAATTGCTCCGCATCTTCGTAATGAAGTTCAGCCTGTTCCGGATTCAGATACACTGGTGGCATCTGATCAAGAGTCAGGTTCTGATTCTTCTGGCTCTGAAAACGACACGGATTCAGACATCTCGGAAGAACTCATCCTGATCGGAAGACAGACAAAGAAGAAGAAAAGCCATTTCAAAGGTGTTCTTCCTTTGTCGGCCATGAGACTCCCCGAGTTCCAAAATATGATGTCAAAGACAAAGCAATACCAGAATCGTTCTACGCCTCCAGATTCAATAATCCCCAAGAAGGGCCATGCCAAGAGTGTGATCCCGTCGAAAAAGCGTGCTACAGACGATCTCACGCGGTTTTTGAACGATTCAGACTCGTTTGATGAAGAAGAAGATATCTATTTGACCACTCCCCATTCAAATAATACAAATTCGTTGGATGATGAACAACTATCGACTTCTATGGACCTTAATGGTTCGCGTGAGGCCTCTATGTCTTCCATTTCGCGTGATTCCTTTCAAGAACAGGATGTTGTTTATGTTTCTGATGACTCCGACGACTTACAAGGTCATTACACAGACGATTCTGACACCGATGTGGTTGTTCTCGACTCAGAGCGAATTTCTGAGATGTTTCCAAGATGGGGATTTGCTGAAGAAGATTGGTCTGTGGATCGTATGTTGGCTCCAGCACCCAGAAACACAAATAACCAGAAACCCAATAAAAGGAGAAAGGTCACTTCAACAGCTTCCAAGAGACCACGATATGAGAAAAGGTCTTATCTGGCATATCCGAGGGCGGCTTCTACGCTGTCACGACCTCGTTCATCGGTCCCAAGTTCCAGAAATGGCATTATTTCTTCGAATTCAAGAAGACTTATTGGGTCTAGTGAAGGAAAGACGGTGAAACGCACCAAGCAGTCCGTTTTTGCGGCTTTACAACCATACAGGACTAATACTTCTCACAAGACAAGAGCACCGCATCATTATCTGGAATCATTGCGATCTTCTGCAATTGAGCTTCCAGCGTATAATGTCAATGCTTCAATTCTGCATGAAATACCTTCTAATTCAACCAGAGACAAGCCAGAGACAAGCAGAGACAAGCAGAAGAAACAAAAACAAGCGAATCTTTCAATTTCTGAGATTATAAATGCCGATTTTGCCAAATATTCAGCTACGAGAAGCCCCCGTTTTTTGACAACTCAAGTGGAGGGGCTTTCGGGGAAGTTTAAAGTTGTCAAGAAATCCACTCCATATCCGTCGAATCCAAGACCTCATCAAGATCCAAAGGCAGACTTGAATAAATATTCTTCTGCTTCTCCAAGGAGTTCTAATATTCTAGACTTGAACCGGTTGATGATGCGAGATGATCTTATTCCCCACGCCAATGGAATTGAGGTCACCACTGTGAAATTGGGATCCTCAAATTCATATAAATTGTCCATTTTTGACATAGAGAGCTCAAATTACCAAATCGAACAAATGCTCGTCGCGGTCCATCGCTCCTTCTTGAACAGAATGCTGGAGGAACTGATTCGAGACACTTTTGAGTCTCTCAAAGTATTACTTCGATGGTATTCAGACGATCCAACAAGAATGCCGATTCAATCGATTAAAACGCGTCTAGAGGCCTGTGTGATACGTTGTCCATATCATCAAATTGCCCCGTTTCTTCTTTTGCTCGGTTACTTGTTCCGGTTTGATGTTTCTAAGCCAAAGATGTACCATATGACCTTCAGGAAATGGTTTGTCCATGTATTTCAATCCGGAGACATCAATAGCGACGGTAAGTCCTCGGAACAGATGTCTATAATGATCAAATTGCTCTTTCAAACCCAGAAGGAGAAGAACGACTTGGGGTATTGGAGTCTCGTCAACGAGGCTGCCGATGTGGCAGAGATAAAGCAATCTCCTGTAACGTTTATTATTGGGTTCGATACTTTGATGACAGCTATCTCCTCGGAAACGTTTCCAACTGCTCCAAATTGGCGTATAATCGACATATTGTTGAACAAGGTCAAAGACAAACAGGACCGATTTCAGTTCAACGTTCTCGTGGGCTATTATAAGCAACTCGTTGAATATTGTCGTGTGCTTCAATATGAATATGGCTGGCCTATACAAGAATCTGCATTGTCTGCACTTTTCGATGTATTTGTCTCCAGAAGATTCTCCAATTTTATCCCATTGGAAGCGCCTTCCAGAAACTTATTATCCAACGTACAGCGATTGCCCACCGAATCTTACGGCGACACTGTGCTCAAGATGGTAGTTTCATATGTTCAGAAAGCAGACAAGGTATCTCGTCGGATAGTCGAGAGATTATGTCCTCCTAAACTCTCAGCAACAGAGCTACGGGAATGGAAGTCACCGGATGCGATCATTGATGTCTTCGTCAACAAGATAAATGTCTTCTTGATCCTTTGTCATTTGTTTCCCCAAGATTTTGCCCATCCTTTTGGCAATCTTTTAAGACTGTATATCACTGCAGAGCTGAGAGAAGAGAAGACATTTGTGATGGGCCGACAGCTCATCTCCCAGATAGTCCAACTTTGTTTGAAGGCAGTGATCACGTTCGAGACTCTTCGGATTTCCACAGCTTATCCATTCGCTCTATACAAGGAAGTACTTTCTTCGGCCGTTGTTTATTATAGAAAGGAGGGCCAACAACTGCTGACAGAAGGCCTTGTTGTAGTACTACTCAAAGGATTCATTTCCTTGGTATTAAGGGCTATCGATCGAATTCCTAATGCCTCGATTACTGAAATTCTCAGATTATTCGGGATTGTTAGTGGATCAGGAATCTTCAATATCGATTTGAATCGAGGCGGTATCAGGAACGAGATATTAGAGGAGTGTGTTTCCAGTGCTGATATGATCGTAGCTCGAATTACTCCAGACTCGTTTTTATTGGAAGATAATCTAATGACGCTGTTTCGTGACGATTTCTACAATCCAATAGAGAAGCTTCTAGGCAGAGTGTTAACGAGCACGATTCCGTTTACCAGTTCAACTTCAGATACATCGGAGACACCCAGACCAAGCGAATCGAAGATCATATTTCCATTGATTCGGATCTTTAGCATGGCGAGCTCAGTAATGGTATCACAATCCCAATTTAGTTGGAATCGTCTATTCTATGGTACTCTTCCATATCTTGGAGACCAGGATTCGCGTGAGCTCTACGGACTAGTGTTCTATCGTTACATTCTAAGATACTCGGATCGTTCCTTCGTTTTGGAGAACAAGGACGTTTTCACGAAAACGCTACTTCGCAGCGTTATTATGAACGACAACAGATTTGTCTTCCCCTATATCTTAGAGCTCCAGAATAAGGAATTTCCATATTTGGAAGGGACTTCGTCGCTTCTAATCAACTTGACAGAATCGCGTTTCTGGACTATACGAAGCCAATTTGTGGTTGCAATCTTAACTAATATTTTGCGAACCCCCAGGGACTCTGTTGATACCAAGAAGACTTATTTGAAGTTGGTGGTGGATAACTTGTATACCAATATCAACGTTTCGGATCACGAATTTGCTTCGGTTGTTCTCAAATTTCTCAATTTCTCTGAGTTTTATAGCTCTTTTTTGAGAGAAACATCGGAGTTCATGGAATTAACAGCGCGTTTTGGCGTTGTTCGAGAGTTAGATTCAAAGATATTCCGTATATCTGCAAAACCTGCCGATATGGAGAAGAATTTGGTGTTTATTGAGGAAGAACTCTTGAATGCGATGATTCTGAAGAATGTCCTAAAGTTCATTGAGGGTTTCTGTCAAGAGATTGCAGGTAACAAATGTGAGGGAGACTGTATTGGAGGCTGCACTGGAGTCTGTAATGGAAGTCGTGGTTCGCCGTTAAGCATAGTGATGAATCTACTTTCAATCAACATATCATTGGTTCCTACCAATCATGTTGCCTGGCCGTTGATTCACCATCTATTGGCAGTTGTTTACGAATTTATGAGAAAAAGAAAAGGTTTCTTTAGTGAATCCGAGATGAAGCTTCTTCTTGGCTTGGTGGTGAGATTTGCTGAGATGAGAAGAGTGTATCTAGTTTGCATGAATGTCAGTATGGGTTCAAAATGGGTGTGTTATTGCTTTGTATCACTACAAAAGGCATATTTGGTGTTGATGGAGATGTTGACGGTGTTTGGGGGCATGGACGATGAGCCCAAGTTTGTTCAATTGGTCAAAGGAAGCTTTGAAGACATGAACGGCGACATTGAGGATGATAATATGGAGTCGATTGCTCATCTCATCCAGCCAATTGGAAAATGTTTACAGAAATACGATTTGAATCGTATCCTTGATGGATTTTCTCGTGGAGATCTTCTTTCAGCGAAAAGAAACGTTGAGAAGCTACAGAAAAGGCTCTTTAGAGCTGTGGGGATTGATGGAAGGAATAACGATATATATAACCTCGCCTCAATCCCTCAAAGTCTGAAACTTCTTGTTCCAGATTACATTTAGCATAGATAGCTGTGATGCAGCTATTTCTTTTATATAAATTATTGGGTGGGAATAAATAATGCATTTTATGGATTGTAGAGTTTTACCTACATTGGACTAACCCAAGACATATATTACTCTAAATCACAATCATGACGCCATATTCCAACTCATCTATAGTTACAATTGCTTTTGTTCCTTGATGACGGCATTCTCTGCTTCCAATTTATCGCATTGTCTCTTGAAATCAAGCAACAAATTAATAGCTTTGGTCAATTCATCATATTTTGCACAGGTCTTAGCGGTGGGCATAACTGGCTTTGCAGGCAATTCCAATTCGGTCAACATACTTGCAACCTTCACTTGAACGGTGGGCTTGAAGGTGAGCAATTTAGTTGTTCTTAAGGCTGCTCCAGCCACCACCTTTTCGGAATTATAAGACAAACCAAATGCCTCCTCCTCCTTTGGGGACAATCTTTTGGCCAATAATTGAGCAATTGGAGAGGTAGTATCTCCAGAAATCTTGACCTGAGCCTGTAAATATGCTTGTAATTGCGATTGGAAGCCCTTTTCACGTTTGATGGACGAAGAAGCGGCGGGTGGAATGACCGGTGGAACAGGTGTCTCATTTTTACGTTTTCTTTGTTTCTCGCTGGTCATTAATGTATTGTACAACAGAGTGAGACCTTGCGAGTTGAGATACTGCTGCACACTGCCACCCTGTGGAGAGTCCAATAATTGTAATAATTGCGTTCTTTCGGTCAACATTTTCTTTGCGGCCATTTCGAAACGACGTGCCTCCACTACTAACGACTCCTCTTCCGCTATTTCTGCTGGAGATCTTGCAAGAAGTCTCTCTAGATACTTTTTTCTGTCGATTTCCTTCTGTTTATCGAAGGAATTAAGATTATTAATCAATTGAAGTGGCGGACTTTCGTCCTTCTCGTACAAAAGAGCGGTGATCTTGTAATATTCCGCCTTCAAGTCCTCAACGGACCGTCTGGTCTCCTTATTGTCGTTTCCAGGGAACTCGTAGCGGTCCTGGATTACAAACCAACGCAAATCGTACGTGAAACAGAGATCGAAGAGATATTGGACCTCAGCATATGACCACGGCTCGAGCGGGTCCAGAACTTCATCCTCCTCCAATTCCAATTCCTGTTCCTTCTTTATGATTTCCTTCAGTTTAGCCCCGATCTGTTCTACATACGCCTCGTATGCCTCCTCGGTTAACGACGGCACATCCAATTTGACGTTGAATTTCTCGAAACTATATGGCACATCCTTCCCCAACTCCGACGACCCTTTGATCCAATGCGACAACTCCAAGCCGTCGGTTCTGCTGTTATTACGGAATTTTGCTCTAGACCATGGCGTTGGCTTCGTGCTGGCTCCCAACCGATCCTTGAAACGCGAGGTCGGTGCCATCTGGATGGGTGGAGTATTTGCCCCTAGCAAATTGTACAACTCTCTGTTCATCCCCGACTCTAATAGGTTAGTCTATACGATTTCCATACGACTCTAATTACTTACGTTTTTTGTGGGTGTCGAGTTTAATTTTTTTTTTGAGCGGTTGTGGAGTCGCATCCTTCTGGATGTTGAGCACATCTAAAATATCGTTGGCAGACATCTTGTTGGTGGTGGTGTGTGGTAATTGTAGTTGTTGAAGTGTTTTTGATGAATTATATACATGGCGTGCGGAAATTGGGTAGTGTGTGTATCAGTTGTGTGTGAAAACCATGTAAAGAAATGTGTGTGTGGCGGTGATTTTGTTCAGGGTGGACGATAAGTACACGACAATAATCGATAGAGAATCGGGATAGAAAGTCGGATAGAGAAGACCGACGGAAAGTCGGTACGAGATATCCATAACGGCATAAGACAAGGATCATGAGAAGGATAGAATAAACTAAAAAGGAAATATTAGTTATCAAACCAATCGGAAGAGTTGGAAATGATCCTTGTAATGGATATTTGTATTTGTCAGAAAGACAAATAAGTGACCGACAAGAAGATCGGAGGAAAACTCCGATAGTCGGAATTGAAACATAATTTTATGTATATAAGAACA
Organism: Nothofagozyma chilensis; assembly: GCA_030573195.1. Classification (NCBI taxonomy): domain Eukaryota; kingdom Fungi; phylum Ascomycota; class Pichiomycetes; order Serinales; family Cephaloascaceae; genus Nothofagozyma; species Nothofagozyma chilensis. The sequence continues at coordinate 519,342 of JAJMCV010000090.1, forward strand.
TATTCCCACATTCATTTTTATATAGTTTATTTAGAAAGTGGGAACTAACAAGTGATATTTAAGAATATATTTGTTTTAGATTAAAAATACCGTATCAACTATGAACACCGAATTCTACGATTCTATGAAAAAATCAATTGACTATTGATTACGTCGCCTCGCAAGATCAAATTGCTGATATACTCACCAAACCTGTGACGAATTCCATTTTACAGGAATTAAGACCATATATGGTGAATTAGATTGTCGTCGCTAAATGTTTGTGAAAATGGAATATATCTTAGAAATATTTCATTTTGGGGAGGGATGTTCAGGGTGGACGATAAGTACACGACAATAATCGATAGAGAATCGGGATAGAAAGTCGGATAGAGAAGACCGACGGAAAGTCGGTACGAGATATCCATAACGGCATAAGACAAGGATCATGAGAAGGATAGAATAAACTAAAAAGGAAATATTAGTTATCAAACCAATCGGAAGAGTTGGAAATGATCCTTGTAATGGATATTTGTATTTGTCAGAAAGACAAATAAGTGACCGACAAGAAGATCGGAGGAAAACTCCGATAGTCGGAATTGAAACATAATTTTATGTATATAAGAACATATTCCCACATTCATTTTTATATAGTTTATTTAGAAAGTGGGAACTAACAAGTGATATTTAAGAATATATTTGTTTTAGATTAAAAATACCGTATCAACTATGAACACCGAATTCTACGATTCTATGAACAGTCTTCACGTGACTGACGAAATTTTGGCCGAGGCACAACAGATTTTGAGGTTTAAAGTGTTGTGTGTGGTGTGGCAATTTTAGAACGTTTGTTATTACGAGAATGATGTTTTTTTTCAGTTCATTTTCACTCCTTTTGGTGATATCTGATGATGATGATGCTAATTTGTCATGTGATTAATCATGTGATTAATCACGTGCATCTACAATAGATACTATTTTAATAAATATATTTGTAATATATATATATATATATATAGTAGATTATTTAAAACACTAAAATCCCAATTTTCTAAATCTATAACATCCTAATCTAAATCTGTAAGGTCCTGCATAGTAAATTCTTCTAGCGCTATCATTACATCATATCCTTATCCTTTTCCTAATAATTACAAACTTTCTTATAAATGCAAACTCGTTATTGCCTCATTATTTTCCATATCGCTCATTTTTATATAACTGAACTTCTTCCTGACAAGGAATGTTCCATGTATTTGAAGGAACATCTCCCCTAGTTATTCTCAAATCTGAATACCATTGCTCTCTATGATTTAATTGTAAGCAAAGACCAACAAGACCCCTTTGCTGAACACCTTTAATCAATTCAGTCAGAGCGTACTTGATTTCAGTTTCAGACTCAAGTAAGTTACAATGGGAGTTTTTTTTGTTGAAAAGAATATATACCACAATTCTAGCTTACCATCCACATACTTTTCATTAACAAGAACAGCCACCACATTCTCCCAGTCCTTGTTTCAAGGCCTCGATATGAACATACACATTCTCATTGAACCATATCTCGACACCACCACCACCACGGAGTATTGCACTACGTGAACAGCATACTTACGGACTGTTTGGAATACATCATCATACAAAATTTGATCTTCGAATGAACGAAAACTGTACGACTTAATTGGACTAGAGACCGTTTTATAATGTCCAAGTTCTTTAGCGGGTCTCTCATATCGCCGAAAATTGAGCTGTCAGAATAATGCTCGATGGCGGGCTCATTTACAAAATAGAAAAAATGTCTAGATAGTTGACTTGAATATTCATCAGTCATTATAGCTGGAACAAGAATATCATTTATCACGATGTCATTAGAGAATCTCATTAATGTTACAGCTCCATATATGCTCAAAAAAAAGCCATTAAAAATAATCCAGATAAAACATGACGATTTGGAGCACAATATCATTTATTATTCATTGAAGTTTTCTTATCTTTGTTAAGTCAACAGGCTCTTCTTGTGCTGTGTGATCGGGATCGCTGATAAGTGCACACGATGAACTCTGAGGGCACATAACAGTCTTGCAAAAAGGATATCATAAATTGGATTCTTTTTTTAAAGAACATTCCATAATTTGTTAATAGACTTTTAATATCAATTTTATTGTCTTAAGATTTTCTGTTTCAAATTTCAGACTGTCTCAAAATTATTTTGTAGGTAGCCTGAAATCTCCCTCTTTCTGTCCAAATTGAAACAACTTTCCTTTTACCACTTTATCGACACTACAAGAGTAGATATCTCATTCATATTAAATTACTTTCACATTAAATTACTTTCAAGCTAAAAAAAAGTGAGAACTCTGTCATCAGAAATATGGATGATTGAAGAACAATCTTACCATTAAGCAGTGGAAAATACCTCATTAGCAATCAAAAAATGAACCAAATCTAGCACTTAGAATAAATATCTGAATCTATCTATGAATCATGGTGGATATCGGTAAACCATTTCCTTTCCAGCTCATCTAACATTCCACCACCAATTCTGGGAATAGTATCTGAGGTATGCATCGACGGAATATCTCTAAATGGAAAACTGGTACATCTGGCAATGCACACTTTATTATTTCTGACCACAACAAGTTGAGCTAAGCCAAAATCTAAATACTCTAAATGAGGATATTTCGAGATGAGGTAGACGATCCACTCCAATATATATCCGACAAACATCTCTCTTAATGGCTCAATAAGAAGTGTTGGTGAACGTTTTGGTTTTAATATCTCCGGTGTGTCAACCTAATTACCCGAGTAATCTGAACTTTCCAATTTATTTAGTAATTCAACTTCAAACAGGTCCGAGAATCTCCAATGGTCGAAACCATCCTTGAAAGCTAGGATATTTCGAAGATTGGAATCTCCAGATTCCATTTCGCTTACCACCCGATTTAATTTATGAAGTCCACCACGGAGAAGAATGCGTGCTAAATAACATCCAAATCCCTCATATTTGAAGCCCTCATAATCTAAATCCTGAGATGCCTCTTCATGCAAATAAGGTGTAACAAACAAGTCGCTCAAGTGGACGACCCTTATGCCCAAAGGAAGTGTCATTAAAAACTTCGATGTGTCTGGGTCATCTGGATATTTGTGGAGTTGTAGAATTTTATTCAGAATCAGAAGTTTCTGCAAAGTAGCGAACGTAGAAATATAGCTACTCAAAGGCAGCCGTTGATGTCTTGTACCTTCCACAATTAACTCCTTCAAGTTGGGCAAGTGGAGATCACGAATGAAGACAGAGGATATCAGTACCATAATCATTAAACAATTCTCTTTCAGAATTGCTGTCATAGTCGCGCGAAGTCTCCATGAATTCACTATGAAGCGTATTGACTGTGGTGCAATCAACGAATTTTCTGAGAAAAGCGGGTTGATCTGATAAACAGGTGATATTACTATCATCATTAAGCATGATATTCAATGTATCTAATTGAAGTTTTTCCCTGTTCAATTTGGGGCATTTCAGAAGCCATTCGACAAATCCCGTGGCATCTCCTTGAAGAGAAAGTGATTTGAGACTTGTAAAACCCTCAAATAGCCTAAGATGTTCATCTCGATGCACATAGCCAAATGGGATCTGAATTTGAAGATCCCTTTAATTTTAAAGGAGTCGAGCAATTGTGCAAAGAATAAATCACTAAAATGAGAGCATTGTTTCGAACTAACACTCACATGTAAATGAACAAGATGGTTCAAGTTGAGCTGTAAATTTTCCAATCTACATTTGCCATGATCTTCATCATTTCCTACCATTAACCGGAGAAATAGTTCGAAGCAAGTCACGATTAATCTATTATTAATATATTTCAAGCTGGGATTAGATGGAGGGAAAAAGGTCTCCAAGTTCTTATTGGCATCGGGATTCGTCAGCTCTAGCAACCATGCATGTTCAGAATATGAACTTTCTAGTGTTACGATATACCAATTGGGCGGACTACTCAAGTTCAGTCCTAAGTGAATTAAAAGACTCCTGTACAACTTTCTCATGCCAATCTCATAGAGACTTTTGCAAGTGAGACTTAAGTGCAAGGTGTCGGATTGAGATAATAAACTTGTAATGAAGTCGAGTAATTCAGTGGGGATTTTTGTATTGGCATGACAATTGACTCGTATGGTATTATTATATGGACAAGAATTAAGCCAATTGGATTTAAATACGCGATAATTGGAGATGAGCAGCTAGTGTCAGATCGATGCTGCAACAGGGTTGCGTTGCTCTGCATGTTGTCTATTCTAGCTGCTATCTTAAGCTATCTTAAGCTATCTTGGACTATCTTCAGTTGGAATATCCTTAGAGGGAGTATTATTTCTAATTAAATTTTTAATTTTTAATTTCAAATCGTCTTAGCGGCTCACCAATTCTTTTTTGGGGACATCCTTTCACTCATTATTCGGAATAATCTAGTAATCCGCTTTCTGGTGTTATATTAATCATACAACTTATATTGGTCTAAGTTTCATATTATACTTAAAAATGAGTTTTATTTCCATATACAGTGTCTAGTAACATGTATTTATATAATATATATTGGTTTTTTCATTCTATAGTAGAGATTGGAGATTTCACCTTTGCATAAAATAAAAATATCCTCATAACAAATAAAAAATATTTGATAATATTGGATGATCAACTCAAAATTACAGGACCATTTTTAATAAGATAACAAGTTGTGATCATGTTCTAATCAACGATATCCATCAAGATGACCAATGAGTACTTGAAGATCTCTAAAGGCCTCTATTTATATATTATAAGATTATCCAGTTGAAATAAGATTAAGATATTAATGATTTTTCAGAATTCACTTAAATGTGGAGTGATAAGGAAGGGGAGGTGTGTGAGCACATTTCTATCTAGAAGGGTTTTTGAATGCACTTTTCATTCAAATGAAGTATTCTGTTGGAAATATCATGGAAGATAAAGAATGAAGTTAGAATGAAACTTCAAGAATAAATTGAAAGTATTATTAAATTGATTGATTGGAACTGAGATGATAAGACAAACAGATTTAGTGTTGTATATTATTTGGTTTATTGGTTCTATAGCCTTTAAGGAAGTTCGCGACAGTCAAGGGATGGAGATGAATCTCGAGTTTGGGTAATATCCTAGAGGTTACTATATCCTAGAAGTCACTATATTCTAGATTGTATAAGTAGATGTTTTTGCAAGATATTTAGTATTAACAACATCAAGAGGAAGCAATCACATCACAGCTATCGCTCACCACAACACAGTTATATCCACGAACCAGACCATTAAGTTCAACTATCCACTCTCTCTTTATAGAACTTAATATTTGTTTACTTCTATCTTCTTATTCTTATATTATGAAAGTTGGGCAATATACCGAAATTATAAACTACAACACCACTATACTCAGTACAACACAACCATTCACCACACCTCTCACATCTACTACCCACCACTACAGAATACACACATATGCAGCACTATCAACTTAACCATACCACACCTAATACAATAACCACACACCGAAGTACAATCTGCAACCGCTTCGACCACCACACTACAGTTTTATCATCACTCACGTGACTTGATGTATAATGGGGGCACGACCTTGAAACCAACGCTACTTCAACTACTTTACCACCACCATCATCACCACGACTCCACCATCACACACAATGTTACCCAATAAACGGGTGCGGATTCGTCCACCCAAACGAGTGAGTACCACCTGTACTACCCCATACAGCTCCCACTAACCCCCAGACCCTCACCACCCAAATCGACTTCGATCGAACATGGGCTGTTCTAGCCGACGCCATAACGCAAATTGAACGGAAAAACGCCTCCAAATTGCTCTTCGAAGACCTTTACCGTCGTGCCTACAACCTCGTTCTCAGGAAACAGGGTGCCCGCTTGTACGACCACGTTGCCCAGCTTGTTCAACAGCATCTTCTCACCGTTCGTCAACGATTGTTAGCCACAGAATGCCGAATTTTCGCCGAATTGGACCTCATGAACGCGGAGTCGCTCACCGATCAAACCGTCAACGAAAATTGGCTCAGACAGGTCGTTAGCGAGTGGGAGGACCACATTCTCTGCATGCGGTTGATTCTGGATGTGTTGATGTATCTCGACCGGGTGTATGCCAAAGAGAACAAGAGGCCGTTGATCTACGATGTGGGGTTGAATTGTTTTCGCGATTATGTGGTGAAATACAATAACAACGAAATCGGGGCCAAATTGACCCGAATCGTCAATCAAGAGATTTATCGTAGTAGACAAGAGGGAATCATCAACAAATTGCTCATAAAATCGGTGATTAATATGCTTGAAAGTCTCCAAGAAGACGATTATGGTGATAATTATTATGTTAAATATTTTGAGCCGGAATTTCTCGCCATTTCCTCTACGGTGTTCGTCAACATCAGTCAGAATATCATGGACTTGGCCAATGGGACGGTTTATATTGATCGGATCCACACCTTCATCAAAGCTGAGGAAAATCGGACCATGTTGTATTTGCCAGCTCAAACTTTCCCCAAATTGATCAAGCTCATGGACACGATTTTGATTTTGGACAAATTGGATAAGGTGTTGAAATTCCCGCGTGGCGGACTACAAGAATGGGTTGACGAGGACAAATATGGAGAATTGGCCATTTGTTTCGAGTTGAACAGACGAATTGACGCGGAAATGTCGTTTTTGAAGACCCAATTGCGCGAGATTATCTTAGAAGGTGGTCGTAGAATTGAAAATGACGCCCTTAATTCAAAGGATGACGCGAAAAAAGCCCCAAAGAGCAAATCAACAACACAATTGGCCATCAAATGGATCGAGGATATCCTCAAATACAAAGATAAACTTGATATCATCCACCAGAAGTCGTTCCAGAGCAATTCCGGGCTCGATAAGTCCATTGGGGCCGCCATAAGTGAGTTCATCAACCTAAATAAACGTGTGGCGGAATATCTCTGTCTTTTCATCGATTACAACCTCAAACAGATGCTAAAAAAGAGCACGAAAAAGGACTTGAACGGCCTGGAGGAAGTGGTTCTCGACAAGTCCATCATCATCTTCAAATTCATTCGTGATAAGGATCTTTTCGAACGGTATTACAAGAACCATCTTGCCAAGAGATTACTTCAGAATAAGTCGATTTCCGACGATGTGGAGAAGAACATGATCTCGAAGCTCAAACAGGAGATGGGGTCTGATTTCACCAAGAATTTGGAAATCATGTTCCAAGACATCAACAGTTCGCGTGATTCTTCGACAGAATTCTCCAAGTTGAGTCTCGGATTTGAAGACAAATTCGACTTGGAGGTTCACAGTTTGACACCCAATAATTGGCCAATGAAGCCGGATCTCGAGTTTTGCAAGCTGTTTGAATATCCGGCGCTTTTGGGCCAGATGAAAACGGCGTACGACGATTTTATTGGACCCAAAAGAAACGGGAAATTGGTGTGGTTGCCAATGTTTGGGTCCATTGATATGCGGATCGTATTGGGTGGAAAGGGTTACGAGGTGAACATGTCGACGTATTCTGGGATCATCATGTTATTATTTGACGCGGAAATAAAGAGAACGGGAAGCGACGATCTCAGCTTGACATATCAATTCATCAGGGACTCCACACAGATCCCCGAGGCCGAGTTAAAGAGACAATTGCAATCCATCGCAGTGGCATCGAAGACCAGATTACTCACGAAGATCCCCATGACGAAGGAGATCAACGAAGACGATGTGTTCAAATTGAACGAGAAATTCAAATCACAAATGACAAAGATCAAGGTACTCACGGTGGCCTCCAGTTCGAAGGTCGAAGACGAGAAGGAGAGAGAGGAAACCATGGAGAAGTTGAACGAATTGCGTTATCATCAGACAGATGCCGCGATTGTTCGGATTATGAAGTCGAGAAAGACGCTTTCCCATAATGAGTTGCTCTTGGAATGTATCAAGCAATTGAGTAGTCGGTTCAAGCCGCCCACCAGTTTGTTCAAACAGAGAGTGGAAGTTCTTTTGGAGAAGGAGTATTTGAAGAGAGATGACGAGGATCGGGGATTATATCATTATATTGCATAATGAATTGGATGAAGGATAATAGCATTATACATGAAATAGTTAACTGATATTACAATATGGTTAGAGGGTGTAGGAAGAATAAGAATGTAGAGATTAAGAGCAAGGACCGGTTCAAATTGGGTGGTTCTGTAAAAGAATAATATGTTTCATGAAAAACATATTGCTGAGGGGGCCATACATTCGATAGTTTACATGACTATAGTCTATTGCAACTCGTCAATACCCGAGACTCCGTAGATGGTAAATGTCGTGCGATCAGCCAGGTCGTGTGAGTCACCATCCCCTCCCGTTTGTAATTTCGCGTTTTTGATTGGCCTGCGCCGGCATGCAACCTCCGCTAGCGGTAACGGCGCCTGAACCGGGACATCTCCATTTTTCACCGTCGAATCGTATATAAACGGAAACCATCCACACAACGATTTCCAATAGTAAACTCCTCATACAACCCATCATGTCAGCACAGACCTTATACGATAAGGTTTTCGCCGACCATATTGTCCACCAGGACGAATCCGGCTCATATCTTCTTTACATCGATAGACATTTAGTCCATGAAGTCACATCGCCACAGGCTTTCGAGGGTTTGAAAAATGCTGGTAGATCCGTCAGAAGAACAGATTGCACATTAGCCACCGTGGACCACAACATCCCCACCATTTCCAGAAAAAACATGGGCACTCTCGACGAGTTCATCGAACAAGATGACTCGAGATTACAAGTGCAGACCTTAGAACAGAACGTCAAGGACTTTGACGTGACCTATTTCGGTATGTCTGACGATAGACAAGGTATTGTCCATGTTGTTGGACCGGAACAGGGTTTCACTTTACCGGGAACCACCGTGGTTTGTGGTGACTCGCACACCTCGACCCATGGGGCTTTTGGGGCCTTAGCCTTTGGTATTGGGACCTCCGAGGTCGAACATGTCTTGGCCACCCAAACTGTCATTCAGGCCAAATCAAAGAACATGAGAATATTCATCGAGGGTGACTTGGCCCCGGGCATCACGTCCAAGGACCTTGTGCTCCACGTGATTGGTGTCATAGGGACAGCCGGGGGTACTGGATGTGTTATTGAGTTCGCCGGTAAGGCCATCGAGGCCTTGTCTATGGAAGCCCGTATGTCCATCTGTAACATGGCCATCGAGGGTGGTGCGCGTGCCGGTATGATCAAACCGGACGATATCACATTCGAATACATCAAGAACAGACCATTGGCACCAAAGGGTGACGAGTTCGAAAAGGCCCTCAAATACTGGAGAACCTTGCATTCCGACGAGGGTGCCCATTTCGATTACGACATCAAAATCGCCGCCAAGGACATTATCCCTACCATCACTTGGGGTAACTCTCCTCAAGACGCTTTACCCATCACTGGTAGCGTCCCCGACCCGGCTACTGTCTCTGACCCAGCCAAGAAGGCCGCCATCGAAAGAGCCCTCAAATACCAGGGCTTGGTACCAAACACTCCATTGAAAGACATCTACATCGACAAGGTGTTCATTGGTTCGTGTACCAATTCCAGAATCGAGGACTTGAGAAACGCTGCCAAGGTCGTCAAGGGCCACAAGAGGGCCGCCAACGTCAAACAGGCCTTGGTCGTTCCGGGCTCTGGACTCATCAAGTTGCAAGCTGAAAGAGAGGGTTTGGACAAGGTGTTCGAAGCCGCCGGTTTCGAATGGAGAGAGGCCGGTTGTTCCATGTGTCTCGGTATGAACCCAGATATCTTGGACCCAGAGGAAAGATGTGCTTCCACCTCTAACAGAAACTTTGAAGGTCGCCAAGGTGCCCGTTCGCGTACCCATTTGATGTCGCCAGCCATGGCTGCTGCCGCCGGTATTGTGGGACATTTCACCGATATCAGAGAGTTCCCATACAACACCTCTGACGAACCAGAGATTTCCGTCGAGGCCGACAAGGCCGTTCAAGATGCTGTTTATGACGAGGAGAAGACGCCTGCCACGGCGCCATCAACCTCTGCGACCCCAGAACCGTCTACCACCACCCCATCGAAACCATCCACCACAGCTGGAATCCCTGTATTCAACACCGTCTCAGGAATTGCAGCTCCTCTCGACAAATCCAACGTCGACACTGACGCCATTATCCCTAAACAATTCTTAAAGACCATCAAACGTACCGGTTTGAAAACCGGTCTTTTCTACGAGGCCAGATACGTCAAGGACGCTGCTGGAAATGACGTGGCTACCGACTTCGTTTTGAACACCGAACCATATACCAAGGCCTCCATTCTTGTTGTGACTGGTGACAACTTTGGCTGTGGTTCTTCCAGAGAACACGCTCCTTGGGCCCTTCAAGATTTCGGAATCAGATCTATCATCGCTCCTTCTTTCGGTGATATCTTCTACAATAACTCGTTCAAGAATGGGTTATTACCGATTAGAATCCCACAAGAGGTCATCTTGGAGAAATTGTACCCTTATGCCGTTTCCGGTGAGGGTTTGACCATCGACTTGCCAAACCAACAGATCTTGTCACCAAAGGGCGAGGTTCTCGTGGAGAAGTTCGAAGTGGAAGCCTTCAGAAAGCATTGTTTAGTTAACGGTTTGGACGATATTGGAATTACATTGCAAAAGGAAGAGTTTATTAAGAAATACGAGGACATTAGAAGAGAAAAGTTTTCATTTTTGGAGGGTGGTTCTAAGTTGGTCAAGCCAATCAGAGGAACTAAGAAGTCTGTTTATGGTGTGAAGGGTCAAGAATGGTAGTGCAACTGGTTTGTAATAAAATAGTAGATTATTATTGTGGTGTAGTGCGGTGGTGAAGTGATGTTGTAGTGTGGTGATGAGTAATAAATATGAAGGGAGATAAATTATTCTATGTTAGTGTGGTACTCCTTGTGGTGATGGTATATTTCTTGGTGTGTGTACACTATTTATTCACTTGCAGAATGCATTATGCGAAATGTAATTATGAACGACGGAAATGGCATGTGATTTATCTGGTAAAGTAATATTTGAGATTTAACTCTATCATGTCTAATAACTGCTGGCCGCTCTTTCGTAACGAGATATATATCGTCCATCAATTGATCGGCCCAAGTGCTATGAATTCTGCGTATAACAATTCTGAGTACCACTAAAATACCCGTGGAAATTAGTAAATGCAGAAACTGGCGGACAAATTGAAGAAATGATGGAAGAATACACTCCTCAAATATCTACATTTTCTAGCAAATAACTTCTATTCCCTCCGTCACTCAAAATCTCAATAAGCGCTCTAAATATATAATCCTGACTTTTCTAACACCTACACAATAAATTTAGAACTATAATATTACTTAGCTTTTCAGCGGAGGTTTGAGGAATATACTTCGGTCCTAGTATAATGCCTTTAAAATCGAAACAAATAAATAATGAACGATCTAAAGTTCTGGAATGTAGTTTATATGAAAATAGCTTCTTTATTAGCTAAGCGCTAATTATACACCCCATCTGGCGAATTAACGTGTAGAGTCGATGCTGATTCATTAGTCATTCGTGACTTTTTATAACAATATTATTCACATTAATAATAAATTCACGTTTTAGTCTACCGACTCGCTTATATTCGGCAACATGAAACACGAACTGTTCCACTTCGGAATAATTAACGTACAATCCTAGACATTAGTCATTCATACAAGATATCCGCCTCGATGGTCGATCACACTTCAAGAACATCTAATAGATTCAGTTATCTCACATGGTGCGTCGTACTCGCAATAGCTGTCGAAACGATTGCGGTTTCTGATGGCTTGTAGATAGCAAGGGTAACTGTACAGGTTGAAGGTTTAAATTAGAACATAGAATAAATGTGCGCACAGAATAATGGTATATCATCTCATTTAATAATAACTGTTAAACAATGAAGCGTAATATATTCTACTATATTTTAAATTGATGTTGTCTCTACTTTATCTGTTTCTAATGAAATTTTGAGATATCTGACCTTCTTTCTCCTCTCAGGGTACCAAACTAGCTCTTGAATATTTCTCCCAAAGTATCTCTTCACATTTTTTTTCCACTTTCCCAAGTAACTCTTTAAATACCCTTTATAGTTCATCTTTATTTCTGGTTCACCTATCTTCATATTTACATTGGGTAGAAGTGGAGAATATTAGTTAATATATGTGAAAAATCAATTATTTGAATTATTGTGAGAGATATATTTAATATATTTAGATGTTAGTAGACCGGATACACAATTGTAGATACGGAAAACGGACCAACAAAAAGAACTATATTGTATGATTAATGAAGTCCTGTAAAATTATTATATTTATAAAGGTATAATTTAAATGAAAATTCACCAAGTTTATGTTTTATAGCTAAGAGACTCCTATAACTATTGAGTTGGTAGAGTCTTAGTAGGTATTTGACGGTACATCAATTAAAGCATTATAAAAGAGACTAACACACAGTATGCCCATACGAAAGTTTTCATATCTTATGAACATAACTCTTTGAGATATAAATACTTTACAAATTCGTAATTCCAAAGTTTTCGTTAGTTATGTTCATCTTTGGATATCCAATATTTCCATTTCGGTTCGGGGGTGCATAATTTTGGATATTTTTCGGTTCGGGGGTGCTATATTTTGGATATTTTTCGGTTCGGGGGTGCCATATTTTGGAATTTTTCGGTTCGGGGGTGCTATATTTTGTGGTTTTTTGGGTCGGGGTGCAATTGGAGACGATATTACAATTTTTTATTCAATTAACTCTAAATAACTCTATATATTATAGCGGTCTAAGTCGTTATCTGTTATCCCAGACTCATCAAGCACCATCCACGCGGCCAAGGGAATTGCCTTTTCATTATATTCATTGTAAACACAAATAATTGCACAGGAAATATAATTGTGGATGTGTGTGAATATATATAAGAGGGTTTGGGAAGATATTTTAAATTTTGGAAAAATATTAATTTTATAATTGAAAGATAGAATATTAAA
>JAJMCV010000092.1:3921-28497 GCA_030573195.1 Nothofagozyma chilensis
TGAGTTGGGTTGAGTTGTGAGTTGGGTTGAGTTGTGAGTTGCACAAGTTACAGCACAAGCTGCTACACACAACATATAAGCTGCAACACTTAAACATATCACACACAGCACATCGTAACACACTCCCACAAGACTCACAAGACTCATGACACTTACTACATATAACATGCAAATTACTAGCAACTAATAAAAACTACTACACACAACATACAAATCACTACCAACTAAATACAGATTACTACACACAACAATCACTTCACACAAAATACAAATTACTACACACAAGTAACGACACTCAAGCATGCAAGTTACACAAGTTACACACTCTCACAACACTCACAACACCCATGCCACTCACTACACACCAAATACAAGTTATTACACACAACATACAAGTACTGCACACCAAATACAAATTACTACATACAAGTGATTACACTCCAGCATGCCAATTACACACTCTCACAACTACTCAGCTCTACACACACACAAGTTATTACACACTCTCACAGCAAATCAGTTAATACATAAGAATTACAACACACAGCACATGAAAGCTACAGCACACACCAAATGCAAATTAATACACACAGTTACTACACACAGCACTCACAAGTTATTACACTCACTCGTAGCACAGCCAGCACCAACCACACTCGCAAACCACACTCACTAACCACACCACACAAGTTATTACACACTCTCACAACCTGTTAGTAACTACGTAAGAATTACACACAGCACATAAAAGTTACTGCACACACCAAATACACAGTACTACACATTCCTACACACAGCACTCACAAGCTATTACATACACTCACAGCACTCACAACTTCAAAACACACGACACACAGCAGAGCTACAACTAACCACACTTTATAACCACACTCTACAACTAACCACACTCTATAACCACACTCTATAACTAACTACACTCTCCAGCCACACACACCACCACACTCACCACCACACTCACCAACCTCACAACCACCGTCAAGATGCACCACCATGCATGTTTGTTTCAGGTTCACTCGACTGCGTGCAATCAACAAAACACATCTAACAACTCCAACCACCAACCAACTATCCATCCATTGCGAGATCCCCCTCGTTGATCTTAGACTCCCTCGCGTCCATCCAGCAAACACCGACGACACCGCATTTCGTAGCCCATTCCCACCGGAGATCTGCCTTCGTTTCTGGTTCTGTTACATTTGCACAGCTGCTACGCAGATTTCGATACATAGCGACCTTAGACAAGTTTCAGCCCCCACCGAATAATATAATATAATACAACACCAACCGTCATGACCTCTCTCCACGAAAGTCCAGATATTCAAAGAAAGAAGAAACACCGTCCGGCCTCCTTGGACTTGAACACCACCTCGAACCTCTCCGGAAACAAACAGAACCTAGAAAAGTTTGCCCTCAGATTGGCCAGCCCCGGACTTCCTCCTTTGACAGCTAAGATGCAATCCACCGTGTTGATCTCCAAGTCCATCGAATTACAGCAGAAACAACTCATCGCCCAGAGACACTCCGGCACCCTCCCACTACATACCCCCCAGGAACATGACGACATCAAGATGCCCGAATCCAAGAAGTTGAAGCGAGACCATATCCCCAAGTCGTTGCAAATCAACGAGAACGACTTCCGTCACAATCCGTTGATCAAATCCGCGCCCATCAGACCCAACGGCTATTACTCGCAACAACCAAAAGCCATGGTCAACACCCCGTATGCTGCCTTTGCCCCACAATCGCATTTTGTCTATAATCAACCCCAAATGCCCTATTTTTCCCCGGGAAGAGTCCCCCCTTTCAGACAATATGCTACCCCCAACACCGCTCTTCCTTACAAGAGATTCAGACCCATGAAGACCCCCTATGCTACGTCTCATCACACACATCGCTCGGATCCAAAGAGCAAGTCCATTTCCTCGGTCACAGACATATTTCATGGCGATTACTCCAAAGCGGCTCCCTTGCAGGCTCAACCATTGTCCGCCCAAAAGGAGTATTTCAATGCGAATCTAGACAGATTGAGGGATAGATTGCCCGTCAGTCAGAAAGAGGCGGAAGAAATGGAATCTATTCGTAAAAACGGCTTAGAGGAAGAAGAGAAGAAGAAAAAAATCCCAATAGAGCCAAAAATTGGCAAGGAAAAACAAGAGGAAGACGATGATGATGTGGAACAAAATGCAATCGATGAAGACGATCAGATACTGTATCCTGAAGAGGAAGCCGAGACATCTGAGAAGAATCCCGAAGATTACCGCCCTCTAATGGGCCAGATTACCATAATGAACGACAATTTCAAGTTTGAAATCTTCAAGACCGAGAGCTACGAGAACGATAAAGAAAAGTTCTTGAGAATTGCGGCAATTGCATGGGACAAATTTGCAGGCTCCTCTAAGGATTAGAGGGGAGATATAGGTTTGGAAAATAAAGTTTTATTTAACTGTTTGTAGATCTACACATTTCATTCCCAATGCATTTATTTCCCAATTAAATATCCTTTGACATGTATGGACCATCAAGATAATAACCCAATCTAGCATAATAGTTTCTGACACCAACACCACTGATGACACTGATCTTCTGTGAGCCATGTTCTTCAATGGCGATTCTCTCGGCCTCCTCCATTAAGAGAGTACCAAAACCTTGATGTTGGAACTTTCTTGGATCTCTCGAGTGTAATGGAACAACGGAACCATAAACATGCAATTCTCTCACTATAGAAGTTGGTTGTTTGGACAACTCCTTTCTGAAAGTATATTTCTTGGAGGCCTTTCTCAATCTCAATAAACCAATCAAGATATCCTTCTTTGGATCTTCATAGGACAAGAAGGTTTCCCATCCACCGTTGGCATAATAATCTCTTCTGATCAATTCAACTTGATCTGGTTGGACCTTATGATGCACTTCCTGGATACCAACTTCACGAGTTCTAACATCACGACATGAGGTACCGAAGTCCTTCATTCTGGCCAATGCCAATTCTCTCAAATTACCGTTTTCAACACCCGATGTCACCAATGGCATAGGAATATCTCTCTGAACTCTGTAGATTCTGGTCCACGGAGGAACCAATGCCAAGATTCTGGCCACCAAATCGATCAACGCATTAGCATTGTATGACTTATATCTTCCAGTTTTCCACAACTCATACAAACCAGTGCCTCGGATGACCAAGGTTGGATACAACTTCAAACCGTCTGTTCTGAAAGCCGGGCTCTCGAAGTATTCTTTGAATTGCTCCAAATCTCTCTCCATCCCAACATTTGGCAAATCAGGCATCATATGACTCACCACCTTGTAACCAGCATCTTTGGAATAGGCAAACGTTTCGCACACAGCCTTGACGGTGTGACCTCTGTTCGTATCTCTCGCAACATCTTCGTAAACCGATTGGACCCCGATTTCCAATCTGGTGCATCCGTATTTCAACATATCGCTCAAATGGGTCTCGGTACAGTAATCTGGTCTTGTTTCGATGGTGATACCAACACATTTGGTCAACGATTGTTGCGAGAATTCAATGGCTTCATCGATATCTTTACCATTGTAACCAGTCAAGGCGTTATGCAATTGGGTGATGAAGCCCTCTCTGTAATCGATGGGCAAGGACATGAACGTCCCACCCATGATGATATATTCCACCTTATCGATCGAATGGCCCAATTGTCTCAATTGTTCTATTCTTCCTCTGGCTTGTTCGTAGGGATCGTATCTGGCTCTGATGGCTCTCATGGAGGTAGGCTCGTATCCGGTGTAGGATTGCGTGGAGTATTCGAAATCGGAATCCGGACCACCAGGACAATACACACAAATGTTACCGGTATAGGCTATATGAGGACATCTATGTGGCTTGCACATCACGGCTACCACAGCGATACCTGAAGCGGTTCTCACTGGCTTGGCCTTCAACTTGGGTATTAAGTATTTCTTGTATTGATCTGGGATTGACGATATTATGTCTGTCAATCTCGGCTGTTGTTTCAACTTGTATTTCTTGGAATATCGGATAATCAACCCATTAAGATTGATATCCTTGGAGTTCTTCAATCCTGCTACAAGTTCCAACGAGATATCACCACAACATTGCAAGAATCTTTCCTTTTCAGGGGCCAATTTTTGTTTTGATTTTTGTTTCCCCGACATGTGCGTATTATGGCCAAGTTGTGCTACAAATGTCTCTTCACAATTAATTCACGCTTTCAAGATCTGAACCTTTGTCTCGTCATCGCTATCTCATCTGCGGCCTCCAAATTTTTTCGTCGTGGTGAAACCGAAACGGTTGACACACGGAAAAAGTTTATAATTTTTCACAATGGTAACCGCACTACGATCTCACCAGCGAAGTTATACAATTAACATCAACCTATTAAAGAGGGTGCAGGAAAAGGAGGAATAAGAGCAAACATGTTGTATTTGAATTCAAGAGGGATTTTGAATTTGGGGGCTAGAACCCTCAAAAATCCCGCTCTTTTGGTGAGATATGCCTCCACTTCAACCGAATCTTCCAAGCCCCAGAAGAAGGCATCAACCCAAATGCAAAGAATCCCAATCCGTTTATTGGGTGTGGCCTCAAGTGAGTAATTATTGGTGATTTCCGGAGGTTCCCACTAACAATTCCAGATTATTACATCAGTCCTGCCATCAAGAACACTCCGTTGAAAGATCAACCCATGAGATTCTTGAAACTCTTGGCGGGTTGGGGGTTCAGCACCTATGCGTATGTATTTATTCGTTATTGTTGGTGAGCGTTATTAACATCCTTCCAGAATTGCCACCTACAGATGGCAAACCAAAAAGAAGCTCGTTCTTAGAGATTGGAAAGAAAAGGCTGTCGATATCTTTGTCAATGCCAACCAAGGGTTTGCTAAGAAGAACGTTGCTCCTATAAACAACAGTCTCACAAAGTATGTCGAAGAGTCCCTTCAAAAGAGAATCAACGCCTTACCAAAGGATATCAGAATGGAATGGGAATTGGTCAAATTGAACTCCACTCCCACCATCGTCAACTTCATCCCTATCCCACTTCCATCAGGGAAGGTCATAGATAAATGTCAATTCACATTGCGTATCGACTCCACCCAAAAGTTGACTTTCTTAATACCAAACTCAGAAGTCCAAAGCGAAACCAAGAGTGTGGTCCAATATTTCGTCTTTACCGTCGACCCATACACCAACGACATGGCCATGGCTGGTACTCTCTTCGAATCCAAGGTATCCGACAGTATTAGAGGTGAATCTGCCTTTGAAACCCAAAAGGAAATTATGGACAGTATGGAAAAATCTGGAGATATCTTCCGTTCGAACGCTTGAACCGATATGTATATAGTAAATTATGATTCACGTGTTTATAGTGTACAATGTGTAAAACAATACGAAAAAACAATATATTAATGAATTGCAGTTCTCTAACGAACAGTGTTCGCTCATACAATTGAGTGATAGTTGTACATGCTTATTTTTGGTTCATGACATCAACATAGC
Source organism: Nothofagozyma chilensis (assembly GCA_030573195.1). Taxonomy (NCBI): domain Eukaryota; kingdom Fungi; phylum Ascomycota; class Pichiomycetes; order Serinales; family Cephaloascaceae; genus Nothofagozyma; species Nothofagozyma chilensis. The sequence goes on from JAJMCV010000092.1 coordinate 9,427, forward strand.
CACGACGAGGACCCCTTTTACTCTTACGGGTTGCCCCTGGAGTTCCAGCCAAGTTGATCAAGTCATCCAAGTTAGTATTAGATGGGACTGCTCTAATGGTAGGCGTAGAACCAGATGGCATTCGTGGTGGTGCCATTCCTGTTGGAGCTCCAGAGGACACACTTAGTTCAGGTGGAGCTGATGACGATGAAGGCGTCGGAGGAGGAGGTACACCAGAAGCTGAAACCTTCTTCTTTGGTGGTGGTGGTGGAGCGTCAGGGACTTGGTCTTCAATTGGCGCGTTTTTGTTGATCCATCTCTTCAATTTCTCATCGTAGACGAAACTACTCTCATCACCCAATTTGGCTCTCACTACCTTTGGTTCCGATGGGTCCTTCTTCAACCACGTGAACCATCCCTTTTTACCAGCATCATCCTTGGCATCATCTTTTTTGTCTTCTGAAACATCATCATCGTAGTTGTCCTCTTGCTCCGCAGCAGCGGCAGCAGCGGCAGCAGCCTGTTCCTCTTCTCTTTGTCTCTTTAACGCTATCTCTCTGGCTTTGATATCTGCTTCATCATCGTAATCGTCATCGTCATCGGATACACCTTCTATAATATCCTCATATTCTTGCTCCTTCTTGGCTCCAGAATCAAAGCTCGTTGGTGGATTGTATCCTGGAGCTGCAATTTTACTAGGATTGAAAGTAGGTGCTTGTAATGGAGCAAACATTGACTCTTGTAAAGGTAAATAACCATTGATTGGAGCTTGAGGTGGAGCATAAGAATTTGTCTTAGATAATGGAGGCGATGGAATATCATCCTCAGGCGACTGATATGGTTCATTGATAAAATCTTCTTCTGCTTCTTGAGTAACTTCCTCTTTCTCTTTCTCAGCTTCTATTTCCTTATCTTCAGCTTCAACCTGTACCACTTCTTCGGGTGGCTGGTAACCACCGTAGCTGTAAAAATCTATCGATTCTGTTGGTGGTTGGTAGGCCAACTCTGGTGTTGAATCAGACTGTTTAGGTTGGGGAGCTGCGTATTTGGAAGTACCTGGCGCTGGTGAATATCTGGATGAAGCTCTTCTGGAAGGACCACCTGATGGGGCGGCATATGGATTGAATGGTTGTGATACCTTAGAAACAGGAGGAGGAACCGGAGTAGAAGTATTCAAAGGCTCGTCTCTATCTACTTCAGGAATGTCATCAAGCGTTTCCTCATTGGCAGACTCTGGGACCTCATTTATAGATTCGGGGATTCCACCGATCATTCCCGAAATGGGCTCCCTATACATATCTGGAGCAACAGAGGAAACTTCGCTCATACTAGGGGACCCAAATTGGCTATGAAGAACAGGCTTGACGTTATTTCTCTTGGGAGAAAGACCACCAAATGCTGAGGCTTCACTCTTCAACGAGGGTGAGCGGACAAATCTGTTCATAGCCTGATGATCGATATATTCCGAATCATTATATCCCGAGTGAACAGAAACATTAGAAGCGGGATTAGAAGTACTGGAATTTGGCCCAGTGGTAGTTGAAATTCCACTAAAAGCTGCTTGAGAAAGTCCACTTGGAGTTGCTTGTGCCAAGTTCAACTTTTCGTTCAATGGAGTCAATGGAGAAGGCTTCATGTAACTTGGAGGTTGTTGGTACTCATTCAAATTCACATGGGCAACACTTGGAGATGAGGCATTGGAGGGAGCATACTTGGAGCGGATTGCTCTAGGCAGTTCATTCCTGGCGACATTTTGTGGTAGATAAGAAGGTGGTTGCGATGGTTGAGCGTTCTGCACTGGCGGAAGCTGTTGCACCTTCTGCATTGGTGGAGGTTGTTGCACTTGTTGGGCTGGTTGAGCTTGCAATTGCACTGGTTGGCTTGGATAAACACTTGCGACATTTGGTGATAAATGTTGCTGTGTTTGTTGTTTTGGAGCGTATTTTCCAATACCTAATGAGGTATTGTTACGAACCATTGGTGGAATTGCAGAAAAACTCTGTTTGCCGTTAAGAACATTAGCTGCACCAATAGAATTATTATTCACATCTGACGAAGTTGTTGGTGCTGAGAAGGAATTCACGTTATGCAAATAATGCGAATCATTTCTTGGTTGGGGTTGTGAATGAGGCATCAGTGAATTGTAAACTGTGAAGTCCATAACAGAGCCATTTCTTGAAACACTAGGACTGAATTTACTGAAAACACTTTCTTCTGCTGCCTTTGCTGGTTTAAGCTCTTCACCACCAGCAACAAATCTATCCAATTGGCCCCACATCTTGTCCAAGCTAACCTTGGAGATCTTGGTTCCGAACCATCCCAGTTCACCAGTAAGCTCAGAAATTCTCAACATCAACAATTGAAGTGATCTCAAACCAACAGGATTCAAGAAGATCGAGATCGATTTACCTGAAGACTTCGCAATGGTACTGATGGCATCACAATAACGCTGAGAGTCAGTAAACAATCCACAATCCGCTAAATATTCAGCATGTTTAACCTTAAATTGCAATAAATGTGGGAAGCCCAACGTAGGTAAATTAGCAGTAGCCGACGTTTGTAATGCATATTCATAAACTTCACTAAGGATAATTGAAATAACTGTACCAAAGTTCACACCTGAGTCGGAACCAAGCAATGAGAACACAACATCGGTGTTTCCTAATGGAACTGTAGACAACGGGACACCAGCCAACATAAAGCAAATATGTCCTCTTTCGATAAAGCCTGACTTGGTTAACAAGCCACCAAACTCGACCAAGAATTCACCCACTGCAGAAGATTGATTGTTAATCAAAACAAACGCAACCAACTCATTCCATTGTCCGATTGCCCAGTTTCTCAATGATTCATTTTCCGTAAGCTCTGTTATGACGGAGCGTACACCACCCCCACCTATCCGAATACCATATCCCAAGAGTCTGTTCACATGGTTATCATGGTTATTGAAAATTGCCTTCGAGTATTCTGTGACAGTCGATCCTAATTTCTCAGGACCCATGAAGCTAGACACTATAATAGCCATGCTCCAATCACCATGATCAATTGCAAACTTCAAAGCTGCTTCATTCTGTCCAGATTGGAGGAACTCGCTGAAAGACACCAAATCGTGTTGTTCCAACCTATGGGCATTATATGGAGCACTAACTGTAGTGCGATTTAACATTTGCGACACAGTAGTAAGATTCTCTACCGTATCATTAGCAGGGTAATTCACTCTAGGATTCAACAAAGAACACACTGTTCTAATAAACTCCTTCGATTGGACATTACCATTGTAGTTGATCAATTCTGCCAAAATCTGACATATTAAGATTTCAGATGACGGACGGTTCTCATGTCTCAACGAAGAAACTGTTTCACTTAACCACTTTTCAACGTCCTTCTTTTTCTTCGTCTTGCTCAAAGGACCTGGGAACGAACTTAAAACTAGATCCTTCTTCAAGATTAAATCAATATCTGTGATCAACACATTGGTTTCCCTTTGATATGGAGTAGAATTATCCTTCAAAATAACTAGCCTTTTACCAGTACCCCAAGAGAAGATAGGGAATTGCCTGTGTCTTAACGACTCAGGATTGGCCATCTTTTGGGGAGCAACGAAATGGTTAATTGGGGCTGAACCAGCATTGGTAGTTGGCATTCCAGGATTGTAAGTGCCTGTTGCTGGTGGTGGGATGAACATACTCGGTTGAGCTGGTTGCTCCACCTGTTGTGGTTGATATTGATTAATCGGTTGATTGTCATATCTTTGTTGAGGATGTTGGGGAGCTTGCAGTTGCGGAAACTGTTGTGGCGCATAAGGCAGAGGCAGAGGTACTTGCTGGATAGGTGGTAATCCAGGCTGATACTTCGACGAATTGCCATAAACATCCGCTGCCACATTTCCCAGTGTTCCTGATGAGAACTGAGGGAACCCATGACCACCATTTGAAGGGCTTTTCCCATGGAAATTGTTGGACATAGAACTACTTCTAGAATGAGGGGCATATCTACCCTGCGGAAGATACGGAGATTGCGTAGACTTGGAAGAAGGATTAGGACCAAGATTAGTATTAATAGCATAAGGGGAAGGCTTTTTCTGATCGCCTGCAAATCCATCATGTGAAACTGTAGCTTGAGGAGCCATAGGTGAATAACGTGGCTTCTGCGCAATCGAGGCTAACGGTGGAGGAGGCATAACTGGATTATTAGAGCCAGTATTGACAGGCATTGGTTGAATTGGTGGAGCCGCATATGGATTTGAAGGTGGTGGGGGTAATATTTGGTTCGGTGGTGCCATTCCATAAGGCGAATTATTTAACGAAAGAGCAGGCGGAGGAACCACCCCACTTGGGACTTGTTGTGGTTGTTGGAAGTTCTGGGGAGGTGGAGCATATGGGCTATTGGTGCTTCTTTTTGGGATCGATATAGGAGCACTGACAGCAGCATATGGATTAGCCGGTGGTTGTTGAACAGTAACTTCTGGTTTGCCATATGGGTTAACCGGAGGTTGTTGATGAGAAACATCTGGTATAGCATATGGGTTAACTGGAGGTTGTTGATGAGAAATATCTGGTATAGCATATGGATTAACCGGAGGTTGTTGATGAGAAACATCTGGTTTGGCATATGGATTAACCGGAGGAGCAACTGGTTGATGTACCGGAGGATGGGGAATTGTACTGCTTCCTGACGGTGACCGACCTAAACCTCCAGGACCTTGATTTTGTTGTAATTGCTGTTGTTGCATGTAGGGGTTAGCAGCTGCAATGGCTCTTACCGGCTTTGCGGGTTTAATAGGAGCCAAATTCATTGGCAATTCCTCAAAGAAAGATTTCTTTGCACTAGCAGATTTCTTTGCAATTGGAGATTTACTGGCAGTCGCAATATTGGAAGTTTGACCAAATGCGACAGAGGAATTGTAAATGGTTGCTTGTTTCACAAGAGGCGACAGAATTGGAGCATATCTGTTAGAAGACTCATGAGTCTTGACAGGTACTGCTTCTGGAATGTAAGGACTAGACTTTGAAGAAACTTCTTGGGTTGGAGCGATCTCATTCTCATCCAACAAGTCGTCATCAAGATTAAGGAAGCTGAATTTGTCCGCCTTTTTAACTGGTTCTTCGACAGACTCATTAACAGGGATCGATACAGGTTCTTCTACCGCTGGGTCACTAATTGGCACATGTTCTTCTTCCACTGGATTATTAACATGAACTGGTTGTTCCTCCATAGTAGGAAAAGGGATTTCCTTTCCGGTTTGAGTGACTTCCCATGGCATTTGTTCTGCAATATCATCAGCAAAAAGAGTGGATAAACGGTTATTCGCAGCAGAAGTTGATTGTTGGTTCTCTGGTACCTTAATGTGGTCAACTGTTTCCCAAGGCATCGGATTGGAAATATCACTTTCCCATGGCATGACCTCTGGCTCTGGCTCGCTTGGACCAGTCAAAGTTGCTGGAGATTGTTGTTCGATTTCCTTTGGTTGCTCTGCTTCCCAAGGTAATATTTCACTTTCATTAGAGAACAAATCATTGTTGGAATCAATTACACTTTCCTCCTCTTGCTTAGGCGATCTTTCTTCTGTATGTACACTCTCCAAGGGCAAGGAAGAGTCATTAGATGTTGTTTTTTCTTCCTGTAGTTTAGTGTCCGATTCAAGCTCTTTATTGTGATGTCCGTTGGCTAGCGAGACTGTTTCAATTGTATCAAGTACAACTGGTTCTATAATTGCCTCTTCATAGGGTAATTGGGCTTGTTTAGACTCAATCTGTTCGGATTCCCATGGTAATTTTTCATTGTATTCAGGTTCTGCGGTTTCCGATTGTAATGGTAGAGTCCATTGTTCGGGTTCTTGAGGAATAGAAAGAGATTCAATTGGTTCTTCAATTGGTTCTTCAACTCTCTCTTCGATTGGCTCTTGCACTTGCTCTTGAACCGGTTCTTCAGTTGGTCCTTCGATAGGTTCTTCAATTGGTTCTTGAACTGGTTCTTCAACCTCAGTTGGTTCTTCAATTACTTCATGAAATGGTTCTTGAGCTGGTTCTTGAGCTGGTTCTTGAGCTGGTTCTTGAGCTGGTTCTTGAGCTGATTCTTCGATTGGTTCTTCGATAGGTTCTTCAATTGGTTCTTCAGTTGGTTCTTCAGTTGGTTCTTCAGTTGGTTCTTCAGTTGGTTCTTCAGTTGGTTCTTCAGTTGGTTCTTCAGTTGGTTCTTCAGTTGGTTCTTCAGTTGGTTCTTCAATTGGTTCTTGAGCAGATTCTTGAACTAGCTCTTCAACTGGTTCTTCAGTTGATTCTTCAGCTGGCTCTTCGACTCTCTCATCAACCGGTTCTTCAATTGCTTCTTGAACTGGTTCTTTAATAGACTCTTGAACTACCTCTTCAACTGGTTCTTCAACGATATCTTGAACCTTTTGAACCTTCTCGTCACAACGTTGTTCAATTTCTTGCACCATCTCACCAACAGAACCCTCATGAATCAAGGAACCTTCAACCAAATCCTCTCGTATTTTCTCACCAAAAACGTCATTTTCCGTCAAGACAGCTTCATTCACTTCGTCCATCTTAGACTCTCCAACAAGTTCCTCGTCTAGACCTTGTGGTATGAATTTCTCCTGAACTTCAGCAACAGTTTCTCCTCCAATCAAAGTAGGTAATTGACCAACATCTTCAATATTGGGTAATTCACCCTCATCCTCTACAGATCGAACTTCATTCTCGATGGTGTCTGTAATTGGCGAATTCTGCCCAATGGACTCCAAATCGCGCTCAGAGTCATTTGATTTCTCGTCCCCGTTCGCCTCCAAATGTGATGTTATATCTTTCTTCGGCTCTCTCTCGACAACATCAGAAATAACCGGTTCAATAGTTTCGTCCGTTGATGGGACCTCGGCTTCTTCCTGTCCAATTGGAGCAATTTCGTCGGAACTTCCAACAATGCCCGTCAGCTGCACATCCTGGATCTCCTGCTCGAATTCCTCCAATTCTTTGTCTTTTTTCAAATATTGTCTTGATGTGTTGGCACTATCCAGCGCTATGTGAGATATCTCCTCGCCAATGTTCATGGTCAACAATCCAAATCACACGGCGCAAAAACGAATATTTGATAGCGGTGATCTGTTACTGTGCTACACGTGCAATTATCCGCCGATTGACTTTATTCGCTGCCAATTTGCTGGTGTGTTGTTCTTCTTTGCGGTTAAGTTGGCGACGTGCTGTGATCTAGCTGGTATCTGCACGATTTACCGGGGGTCCTAACCAAGTATTCACACGACCTTCAGTGATATGGAGAATGGTTCCAGATTGGAACAATATCAAATTATACCAATTGAAGTATGAACATATGATTAACAATACTTGTGATTGTATATCTCTATATTTCCGGAAAAAAACACAATTACGAATAGAAACAGAATTACCATTGAGAACACAATCTGTAAAAGAGATTACAGATGTATTGACAAATGAACATGATTTCCAATAATGAAAGAAAGAATGGAATTAAATAAATTACAGCGTTCAATACATTCCAATACATTTCAATACATAGTAATATAGAAACGTAACAATAGAAATGTGTTTCTCTAACTAACTCGATCACGTGATATTCCCAGATCTGGTCAAAACGTCGAATGTGTTCGCGATCTGGTTTGAAGCGTCGGGTGGGGCCATCAAGAGCCCTATGGCTCTGTAAAGACGACAGACCATAAAAATGACAAATGTCATAAAACAATTCTTATTGCAATTATCACATCATATAACCATTCCTAATCCTACATCTTCTCTACACTCCACCATAACACAGCCGCTCATCTCTTACACCCCACGTCAGATGTCACATGGGCTGAGTATCACAACCCAACGCCAACATCAAAGCCTACAACACCACACCATCAACACAAAAACAATCTCTCTACAACATCACCACCACCACCATCACCACCACCATCTCTGTACCCCACATCGCTCCTCCATGTCCTTGTTCTTCCCCAGAAAGACCCTATGACGGCATCGCCGTGCCGACACCGTTCCGGTATCCACACACAATTCTAAAAATAGTCCTCCAATTTTATTTACTCCATCATCTCAACTTAGTTAAGCGATATACGAAAGAACGCCCTATTGTGTAGTCTCCATATATATACCATCGACAGTATTTCACGGACATCACGACACGTTGCACATAGACACTTCATTTCGATCCGACCCATAACCGGCCCCCACATCGCCCCTACTATTTCATTTGGCAATAAGTTATACCATCGAGATACATCAGCATGGGAAGAAGAAAAATCGAAATACAGCCCATTGGCGACGAGCGGAACAGAACAGTGTAAGTAGCAGCTTTCGGACATATCCGCCAACATACTAACTAGTCAGAACGTTTGTCAAACGGAAGGCTGGACTCTTCAAGAAGGCACATGAATTGGCAGTGTTATGTAAAGTGGACTTGGCGGTGATTATCTTCGGCCATAACAACAAGGTTTATGAGTTTTCGTCGGTGGACACGAAGAATCTTCTTGAGAATTACTCCAAGATCGACAGACCGCACGAGTCGAAGAGTCCCGGCGATTATGGCAATTACAAGAAAAAGAAACAGATCCCCTTGGCCTTGGCCAGAAGAACCCATCAACACACAAATTCGATGACCGAGATCGATTCGGAGGACATCGAAATGGACGATTCCGACGACTCGGACGACGGAACTCCCGAGCCCAAGAGAAGAAAGAGATCTTTCCAGGAAACCTTTTCCCCCAAACAGGCTTCCTTCAAACACGATCCGGCCGTGAAACAGATCCCACCGCCTGCAAACGAAGATGTGATGCCGAGTTTGGGCACGAAGAAATTGCCTTACAAAACCCCGGATCAATTGAAGATCCAAACGAACTTCCAACTTCTACAGCAGCAACAGTACAACCAGCTGGTGACGGGCACTACACCCTCAAGCCATACACAACAGGCAACTCCGCCAAATTACAACTCAAAATTGCCCTCGTTAACATCCATCAGCACATACAAGTCATCTTCGCCTGTGTATAACAGCACCGAGTCCGATAGTTCTCAGAAACATAACCAGAGACCGATTCTCCGGGTTCAAATTCCTCCCAATCCAAACGATACAAAGAAACAAGATTCCGCCGCTACTATAACTGCCATAGAGAATAACCATTCCACAAATCCGTCTCTTAAGGCAGATGACAGTTCCCCCGTCTCTCCAAAGCCACTCAAATCACTCAATTTAGATAAAACATCCAAGGCAAACAATTCGTTGCCCTCGATGGCAACAACGCTCGGTGGGGTTTCTGGCCCAAATTCCAAATCATCAAATTCCACTCCCATCAGTGCAACAGCTCAAGGGGGTCCGTTTTTTCTTCCTCAACCATCCCCATCTTCACAATTCACAAATAATATCTTACCGACTCCAATATTGAACCAAGTGTTCAACAATAACAACAACAACAACAACAATAATAATAATAATAACAGTTCAACCTCCAACGCGATCAATCCTGGAAACCATCCCGGCGATTTGATGATCGATAAAGACAAGTTTCCTACCTCATCGGCCAATTTCAAGCCTCCCTTCTTTCCTGGATTTTCTTCCGGAAATTTGGGAGAACAGACTCCGATTAGTGGTCTACCTTCAAGATATGTGAATGATTTATTTCCTTCGCCGTCAAATTTCTACTCATCGGAGTGGAATATTCCTTATGGCACAGGAACGACGCCGTTGCCAACATCCACATCTCATCTTTTACCCGTGAGCCTACAACAGCAACAACAACAACAGCAATTGCAATTGCAACAACAGCAATATTCTCAGCAAATATCGCAGCAACAACAACAACAACTACATTCAAATGGTCTCAAGAACCAACCATCCAATTTGAGTAAAAATGATGCCATGCCGTCTCCATTACAATTCGTTGGTCCTTTTGGTGCCATCAATTCCAATTACAAGTCAGAAACTAAATGACAATGAGATTCTTTTTATTCATTCTTTAGCATTTTTTGTCCGTTTACTTTATTCTGTGTTATTAGTTTTAACTTGTATAATAGGTTTTATGAGAATGTGTAGAGAAGTACTTTCGATAAGTTGATTGCCACCGGTTCAACTCATGCTTATATCATATTGAAGGTGAGAATTGTGTTTTTTGGCGTTCATCGGGTTGATTGTTAGCACGTAAAGTGTCTTATTTGAATAGGTAGAGATATAAAGTGATATAATGATATAGTGATAGAGTGATATAGTGATAAAGTGATATAGTGATATAGTGATATAGTGCTATAGTGATATAGTGCTATAGTGATATAGTGATATAGTGATATAGTGATATAGTGGGTATTTATTCAAGGTTAGTCAAGGAGAAATCGCAAGAAGGGCGGAAAAAGTCAATGAACAAGTTAGCTCTTTATAACTGTAGATATTATTACGCCATATCTCCACCACTCCAATTGAGGAGCGAGTTGGAATAGACTTTCTCTCCGTCTAACTACAAAATCAAGGAAGTCGTAAGGAACACTTACATCAATGCGGAGCTATAGGAATCAAGAACTGAGGAATTTCCCCTTTTGGCCAACGTTGTTCTTCTTATCCAAGTATCTAACACCGATCCTGACCTCATATTTTCAGATTTAAGCTTATACTTGAGAAACATTCCTTGAGCCATGAAAGTTTCGAAGCGAATGGTTTGACATAAGTTTCGAGCTGTCAGATCTGGAATCAGATTCTTGGACATTGAGACTATTTAGTTGGAAAACCGCTTGAATTGTCTCAAATAAAGAGCAAACAAATAGGTACTTGATATTTACAGTCCTTAGCTTTTATCTCCTTAGCTTTTAGCTCCTTAGCTTTTATCTCTCTACATTTTATTTAGTTATCCTTCTAGTTTTGAGTACTCATTATATTCACACACCAACCGTATAACCCAATTCACCTTATTACTTCATCAGGAAATCATAACGATTTTCAACCATCTAGTATAATTAACATATCCTCCTCCTTGGTCATTGATGTGATATCCTCGATTTATTTGCCATCTATACCCATCTTGTCTCTAATAAGATCCACCTGCTCTCATCTCCCAGGTAATGGTCCATGTCCAATAATGCATCAATGCTGCAATAAATGCACGTGCTTGTATAATACTCTCAGCCCTAACCCTAGTCATCTCCTGCGACGCACTCAAACACAGTCACATCCACTTCCAAAACCTTACTCTTACATAAGCTCTGACAAATCGTTAGACATTTTCCACCACCATAGTTAATTTTCCAGGCCAATTTTCGCTCACTACAGTGAATTTTCCATTATTATAAAATTTTATCAAAAGGTTTATCTTGAAAAGGACTACAGAGTAAACAAGGCAGATATACCACGTCAATATGAAGGTATGTAGAACAATGATAAAGATGTAGTGTGTTCATACAGAAGGATATAACAGAAATAAAACGGATTATAATTGGAGGGAGACGAAAAGAATTGGACAGAGATGCGATATCCGAGTGTACGATGTGATATTTTCCCATGGATATCAATACAAGAAGCAAGCAAAAGCAAAACAATACCATTACTTGTGTCGTTCAAGTCCCTGTTCATCACAGACATCAGCTAAAAAATTTGCGACCCCTACTAACTCTCCAGCTTAACATCTCTTATCCAGCCAACGGTACCCAAAAGTGTGTCGAAATCGATGACGAACATCGTTTACGTGTTTTCTACGAAAAGCGTATGGGTCAAGAAGTCGAAGGTGACTCAGTCGGTGACGAATTCAAAGGTTACATCTTCAAGATCACTGGTGGTAACGACAAGCAAGGTTTCCCAATGAAGCAAGGTGTCATGCACCCAACCAGAGTTAAGTTATTATTAGCTAAGGGTCACTCATGTTACAGACCAAGAAAGAACGGTGAACGTAAGAGAAAGTCCGTTAGAGGTTGTATTGTTGCCCAAGACTTGGCTGTCTTGTCCTTGGCTATTGTCAAGCAAGGTGATGCTGAAATCGACGGTTTAACCAACGCTTCCACTCCAAAGAGATTAGGTCCAAAGAGAGCTAACAACATCAGAAAATTCTTCGGTTTAACCAAGGAAGATGATGTCAGACAATTCGTTGTTAGAAGAGAAGTTACCAAGGGTGAAAAGACTTACACTAAGGCTCCAAAGATCCAACGTTTAGTTACTCCACAAGTCTTGCAAAGAAAGCGTCACTTAAAGGCTTTGAAGATCAAGAACGCTCAAGCTCAAAGAGATGCTGCTGCCGAATACTCTCAATTATTAGCCAAGAGATTACAAGAACGTAAGTCCCAAAAGGCTGAAATCAGAAAGAGAAGAGCCTCTTCATTAAAAGCTTAAGCACTATACAAAAAAAGAGGTTTTTAATGGTTCTGTATTTGGTTTAATATACATAAAATTTGAATAAATTTAAAAATGTACTATTGATGGTAATAATGAGTGTAGAATTAGATCAGTAGGTAGTTTGTTGTGGAGTGAGTGGTTGGTAAATTTTTTACTTCATGAAGGTTACGCAACACCACGAGCCTACCTACTTCAATTAACAACATACAAATATATTCATTAGTAACATCCTATTTTACATATGCAGAGTTTATCTTCAATGCGGACCAATTCGTTTTTCATCTTCCAATCTCTTTCTTCTCTTAGCCTCCACCTCTGCTTCATCTACAGCCTCGTCGTTGACTCTCTTCACATGGTCAACAGACCCACTATATCCATCCCAATAGACCTTTTTACTACTGGAGTCATCATCTGTGTTCGATCCTCCCTTTCTAGCCAATCTTGTCAAATTCTCGAAGATCTCATCCGTAGATACATTGGTGTATGTATTGTTCTTACGCTCAAAGTTCTCTCTTTCCGAGTTGTATCTGGGATCACGCAATAAGATACGCAAATGCTCCGATAATTTGGATTCGGGTATTAGCTTCTGAGTCAATGGATCTTTGATCATTTTTTCTGTCTGTGTGTTGTTTCTTCTTTGATTTCTTGATCTGGTTTCACTTGAATCCTTGATTTTGATACCCTTTGGTCGAGGGATGAAAGTTCCAGGTGTAGAGGCAGGCAATGGTACCTCAACAGGCTGTTTCACTTGCGATTTTGCAACATATATTTCCTTTTCGGGATTATGTGGCTTGTCTTCCAATAGAGAATTGGCCTTCTTTTGCTCTAAAGACCGATATTGTAGTTCTGCAATCGAAACAGCAGGAGGCAATTCAGTATACATATCCACGTCATCGAAGGTGATGGTCTCGACAATGACGAAATCCTGCCAATCAATGGAGGCAAACTCCAATTTTTCCTTCTCAATTCGGTCAGTCTCTTGTTTCTGTTCAGATTCCTTCTGGGATAAGAATTCTGCTCTATGGAACGCCTTACCGAGCAACAAAGACGTAGATTCGGCGGTTTCCGCAAGTTCCTTGATCAAGGGGGAATCAGAGCCCAAATCCAAGAGAAACACGTATTGTTTTACATAATCGCTATATAACCGATTCAAGGAATGTTCCTTCTTGAGGAAATCAAATTGGCCCGAATGGTTCTTCTGGGTCAAGATGTGATTCCGGTAATTCTCTCCATTTTTCGCCACAAATAAAGCCGCCAATTTGATGATATCTAGGTCTAATGACGAAATTGGCGGCAAATCTACCATGAATTGGAACTTCTTCGGTAATGGCTTATCCATCGCCACAATCGTCGTGGGATTGGTCTCCTTCGCAACATCTTTCCCTAGCCGAATCTGTTCCAATTTCCACAAATAGTAGCCGTTATACGGGTCCGAATTCGATAAAAAAGGGAATTCATGAACTTTCAGCTTCATTCGGGTCTCGAAGTTCTTTCCGTTTTTAATGACATATGGAATGAATTTCTCGATGTTTTCTATGATTTTTGCCGGAGGTATGATTATTTCCTCGGGAATACTCGACACCATGATCTTCGGCACTGTTTCTAATTATGGCTTCTTTATCCATTTATTCGCTTTATCTCCAAAAGGCTCATCTCTGAAAGAGTCGTGTGCGAACCGAGTTATATAACTGCCAGAAATAACTTATAATGAAGAATATATAAAATATGATATGAATAAAATATAAATAGATGTCTTCAATCCAAATTGCCGCAATCGTGTCTTTTCCCCCAAAGGGTCTGATTCGCAACATCATGGATGTGACATCTAGCCCCAATTTATGCATCAGCCATGCTGAACTATTTCTATTAATTATGCCAAAATGTCCATTATCAATCAGACAAAAAACCCAATAAATCTGTCACACTTCTGTAATTCACAGCCCAACGGCTCGTATTGTCGTATCCCCCACCGCTCAAATAGTGTTGGGATGCACCGAAGCTGTACCTCGAGCGATGGGCTTCTTCCGCTGATGACTGCAACAACGGTGTGGTGGGGGGTCGTCATTGTAGCACACCATCCGAGTTCTCGAGTGCCGACTCTTCCAGCTGTGTTCTGGCTCCATCATCCCTACGGCCCAATTATCCCTACGGCCCAAGTATCCGCATTCTGCCTCCTCCACCATTCCTTCCCCATCCACACTATATATAGTATCTGCTGACGTAAGTCCCCAACACATGCACCTACATTGATCAGGTGTAGAGAAGATATTGATCCACAAGAAACCTTCACACTCCATTGACGGCATGCCAAGATGAATTCCATACAATTCCTTGCAAATACCGTCGACAGACATTTGCATCGAGACGAAAACACACCGTCCAACGACGATTCCAAACTGACGAGCGATAACGATCCAAGCTCGATACAACTGGCTGACGCCAACGAGGTGTCCAATGAGCCAGAAACAGAACCGGAGCTGCTAGCGCGCTCTGTTCCATCGAATAACGGCCCCAGATTCGTCCACACCCTTCTATACGTCGTGTTCTTCCTACCCAACCATCTCATCCTCAAACCGATGTTGTTCATGTGGCTTGTCGTCATATATCCATTCACCTACTTCTTCAACACGGACGACTCGCACAACTACCAATTTTCCATCGACCCCAATCTTTCCACCGCCTCCTCCGACGAGAAAACGGAGCTAATAAAGGAGGAATCCATCTTGTCCGACACAATCAAGTCCCCCACGTCGTACTCCAAGTTCATCATCTCGCCACCAAAGAACCTCTTTCCCTATTACAAGACAACCCCGCGCAAGAAGACCTTGGTGCTTGATCTCGACGAGACGCTCATACATTCGCTCTCGCGGGGCGGCAGAATGTCCACGGCTCACATGGTGGAGATCAAGTTGAATAACATAGCTACCTTGTACTTTGTCCATAAACGTCCCTTTTGTGATGAGTTCTTAAAGGAGGTTTCCAAATGGTACAACTTGATCATCTTCACCGCCAGTGTGAAGGAATACGCCGACCCTGTGATCGATTGGTTGGAGAACGGCGACAAACTCTTCTCCCAGCGTTTGTATAGAGACGATTGCACCTATATCGCAGACAAGGGCTACATCAAGGATCTAGCCATCATCGATAATGATTTGTCCAATTTGATCATCATCGATAATTCCCCCGTCAGTTACGCCTTCCATCTCGACAACGCCCTACTGATAGAGGGCTGGATCAACGATCCCAGCGATAACGACTTGTTGCACTTGATTCCCGTATTGGACGGCTTACGCTTCACTACAGACGTTAGATCCATCTTGAGCTTGAAAAGTGGAGAAGAATCCTTCGACAAGTATATTTAGGCCCAAACAGCCACTCCTGATGTCATTAATGAATTTTTAATTATAGAATAAAAAGTTATGCAAATATATTCCATTTATTAGAACCCTTATGTATAGTATTAGAACCCGCCAATATTATCGTCACTGTCATAGCTATCGTATTCATGATCCTGTTTCTCTTCATCATATCTTCTGGCATTATTAATTAGATTGCTTATAACACTTGTGATCGAGTTGACATTATTGCTCTCTTTTCCCGTTTCCTTCTTTTCTTTTATGGGTGACTTTGACGCTGCTGGAGCGCGGAAATTCAAAAAGTCCTGTTTATACGCTTCTTCATCTGAACTCACGTCATCATATTCCTCATTCTTGACACTCTTCTTTGCAGTGGACTCTTCGACATTGTAATTCGAGTTCAAAACATTGATATGACCATTATTGAAGATCCTGGACTCGCTTAGTCCGTTATCTCTGAATTGATTGTCACTTTCATAATCGCTCTCTTCTGGCTTATTCAATTTCAATTGTGCCGTGTTATAACTCTTGCAAATATCGCATCTCAAGCCCAACACATGGTATTTGACATTGGATTTCCCTTTGCAATCATTACAACTGACTACACAACTCCAATTGTTATAAGGATGGGGAAGTTGTTGCATTTGGATCTCTTGGTCCAACACTCGGAATTGCGTCTCCATGTTGATCACAGTTTTGGAACAAATAGGACATTTGTACAGATGTTTAGTATATTCATCAAAGCAAGATTGATGGATACTATGACCACAACTCATAAAGGCGACTGTTTTGGTAGACGTAAACATATATTCCCCGCAAATTGGACAATTGGATTGGGTAGAGTTCTCCATACATTTGTGGCCATCTTGTAAATCGATGGATAAACAGGCATTACATCCCTTGCAATGAAAGAAATCCTGTCCAAGACCAAGGCCAAGTCGACAGATCCCACAATCGTCGCAATGATAGATATCTTTGCTCACATCATCGTCAAAGAGAACACATTGGGCACAATAATAATTGGCAAACTCTATCTCGCAATTTGCACATTCAGCAGAAGGAAGTTGTGGAGTGAAACACTTCATACACAATATGTGTTTGACCTTATTCCTTTCCATTTGATGATTGGTATTGGGATCCGCATCATGACAAAACCGACATGTATACCATTTGAAACAAGTAGGACATTCCAATTTGCAGCTTCTTTGATAATGTTGACATCCGAGTATTGCCTCTGTTTCGTCATGGAAGGTCGCACGTTTATCAGATGCTGATAAGATTACTTCATCATCAGAGTCACCAGACCCATATTCCTCGTCATCTTCGCCATGATTTTCCTCTAATTTGAACTCAGACTCGTTGGTTGTGTTCGGTTCAATTTGATGTCCAGACTCGACTGGTTCCTTGTCTTTATGACCTTCATGTTTCTTGATCTCTAGCTGTTCATTCAAGTATTTGTAATAATTACCCATCATTAATCTCGTGATCAACTTGTTTTTATTAGATTGAGAGACACTTTCCAATGATTGGATCTTCTGGATTCGAGTTCTTAGTATGGCTTGACTATGGAAGTCGTTGGAGGACTCTAGTTCGGTCAATTCTTTTATATCAGACATGGACAAGCCCGTGATGTTGTCCAAACTAGAATCGCTATTGTTTAAATCCTCAATGATTTTCAACTTGTCTGTGTGTCTTTTCTTTGTTCTCTTTTTCGCTGTTACTTCTTCCTTTGGAGGCACCACCACCTCGTTGATTATAGGTTGGTATCTTTCGACTAAGGGCTCCACACCGATCGGTTCGGTCATATTCTTTTCCTTCTCGTCGACAAAATCATCCTCCAAAGGCGAATTGATGGTCTCGTGAATTATGTCCGCCACCGGCTTCAATCTTTCTACAGCACTGGTGATGGAGATGCCTAGATCCAAATCGTTCATGAAATTTAGCATCTGGATCCTGGACAGAATGGCAGTTCGGATGGAATTGACATTCTGATTGGATCGTTCATTGTAAGTACGAATATATTCCTTCAATTGGGCCAATTCGGGAAGATTTCTTAGGTTAGGGAAATTGGGCAACTCCGGGAGATTCGGCAAATCTGGCAAAGTTGCAAAAGAATGGAGATTTGGCAATTCAGGCAACGATGACGAGAAGTTGGGCAAAGTGGGCAAATTGAATCTCAAATTAGAGGAGAATTCTGCCATTGTAGGGAAATTGCCTATTCTCTCGAGGTCCTCAGTCAACGAATCCGAGTCTGAATTCGAATCAGACACAGAAGTCTTCGACTTCTTTTTGGCACGGGATTTCCTCGGAGATTTGGACAATCCCTCTATTATGGACATATTCGATTATGGAAGAGATGACGACAAGGCAATTTTTTCTCGAAGCGACAAGCAACAGCAGAGCCAAGAGTCGGTGGTTAGGTGAATCTCTGGCGCTTTCTGGTCTCCACTATACGAATTCACCGAAATCAGCAGATTTCACTCAATGGTGGGATATATTTTTTTGACAGATCGTATGTTCTATGTGGTTGGGCCGAAACCGTTGGGTTTGATCTGAAGTTCGGATGTGGCAGCGGCAAGGGAACGGGTTGGGCAGACTTGTAGCGTATCCTCTTCAACTACAATCGGCTCGGGATCTGCGTTCTCTGATCCGATGGCTAGTAGCGATGTTGAAGAGAAGCAAGTCGCCAGATCAAGAATTGATTATGGCGCCGGTGCAAACACGTCGGTTGCAACCAAAACGGTTGGGCCGAGGAAGACCGTTGGGGAAGATGTGACATATAACAGAAGATGGGGCGCAATTGGGTGGGTCATGGAGCAAAAGGGAACTATTAGAACGAATACGCATAATCTAATGCATGTTATGTTCTAAGTCCATGTTCACATGGTGTTCTGGGAGTAGAGTCCCCTCAGGAAAGTGCACATAACCATAGATAGGGCCGCTGCAAGTGCGATGTTGCAACCAAATGGTTGCAAGAAGAGATGGGAGGATGGGATGGGAGGATGGGGGATACGGTGAGGAGATGCGGAGATAAGATGAGATGAGAAGATGAGGAACGGTTGATTTTGGATTGACGATCTATGTAATGGTGAATTTTGGATGTGTATTGGAGGGAACACCCATTCACCACAGCTGATCTATATATTATGGAATAAACGAACAATTAAGAATATTCTGTGATTTATTCTATCTTGCATTCCCTGGGTTTGATATTTTCGCTCTCGTGATATCTATTGCGATATCTATTGCTATACTCTTACAAAGCGCACATGTTGTATGATGGAAACAGAGAGGATCGGATTGTCGGAGATTGTGTTTCCTTTTCATGTGCTTATTTAGCTAAATTGTTTCTTTTTCTTTAATATCAATAAAAAGTTAATTCTAATATATCAATATGAAA
>JAJMCV010000102.1:0-255862 GCA_030573195.1 Nothofagozyma chilensis
TACAACTACAACTACAACTACAACTACAACTACAACTACAACTACAACTACAACTACAACTACAACTACAACTACAACTACAACTACAACTACAACTACAACTACAACTACAACGATAACTTGACTAATACAGAAGTATATTGTATTTTGGATATTGTATTCGTTTTTATACCATTGTATTGTATCTTTTATACCATTGTATTGTATCTTTTATACCATTGTATTGTATCTCACCACTCAACTTCACCACACAACTTCACCACTACAACACCACACCTATCTGTAACTCCTCTATATTAATTAAATGTCCATTCTCCTTCAATTAAACAAATCATTCAACACATCCTCTTCACACCGTTCCAAACTTGCTGGATTCAAACTGTAATTCCTCTCGAAGTTATTAAGACTCAAGGAGTCGAAAAACGACTTCAAATTTCCAGCATGACTTATCTTATGAACACCATATAATAATGGTACCAATTTCAGGTTTTCTGACGATTGGAGGTTCTTTTCCAATTGAGCACTTATTGTCTCGTCCTTCACGAACTTCAATTCCTTCAACATGGAGATTTTATCGATCAACGAAGAAAGAGGAACTTCGCTTGGTCTGTGAATGGCATCGTTATTGTCTGTTATAAATAACCATTCTGCCAATTTGAACTCGTCATAGCCAAGAATCAATAGGAGGTCCAAGAGCTTGCTGGCATTTAATAACGTATTCAATTCGCCAGCATCTAAGGAATCGTAATCGTCGCAATCTAAAAAGCCCTGGAAAATGCCCTGTAATTCGCTATAGAACACAATCCAATGAGCCAACAAATGATGTTCTCCAAACCTCAACACGATGCATCTTAATAGCAACAAGATATCGCCTCTGAGTAGCTTGGATCCGTTGCTGATCAAGCTTTCGGTTATTCTCTCGAACAAGTCGCCGGTACTATTCAAGAAGAAATCTTTTGGTTGGACCATTAATAAGAAGGACACCCTTCTCAAATGCAACACTCTGGACTCGATTTCCGAGTCGTTCCAATTGAACAACGTGGTGGTAGTTGGTTGTATTTTACTCAAAAAGTCACCAAATCTCTCTTTGTCGCTTGAGATCCAATCGGATACAACAGAGCTCCACGGTTCAATCTGGCTATCCTGGATTTTGAAGAACGATTGGTCCATGAACACATCGTTCACAGTACTTCTCCAAAGCTTGATTTGGCTCACTTTACCTAATTTATTGGTCAAAAGAACCACATTTGCCGGGATTTCTCGAACCTTTTTAGACTTGAACGCAGGAACAACCAAGTTCACTACAATCGATTGGAGAATCGAGGGAACCTTATCCTGATCTTGGATAATAAGGTCCAAATTGGATATCAAGCTATTGATGGCTTCAACCATATCTCCCAGTTGCGAAGCAAAAATCACCGGCTCTGAACCACCGGACTCCTCTGAGCTTTGTACTACAGATTCCTCGGATTTATCAGTCAAAACAGAGAAAGCAGCACCGAATGGACGGTCTTTGCCCGTCAATGAGGCCGTTAAGAGCTTGATGAATTGGTCTGCCAACTCCTTCTTGATTCGTTTCTGTTCGCCAAATTTTGATTTGGTTAATTTCACGGCCAAATTGTTACTGAATCTCAACAAATCTGGCAATAAGGCCTTGAACAAGTTGAGATGACTCGTGGTGTCTTTGAAGAATTGGAGTAATATATTCCAAATGTCCTCAACACTATCATCATCCACGGATTTGATGTAAAGTACTAGGAACTCCGAGATTTGCTTGTTTGAGATTTCGATGGTCAATGACGATTTCTTGTGGTTATCCAATAATTGCGGCGATACTCTGGATATCAACGAATTGAAGATATGAGGAACAGTCAATTGGGGTCTTCCTCCATCCAACACGTTCAAAAGCTTGAAAACGGCACCGGATTTGCAGCTGAGCAAAGTCTCCAACACTTCGATCGGCTCAAGACCTATCAACACCTCCAAGATTCGTTTTGCTCTGAATTTGTACTTGGTGGCAACATAACTTAGAGTTTTATCGTAATTAAAGAAGTCTCCAATCGAACTCATGGCTCCATTGATGTTCAATCTGGTTCGATCCTCGGCCCAAAGCCAGATCTTGAAACAAACTTTGGTTGCATCTTGGAAACATAATAAAGTAGTCGAGCGGTTATTCTCCTGTGAAGTTCTCACCAACGGAGATTCCACCTGGAAAACGCCTTGTATGACATTACCGAAGAAACCAGACTCGGTTGCTGATTTCGCAACTGTTCCCGAACGAGCTTCCTGTGTTATTAAATAACTGTGTGATATGGAAAGAAGATCCTCCAATCCCGACATCAAAAGAGGAATGGATTGGTCGATTTCGATGGCAGATTCTGAGCTCAATGAGAACAACTTCTCTATTTTCGCAAGAACACTGTCATTAATAGATAATAGCACATCAAAGATGGAATCCTCGAAATGATACAAGGATTTCGTCAATAAAACCGTCCATTCCTTGATCAATAAGGACGATCTAGCGCCTTCAAGTCCCTCAACAAGAAACTTAATAAATTTGCGTCCATCCCCAAGACTTTTCTCGTCATCCAAGACTCCAATCAAATCAACCTTCAAATCCTCCGAGAGCTTCAAAAATTTGAATATCATCTTGAGAAAAGAAACCTCGATCAAATCAATCTCGTAATTCGATTCGTATTTCTGGTGTAATTGAATGAAATACGTGCAACTATCTATTAAAGAGTTGAAGATTGCGCCGAATTTCGGCTCATTTCCTTTGATTATCAACTCCAACAATTGAAGACACGATCTAATCGATATGCAATATGTTTCTAAGAACTCCGAATCGGCCATTGATGGGAGTTTTTTCGTCAAAAACTTCATTATCACCAGAATAACCAACGACTTATAAGTAGAGATGTCCCATTTTTCTTCCTTGACTAAAGATAATTGGACATTTGTGTCAATTACTGCCAATTCTGAGTTGAAGGAATCACTGACTAATTTCCTATCCACTTTGAATACGTTTGAAATCGTCATTAATTGGTAATTGAAGAGCTTCAAATCGTCCTCCAACAGCAAGGCTTCCTCTGTAGAGGAGGCAAATGAATTGGTCAATAGAGGAACGGAGATCAACTTCAATAATTGGTTATTAGACCCGGATTGAAAGATCGATAGCACAAAATTGGCGGCGCCAATATAATCGGGACTCTCTATGTCTGTCAAATCATCCAATAAGAGTTGCAATGGTCTCGATAATAGAGAAATGCTCTCATTTAACGATATACTATGCATCCACAACACATTCAAGGCCCTGATTCGTTCGTTCTTATGGAGATGATTCAAAAAAAGGAACGAAATGCCCGCCTCGATGAAATGCGAATCCATGCTCATTTCCAAGTCGATTATGGCCTTGACGGCTTCAACTTGACATTGTTGTCCTAATCCACAGAGACATTTCCAGAGACTATTCAATACCACACGGAGTAATTGCGCCCTCTCGATCTTACTACACGATTTGGCAACATGGCCAAATATCTTGGAAATACTAAATGCTATCTCGGGCGTCTCTTGTTTCTCCGTTGGTAATGCTAGAATTGCCTCTGCCAACTCGTTACTTCGCCAGACAATCTCTCCATGGGGGATTTTGTTCAAAATTAAGTCCAATGTCTCGCAAAGAACATAACAATTTGTGTTTGTTTGAATGCTTTCTATAACTAAATGTGTTATCACTTGTAATGTGATCAATGCTAAATCCGCCGGTGGATAGGGATTGGCCGAGTTATTTTGGTAGAAGGCGCTGATGTTATCCAAGATCTCGCCAGATAACTTTTCATGGGCTTCAATTTCGAAATACCCTCCGCCCGAGTGTTCTGTTGGTAGATAGGCGCGTTGGGGGATCATTTCAATGAGAATCTTCACAATGGCCAACCATTGTTGTTTCTTCGGTTCGTAGGTTTTTTCCTTCAATAACAACGAGACGAGAATCAACGGCAAATGGTTGATAACCATCTCTTCTTCCTCCACATTGAAATTGCGTAGAGCGAATTCCAACAACGTGAGATCCCGTTCAATTAGAATCAACTTCAACATGTCATTCCAGATGTTCACCGCCTCAACACCGTCGAAAAAACTCAGCGCGGACTTCAACACATCTGAATCTGGAGTCTCGTAACAACTCTGGAGAATGGGGATCAATATCTTGGGTATCAACAATTGGCCAATTTCCCATTTATCCAATATCGAGAGCGAGATCTTGAAAGAGTCGATTTTTTGTTTGGCATAATCGTTCGAGTCAAATGTGCCCCTTATGAGTCGTAATAGGCCGTTGACCAAGCTCTCGAGCCCATATTTGGAGAAATATTCCGTTCGAGTCATATTTGAAGAGGTCTCTGTCTCCGGTCCCAATAGCCAATTCCATAATCTTCTGTTCAAACTCATGTCTTTCCGTAAAACCGTGTGACATGCCTTCATGATCAAGAGCTCGCGATCCCTCGAGTCGCATAGGATCTGTAAGACGTCCGAATTCAACTCGATTTGCGATAACAAAAGATCGAAAAACCCCCGTTGAACCAAGAGATTTTCGTCCAGTAAAGCGTTACAGAACGCCCGGATCATGATCCCCGACTCAGGGAAAACACAATGACGGGCCTCGGAGCTGAGGTCCGCAATGGCGTCCTCCTTGGTCCTATCTACACTCACGCCAGTCGCAAGCGTCGCAAACGACGGCATCCGCTTATTGCACCAGACCAACGCCCCCAACCGCTTATCGGGGTTGGTGATGATGGCCAAAAACAAACATTGCCAGAAATGCGCGTCCGAGTTCAAGTTCTTCTTGAATCGGTCCATCAATTGCAACACCTCCTGGAACGTCTCGGAGGTCTCGTCGTCCAACCCCGGCAATAGACTCAAAAGAAGCGGCTTCAGGAGGATCCGGAGCTCAACGGGACTCAAGCTGATGATGTGTGTCTCGATGAGCTCGATCAATTGCGGCTTCACAGAGATGGAGGCATACGACATCACCGGCAAAAGACCCGGGATCCACACCGTGATGTCGTCCGTGAGGCGTTCTTTTCCGAGGATGTTGAATATGATGTGATACAACTCCAACGTCTTCTTATGGACCCCACTGGGCAAATTGGACGATAAACAGAAGGCTAATCGTTTGGCGACCACCGCGGCCTGGGGCACGAATGCCGCGGTGTGCAATGAAAGCGCCTTTTGGAGTCGCGAGAGAAACGAGATATAATCGGCCCATTCGTCCACATTGTCAAATAATCCCAACGCCTTGTCAATTTGCTGTATATATCGTTTATCTTTGGCGGTCAATTGTGCTGAACTGATTAATATCGGTGTTTTTCGCTCAAACTTTTTCACTTACAATCGGATTTTTTCCCAAAATGCGGTAATGGGCTCATTGCCCGTAACAAATTGCTCGACATTTTCTTGTAGGAGACTTTAATCGCTTCAATTGGTGGGGTTTGGGCGGTGGATCATAGTTATATACGTCAATGGGAATGTTGTGGTGTGTGCGAACCGTGAGTGTGGGTGTCACGTGATATGGATATGATGGTTGACGGAGCCAATCAATAGGATAGTGATTTTAGTTTTACTAGTTTAGAGATGTTATGAGTTTATAGATGTTATTGAGATGATTCTGGTTATTAGGAAGAAAATTAAAAATTGAGAAAAAAATAATAAAAAAGAATAAAAAATAAATGTGAAAAAACATTTCTGTCAATTAATACAAATATATGATTTATTTTACACCAATGATTATACTTTTACCTTATAGATATTATAAACACGATTCTAATTATTAGGAAGAAAGTTAGGAAGAAAATGAGGAAGAAAATATAAAAAAATATAAAAAAATAAAAAAAATGAGAAAATGCATTTCTGTCAATCAATACAAATATATGATTTATTTTACACCACTGATTATACTTTTACTTTATAGATATTATTGACACGATTCTAATTATACGAATAGAAAATGGAATAAAAATAGGAAAAAAAAACGAAAAAAATTGAAATAATTTCATCTTTCCATTTTTTCATTTAAGAACAGCACTAATAAACTTCAAAACATCATCCAATTCCTCTGGAGTCGTGGAATGTTGTAATCCCCTATAAGTGCGGAAATCTAACTTCTTATGTCCGATCTTCTTGTAGAACTCCGCGGTTGTCTTCCCATAACCGTAATTAACAACTTGATCCTGGTCACCATGACCCTGGAAAATGGGCGTCTCGTCATTAACACTGCGATGCAACTTCTCAACCGCAGTCATCACTGGACAGAAGCCAGATAATGCAACCACCCCTCCGATTTTGTCCTCCATCAACGAAACTGTGGCCAAGGAAACCGCAGCACCTTGCGAAAACCCACCGATGATGATTCTGTCCAATTGGATCCCCGAATCCGTTTGTTCCTTAATAAGGGCCTTAATTGTCTCGGTGGACTTCAAGAAACCCGATTCGTCTTGTTTTGCGTTCGGGTTGCCGAAATCGTAGATATCGAACCAACCAGGCATTCTATAGCCACCATTCACAGTGATGGGGATGGTTGGAGCATTGGGAAATACGAATCTAATACTTCTAAATTGTTCATTTTGGTGAAGAAAATCTGCGAAAAAAGACCATCCGGACCCGGAATCGCCTAAGCCGTGAACAAAGATGATGGCAGCGTCGGCAGGAACCTTTTTGGAGGCAATTCTCACCGCAGGAATAACCATTTTATTTAATTATTGGGTGTTATTGGTGTTATAATTGACTTGGAGTTCTATATATGTTAGTAGTGTGGGGATCATAATTATAGTTATGGGCTCGCAACTGTAGAAGGGCTTCGTAACGTAGAAGGGGCTCGCAATTACAGAAGGGCTCATAATTTCTTATCTACAATATCTGAGAATAATATCACAATGATGATTGTATGATGATGTTTACTATGATTGTACAATCATAATAAACATTTGACACATCTTACAGTCTTTTTATTTTACACTATTCACTCGCACCATCACTCGCACCATCACTCACACCATCACTCCCACTGTTCATCTGATGTAACCGCACAACACCAATCAAATCAACTCCCAATATGAACACCCAATGCGAACACCCAATGCGAACACCCAATTCTGCATCTCAATTCTGCATCTCTTCAACTGTGGATATAATATATCATCGCCACAACATTAGTAATTCATATTCCGAAATGCGATCCGATCAGATGCCGAGAAGTGGGGTGCGATCTCGATATATAAATCAGCGAAATGCTGGCAATTCTCCAAAACCTCTATATCTCTATAATACAATGTCACTCAATAGCTTCAAAACCAAGTCTGGAAAACCAGTCACCATCGGCTCCGGCACAGGAACCAAATGGAAGGCATACAGAACACAACACCCACAAGAATTCCAAAACGGCGAATTACACCAGGAATTGGTAGACATAATCTCCGACTATTTGACCAACGGCTTTAACCACATCGATGCCGCCGAGGCATACGAGACCCATCATGAGGTCGGTGCTGGTGTGAGACAGAGTGGAGTAGCTAGAGAAGACATATGGATCACTGACAAGTTCTCCACGTTTGGGAAGTTGGTTAATGGACCATATGATGCCATTAAATCGTCCTTGGAGAAGATCGGAACAGATTACTTCGATTTGTACTTGATCCACACCCCCTTCTTCTCCAAGGAAGCCAACGGTCTTTCTCTCGAGGAAGCCTGGGCGGAATTAGAAAGAGCCCATGAAGAGGGATTAGTGGTGAATGTGGGTGTTTCTAACTTTTCCATTGAAAACTTAAAACATTTGAAAAAGTTCAGCAAATACGACCCAAAAGCCAATCAAATCGAGTTCCATGCCCATTTGCAGAACCAAAGTGATGATATTGTCGCCTATTGCCAGGAAAATGGAATTGTTGTAGAATCCTACGGTCCCTTATCGCCATTATTCAGGTTTTCTGAGGGAGATTTGGCTAAGGACATTTTACCGAAATTGGCTGCTAAATACAACAAGACGTCGGCTCAAATATTGTTGAGATGGACCTTACAGGAGAACGTGTTGCCTATTACGACTTCCTCAAAATTAGAGAGAATCAAGGAGGCTGCTGATATTCACCATTTTGAATTGAGTCAAGAGGACCAAAATTTGATTACTCAAGTCGGAAAGAAACAGAAATCAAGAGCTTTCTTCGTCAAAGAGTTCAAGAATTACGATACAAAATTGTAATTTAATTTAACTAGACACTTGATTAAATGATTAGCTAATACTTGTAATTGGACCGAAAGTCGCACTGCTAAATTCTTGTGGCCGAGACACCACGACTGACAGAATAAATTTCCACTCTCTGCTATTTATATTATGCTCAGACGTCATATATACTACTTATCACTTTTATATTCTGGATTGGATCATCCATCCGTCTCAAATATTCCACCAGAAAAGATTCCAAATCGGGTTATCAGAACAAAATTCATTTCCGCGTTATAATGGAAACTAAAGAGACGTTAACAAACGCGTACGACTGCCACTTTACTGTAATTTATCAATAATCTCATTCGATAGATCTCAACAAAGATTGCGTCTCATTTTGAAGAGAAACAAGATCTTATCGGTGGTTGCAAATATGCGTCAACCGCATAATCAGGCATCCCATATAGCGAACACTGGTTCTCTTAGATCATTTTTCGACCATCAGAATATTTATTATTCGCGATATATTTACCCAGATCCACGCAATCTTGCCTCTTATTTCCTAATCTAACATCCCTCATTAGCTCAACGATAACCATTTAGACATGTCCGATTCTCAATCTATAGATACATGCAACTCTGAATTCGACATGGACTCCGATATGGACCTGTTTCTTGTCTATCAGAATTGTGGTAACTTCCAAGTAGATAGTGTTGCTGGTGCGATGCCATTAAAATTCGAAGACCTCTCGTTTTCAGTCTTCCCAGTGAATCCAAACACAACCACAGAGTCTGATTTACTATCTGAATCTCCAGAAGGAAGCCAAGCAAGAAAACGTTCAGAAGAAATAATTGGAACCTCTTCTGCTTCAAACAGTCCACAGGGTATATCTCTTGAACCAATTACGCTCGAGCCAGACCCAAACAATTTCGGTGTAAATGAAGATATTTCTGTTTTGGATTTGGATATGCTTAACTCCATCACTTCGAGATTCCAAGAGTATGATACGAGTCAAATGATGGCTTTCGACAATAACCAGTCTGTGCTACTTGACGAGTGTGCCGGTATGACATTCGACGAAATCTACCAAGAATTGCAGCAATATATTGAAGAGTCGAATATTCCCGTTCAAAACCAAGAACAAGAAACAGATGGTCAGTATAATAAGAAGACAACCATCGATGTCAGACCTATTCCCCAACTGGCTGCTTTTTGTATCGATTCTGAGGGAAATGAAGTGGAGTTTGTTGCAGATATATCGTGGGAATGTCAATTGCCCAAGCTTGAAATCTCCGAAGAGGTCAAATTGTACATGAAGCGGTTCATGGATCATGATCGTGGTAATGTGAAATTCAGAAAGAATTTGGAGGGAACGAGAAGTCTTTTCGAGCCTTTGATGTATCAAATTGATGAGCTGCGCTGCGACCACAAAATATCAGCAAGATGCCCTTATTGTCCTCTAGATGAGAAACTCCTTTATTGTGGTAATGACAGTAATTACAGAAAACACATGCAACATCAGCATGGTGTGTTCAACGAAAATGACCGCGCCGGAGTCCCCTACAATCTTTCTTATTACGACAGGATCAAGAAGTTGAGAGGCAAGGTTTCCAGGGCCAGAGAGCGATATGTTAATTGTGGCCATTGCCACGGATTGATCAGGGTTGGCAAGGAAAACGCCAAAAATGCCAACCACATTTACTTGAACTATTTCAGACATTGTGCAAAGGAGCATTTCAACACCACGGACACTTCCAACAATGCTGGACATGTGAGAAGGGTTCCCAAGCAGTACGTCGCGAGACATAGACCCAAATATCAAAGTGATCTCAATATTTGACATAGAGGCAGACAGGACAGAAAGAGTTGTTGCGACAGAAAGACATTGGTGTAGTCAATTTCAACAGTAAATAAAATGAAATAAAAGCCAAGAATTGTAGCTGTAATTGTCCTCACCAACTCCTGCTGCAATCGTTGTCTTTATTGTTTTTAGTGGTGGTTAATACAATTGCAACCGAGGTATAAATGATAGAGTGGCCTTATGCAGCTCGTACATATTGAGAATGGGTTCCAGATGGGTTCCAGATGGGTTCCCGATGGGATGTCCCTGCGATTGAAAGGATTCGGATTGTGTGGATTGCTGCGAAATGTGGCACGAATCAAGACCATATCATCCAATTGGCCATTGTTGTGGCTGTTCGAGCAATCTTCGTCAGATATGACAGGCTCTCAGAAGATAAGCTGCACCCGGTTGCGAGATATGGCGTGCATTGCCGTGTGTGTCGGTGATGGCTCGGGGATGGTTATCAGTTCCAGTATAAAGTTTATTTTGAAGTGAGGAATTGTGAACGATTGATAACAACCAACAGGGATCATATCGAATGCCACGCACACAATCTGGAAAGGACGTCACCATCGGCACCGGGTCCGGCACCAAATGGAAGCAGTACAAAAGGGACCATGCCGAGGAGTTCGAGGGAAATAAGCTCTCGGAGGCGCTAATTGAGTCGATTGTGTTGGCTCTTCAGAACGGTTACAACCATGTGGACACCGCCGAGGCTTACGACACCCATTTCGAGGTGGCCGAGGCCATCAAGCGAAGCGGAGTGCCCAGAGAAGATCTCTGGATCACCGACAAATTCATTGCCAGAGGCTCCGATTCGGGACCCTACGAGTCGATCAAGAACTCGTTGAAGGAGTTGCAATTGGAGTATTTGGACTTGTATTTGTTGCATGGCCCCAAAATCGACCCGTCCAAGTCGTACACCTTGGAGGATGCGTGGTTGCAATTGGAAAAAGCCCATTATGAGGGCTTGGTGAAGAACATCGGTGTTTCCAACCATGCGGTGGAGCATTTGGAGCGAATTGCAAAGGTGGGAAAAATCACTCCTTTCGCCAACCAAATCGAGTTCCATCCGTATTTGCAGGACCAAAACCCCGGGGTGGTGGCATATTGCAAGGAACACAAGATCCTCATTGAGTCGTACGGTTCGTTGACGCCGTTATTCAGAGCCACCGACGGTCCTTTGAAGACGCTTCTTCCTAAATTGACGGAGAAATACTCCAAAACAGACGCCCAGATCTTGTTGAGATGGGCGTATCAATACGGAACATTACCAGTCACCACGTCTTCGAAATTGGACAGAATCCGCGAGTCTCTCGAGATCTATAACTTTCAATTGGACCCCGAGGACCAGAAGCTGATCACCGATGTTGGGGCGGGATTTGGCTTTAGATTTGCCAATTTCGCAAAGGCGTGATTTTAGATTTATAGATGACTATTTTGTTAGAGTGTAGGGAGTAGAGTGTAGGGAGTATTGTTTATCTAGGAGATGATAAGAGCTAATGTAGGGAGAATTATTATGTATATTGTCTAGGAGACTATATTACAATTGTCTAGGAGACTATATTACAATTGTCTAGGAGACGCTATTACAACTATCTAGCAGATGACATTAGCAGACTATACTACAATTGTCTAGCAGATGCTATTACAACTATCTAGGAGACTATGTTACAATCGTCTAGCAGACTATATTACAATTATCCAGCAGACTATATTACAATTTTCTAGCAGATGCCATTACAATCATCCAGCAGATGATTTCACATAACACAGACAATTACAATTGTCTAGCAGACGCTATTACAACTATCTGGCAGACGCTATTACAACTATCTAGCAGACGCTATTACAATTGTCTAGCAGACTATATTACAATTATCCAGCAGACTATATTACCACTATCTAGCAGACGCTATTACAACGATCTGGCAGACGCTATTACAATTATCTAGCAGATGACATTAGCAGACTATATTACAACTATCTAGCAGACGCTATTACAACTATCTGGCAGATGACATTAGCAGACGCTATTACAATTATCCAGCAGACTATATTACAACTATCTAGCAGACGCTATTACAATTATCCAGCAGATGATACAAGATCCTACTCATCCAGTTCGGCTAAACCATCCAGATCCCGCCCATAGCCGTCCATAACCTTAATTCATCATACATCAATGTACCGCTTATCTACAGCCCCAGACAACGTGGAAACCTTTTTTTTTTAATTGCTCTCAGATCAGAGCCGATAACGGCAAAGAAGACCAGATTTACCAATGCAATAAACACTCAACTTATCAAGGTTTGGCTCCAAAGGCAACCCGAACCGGCGCAGAGTTCGGCACGCAAACTCTATCGACCAGAACCGGCAAGAAGCGCCCTGTCTCCGCAACGCCTAGTGCGATAAGCACTATATATAGGTGGAGGCTCCCAAAGAGGCTAGCTCGATGTTGCAGAATTCGCAGCCAGCAAGATGAGCAAACTTCCAGAACTAACCACCAAATCAGGCAAGGCCGTCACTCTCGGCGCGGGATCCGGAACCAAATGGAGAATCTACAAGCTCGAACATCCGGAGGAGTTCAAGAACGACGAGTTATCGGAGGGCTTGGTGGATTCGCTCGTGTTGTCGCTCAAGAACGGCTTCAACCACGTCGACACCGCCGAGGCCTACCAGACCCATCCAGAGGTGGCCGAGGCGCTCAAACGGGCGCAGGTGGACAGAGAGGACGTCTTTCTCACAGACAAGTACTCAGTGTGGCAGAAGTTCTCGGACGGTCCCTACGACTCCATCAACCTTGCATTGCAGAAGTTTGGCACCGATTACGTTGACTTGTACTTGTTGCATGCCCCCTTCATAGACAAGAAGCTTCTGGGGGTGACTCTCGAGGAAGCTTGGTTGGAATGTGTCAAGGCCCAGCAGGAGGGGTTGGTCAGACACATTGGTGTTTCCAACTTCCGAGTGTCTGATTTCGAGAAATTGGCCAAGGTGACGGACGTTGTTCCCTCGGTCAACCAAGTGGAGTTCCATCCGTATTTGCAAGAACAAACCGCGGGGCTCTCGAAGTACTCCCAGGAAAACAACATTTTGTTGGAGGCGTACGGGCCGTTGACGCCGCTATTCAGAGCGCCAGAGGGCCCCTTGAAACCAGTGTTACCGGAGCTTGCCAAAAAATACGGCAAGACCGAGGCCCAAATCTTGTTGAGATGGACTCTTCAAGAGGGAGCCTTGCCCATCACCACGTCTTCCAAGGAAGAGAGAATCAGGGAGGCGTTGGACGTGTACAACTTCGAGCTATCCGAGGAGGACCAGGTCTTCATTAGAAACGAGGGTAAAAAGGCCCATCACAGATTCTTCATGGAACAATTCGACAAATAGAGTGCAAGGAGGATATTAACATTATAAACATTGGGAATAGATTTGCGAGAACATAATTGATAATTGAGAAATAGATTTTAAGGAGAACATTAGAATTCGAGAAAAACATTAACAATCGAGAAGTAGACTGACGAAATAGATACAATAGAATTAATAACAATGATCATTTCTGTAATTATATTAAACCGCCGATCCTGTCCTCGTTCCATCTGTTCAATCGCTCGTTTCTGAGATGATACAATTTCCTGCTATTTTTGTATTCGTCAAGAAACCCGCTGAATTCGCGTTCATCGAAACCAGTCTTGTCCTTGAAAGACCGCTCCAATTGGATGCAATAGCCCTTGAGGTGCGAAATGGACTGCGCGAGCTCATTTCGAAGGAAGTTCGGGTTGAATTTATTCAATTTGTTGAATTGTACCAACTCCAAATCGGTCCATTTTCGTTTGGCAAGGTGCAATTCGCTCAATTGCGTTTCAGTTTTATCAAATATTTCGTCGTATCTGTAGATCAACTGAATTATCCGGTCCAATTGTTCCATTTGATTCTCTAGAATTTTCACCTGTTCCCCCTCCAACACGCTGAAGGAGTCGAGATGTTTTATATATCCTTTAATTAATTCGTACGATTCATTCAATTCCTTTAGATTGGCTCCAGGAAGGGCACTGAGATATTTGGGGAGCGGCAATGGCTGCAAAATTGCCAATAAATTGACATTTTGGCTCTGAGGAGCCGGACTTTGCGGTTTAGGGGGTAAAGATGGCGGTAACATGTGTTTCTTGCTAAAGAATTGTGGGTAATATGGCTTATCGTCCTCTATATGTCCGGCTATCGGTGGATAAGATTGGTTTATCCACGACCATATAACCGATCGGTGGTTAATATTAATAATTAAATGATAAATAATAAAATGTTTAATAATTAAATGTTTAAATGTCGTTAAATCGCATTGATATTACGCCTTTCCTCTAGATCTGTCTATTTGGCTGTAAAGTAACCAACTGTAAATTATGATGCTTCCCAACCCGAATTATTAAATATAAAAAAATGCAATAAAAGCCCTAAACGGATGCCAATCCCCTTGCTTGAATCTCCTGTTGCTTGGTCAATCTGGCCAAGTTCTTCGCGTCTCTTTTGGCCTGTTCAGCCTCCATTTTCCGATTAGCCCAGTTTCTGATTCTTTCGCCGTACATTAAAACAAACACCGGGAAAGGAACACCCAATAACAAGCCAATGAAGGCCATCAAGGTGTTACCCCAGCCATAATGCAATCTGTCGTACATGAAGGGGCCCCATAAGGGGAAACTGAATCCAAAAAGAGATCTGAACACGGCAGCAGCAGCCACCGAGGACGCGGCAAATCTTGTGTTCATGTCAATCAAATAGTTTTGGATACTCTGGAAAACGGCAATGAGCGAAAATGCAAAAATAGCGGATCCAATGGATGGCATGATCCAATGCAATTGTTTCTGGGCCGACCAGCCGTACCAAATCAACCCGATGGGGATCCCAACACCGCTGAAACAGAGAATTGGCAACCTATACTCGGGTTTGGCAACCCCGCCATTTCTTCTGGTCAATTCCGCGTAACTCTTGTCGATGACAATGGTCCAAACCAAAATACCAAGAAGAAAGCCGATACCCATGGGGATGTACATCAACCCTGTTATTCCGGAATTGAAGCCATAAAGACCATTCCAAACGTCGGGAAACGTGACAATCATCAAATACATGAACCCATAGGTGAAGGCCATGAACGAGCCGAGACCGAAAACCATGGGATGGGTGAATAAGAGCTTCACCGGTCTACTGACAGTCAAATAGATCTTTCCAAATTGCGTTTCCCCGTCGGCAATCTCGTAGATGGTCTTCAAGTTTTCGTTCCCGGTTTCCTTTCTCAACTTCTGCGCCTTGATCCTCAATAATGCCGGGGAATAAGTTTCCTCGTAGAAGATGGTGCCAACAACGGCCATACATCCGTTGAACATGCAAAGCACATAGAACACCCATCTCCAGTCCTTTTTCTCGACAATGAAGCCGGATATGACTGGGGCGATGACTGGACCCAAGGTTGGCGACAAGGAATAGATGGACATTGCCCTGTTTCTTCTTTCGTTGCTCCACACATCAGATAACACCCCCGCTCCCACGCTCAATGGGGCACAACCCCCAAACCCGGCCAAGAAACGGAAAATACACATTTGAGTGGTGTTTTGCGCAAAAGCACAGCCAATGTTGAACACGAACAAAAACCAGATGGACACGTTCAACACAGGCTTTCTGCCAATTTTGTCCGATTCGCTCAAGGGAGCAATGAACAACGGCCCGATACTCCAGGCTAGCACCATGATGGACACAATCAACGACAAGATGGTTTGACTGGTTATTCCGAAACTGTCGCCAATTTCGGTCATGGCCGGCGACAATATGGAGGACGAAACGGGCGAAATCAAGGTGTATAGACTGACCAAACAGGTGACAAAGCATTTTCTACGAAAGGTCCAATTTCTGGGGTAATCCGGGTCGTCTGGACCGTCCCAGGTGATCAATTCGGGGTCCAAGCTTGCGAACTCCGTACCATGATCCTTCGTAGGAACTGAAGTGTCTGGCAAATCCTCATATAGCGTTTTCTCCAATTCGCGCGAGGCTTCCAGGTCCTCGGCCTGTTTCTCGGCGTCGTTGACTCTTTGCGACAACGAGGTCAAGATGGTTGTTCTGGTGGCCGTTCTCCGCAAATTGATCTCGTTGGGGTCCATGTCGCCATATATGTCCTGGACAGACAACGCGGCCGAGGCGCCGGAGTGCTGCGAGGACGACGACAAGGTCTTTCTTAGTCTGTCGAAGGTTCCACTGCCAAACGACGAGGAGCGACGGCCTCTTTTGGCGGCCTCTTCCGTTCTACCAGTGAAGGCTATAGGCGCATCGTTGGAGACGTCGTTGTAATCGCTGTCGGTGGAGTCGGTGGAGGCGATCTTACTTAGATTCGTTCCGTTGGTATCTAGCGGCAAATGCGACATGTTGAAGAACTGCTGAGATCTACAGAGCCGCCGATAGAGAAGGGCAGACGGCTGTAGCTTTATACTCATGACACATAGATGTCGTAACCAAAATTTTCAGTATTGTCTGCAGCATCCTGATGTCGGCATATGCATGTCGCTGTTCCATCAAGAGAAAAGTCGATGCCTTCGATTGCCGACACGGCTACCAACATTAGCTCGAGACTAGCGGGATCAAGGGTCTCGATGGGGTCTGGCTGGGTTTGTGTGCACTCCACGGTTGCGTTGGCGTGAAAGACAACGGCTCGATTTGGTTGTCGCGAGATTGTCGCGTCGAGATCCTGTGGTGCAACTCCTTTCGGACGAATTACCGAGTAGCACCAACTGTGGAGAACCCCCGAAGCGCCAGGGACGAGCCAATAGGTGGTGGCGGCTGGGGCACATTACTAATTCTCGACAATGTGTGCGAGTTTGGACACATAGAGATACGCGCCGGTGTCGATAAGATGTGGTTTGGGCTCGGGAGCTGTGTCCTTGGTGGGCATCTGCGACATGTGGAACGGGCCAATGTGCAACGGCTGTGACAGCAATTGGGAAATATGTGTGTGTTAACTCTTCTGGGTGTATCTAGTGTTTGTTCGTGTGTTCTGAAGGGTTTTTGTTATTTTACGCGAAAACCCGACGCTGATTAGGGTGACGGTGTTTCGGTGTAATGATGACTGTCGTTGTGGATTGCATTGTGTTACGACTTTCCAATATTAAGCTACTTTGGATGTGATGAGTTAGGAGCATAAAAGTGGAAGAGAGAGCAATAAACACACGGGTTGTGATTCACGATTTGGATACATGTGTTGATGATTTTTGGAACAACTTCCGTCGTGTATATAAAAGATTGGAGATGTGCAATTCTTCTGAAGAACAATACTCCTGTGGCTGCTGACTCTATTGCGACATTTATATTTCGTTGGACACACCAACAGGAGTTGCACCAGCCTAACAAGGGAACCACACATCCCTAACAACCAATTGAACAACACCGCCCTACTCTGTAATAAAATGCTCTTTCTATTGAAAGAGACAACATTCCAAACACCATCCCAACAACTAATTGAACCACACATCACTACTATGTAATAAAATTGCTCTGCTCTTTCCAAACACCACCCTAACAACTAATTGAACCACATATCCCTACTCTGTAATGAAATGCTCTTTCTATGAAAGAGACAACATCTCCTTCAATGCTCACATATGGCATCAGAATCATATTATCTCTATTCAGATTTCATTGCTTCTATTTCATAAACGATGATGTGGAATATTCTAAATGTGGCACAATTATCACTTTTCCTTCGGATGACTTCAACATTTCCAGATGAAGAGAATTCTTCAACACATTGATCTAATCATTTGCGACATATTTGAGGTGATAATGGTTGGTGATGATGACTGAAATAATCTAATCGCTACATGTCATGTTCTACAGATTTGTGCCACAATGACTGAAATAATATAACCCCTTCATATCACTTGCTACAAAGTTGTGGTAAAAATGACTGAAATAATTATTGAAATAGTCTTATCACTTCATGTCATATTCTACAGATTTGCGGTATAATTGAGCAAAAATATCTAACCCCTTCATATCATATTCTACAAAGTTGTGGTACAATCGAGACAAAAATAATATAACCACTTCATATCATATTCTACAAAGTTGTGGTACAATCGAGACAAAAATAATCTAACCCCTTCATATCATATTCTACAGATTTGCGGTATAATTGAGCAGAAATAATCTAACCACTTCATATCACTTGCTACAAAGTTGTGGTAAAAATGACTGAAATAATTACTGAAATAATCTAACCCCTTCATATCATATTCTACAAAGTTGTGGTACAATCGAGACAAAAATAATCTAACCCCTTCATATCATACTCTACAATTCACCTTCAAAACTACATCCCATTCTATAGACATGATTCTATGCAAATTACACCGCTCCCCCTTCTATCGACCGCTAGAAGACGCCAACAACTCTGTTTCTTCTCTATCCATATCAAATTCCGTGGTTGCACGCACTTCACCACCTGTGTCTTGATTAGTCTCCAATTCAATGGAATCATTACTCTTATTACTGGCAAGTTCGTCGTAAGTGGCGTGGATTTGCGACCGTCTCGACTCATACAAGGCGACTCTCTTCCGAATGGCCTTTAATTGCCACTTGATTGGCACCATGGGAACATATCCGTTTCTTTCCTGGTACAATTTCCATCTGAGTGCCAAGATCACAAGAATCCAGTAGCCGTTGTAACTGACGATTGAGCCGTATGTTGCGCTATTCTGCCATCCTAAAAGCGCATTGAACAACATCCAACCACCGTCTGTCAACCCATTGCAACAGTTGACATGCCAAATGGTGTTGGCGACGTCGTACGACCCGGGACCCGACCCAACCTCAGACATGTCTTGACCATCACATCGTTTCACATATTGCTCCAATTCCAAAAACCAAACACCTCTCGACATCAACCCGGCACTGACTAGATACAAGAAACACGTGGAACAGACCAAGAAATACTGCAAAGACATCTTATTCCCGCCCCTATAGAGGAACAACCCCACGGAGGTTCCCAAAGCAGCACCGCAGACGATGGCCAAGGGAAACGAGCTCAAAGGCTGGTTGACACCAATGCCGCCAATGAAAACAACCGCCTCCAAACCCTCTCGGAGAGTGGTGATGAAGGGCAATATTCCCAAGAAATACTTCTCGGTCAAGTCCTTGAAATTGGACCCGAATTTCGCCAAGAAGCTCTTTCTGGCGGCGCCCAAATCCGCCATGGATCTCTGTTTCTGGTTCTTCAACGATCTGTTCAACTTCATGTGCCATTTGTCTTGCATCTGGTTGATTCTCAATAGGGCCATTCCCATGATACTGATGATGATCGAAGAGAGGATGCTGAAAACTCCCTCCCAGAGTCTCTCCGTCAACGACCACAAATCGTTGCCCACGAGATAGAAAATGGCCACGAAGCCGCCGCCGATGAAAAGACAGATCACCAACCCCAATATCCCGCCGAGCCAGATTTGGGCCTTCAAGAACCGGAATTGCGACTCGGGGATACTTAACTCGAGGCGATTGGTGATGCCATTCCGTTTTTTGAAATTCTGATTTAGAAACGATAATAGCACCGATATAATGATGGCGGATTCCACCGTTTCCCTCAATATTATGAAGAATATCTGCACAGAAAAAACATCTTCAAATTGCATTTTTGTATAGAAGCCGTCAGAACCACCAAAGCCGAATACGCTATTTTCTGACTATTTAACCTGCAAATTAGATTCGGTTTCTTCCTTATTGGTTACTTTTGCTGCTGTGATCTCGTGGGCATCTGCGTAATCGATGCAATTTCGACACGGGGCACATAACTATGAAGTGAATCTATTTTTTATTTGATTATTAGAGATTATGAGTTGTATGAATGGATCTATAATGGTTTATTCTTTTGTTGTTGTTGTTGTTGTAATTTTGACACCGACCACATAAGGACTTCAAATAATACGTTACAGAAGAAATTATAGTTCTATAAATCGATCCATAATAGTACTTCTTCTTCTTCTTCTTCTTCTTCTTCTTCTTCTTCTGTTATTTTGACACAGGACACATAACAACTCAAATAATACATTACAACAATTAATTATAACTTCTATAAATCAATCTATAATAGTCTATTCCCTTATTCCCCCTCCTCTTCAAATCAACCACAACAGTCTATTCCCCCTCCTCTTCAAATCAACCACAACAGTCTATTCCCCCTCCTCTTCAAATCAACCACAACAGTCTATTCCTCCTCCTCCTCTTCTTGTAGCGAAATCTGGTTCATTCCATAACTTTCACAATAATCCTTCGAGCCAATTAGCGCACAATTGACATTCTTTAGAATGTTCTTGCCCTCGTTATCGGACGGGCTCTCGTCGAATAATGAAGGCATATTGACAACATAATTCAATAACCCTCTCATGTGCATCATTCTCACATCCGAGTCGGCTGCCGAGAGAGTGAGCCCCAAATAATCGTTGAATTTAATCTCTGATATCGGAATGGTCTGCAATTGTCTCAGCATGCTGTCTTCCAGTCTTATCGTGGTTTCGTTGACCGTCCCGAACTCGTCTGTTTCCACAGACAATACATTCCAATAACTGATACCATTTGGAATCAACACACTGTTTCCCACGCATTTGTCCGTGTTCCCGATCTGTTCGATGTCCCAACCAGGCAAATCCACGAAGAAATCTAGATATCTACTGATCAGCTCCAATTTGTACTTGAAGGTCTCGAGATACGAGTCGTATTCCTCAATCAACACCATCAAATTTGGTCTGTACATGTGCAGACCACATCCGCATTTACGAAGATGAGCCCTGGCAAACCCTACCCACATCTGTCTATTATTGGGCAAGGAAACGTAGGGAGACACGGGCAAAGGGACCAAATTGGTGCCTCCTCTCATGTCGTTGATCTTCTTTTTGGCCACGCTTTTCACGGCATTACTCTCGTAGATGAAGTGGCAATTGCCTTCGTCCAAGTCGCATTTCAACACATCCAAGGGCTCCATGTTGTAGATGAAATGAATGAACTTATTTCCGGAACCCTCGTCATTCTTGGAGAAAAAGGGCGTCCAGTTTTTCTCCTTTTCTATTGGCTGTTGGTGTTCGATCTCAAAAAGAATTAGTTGGTTTCGGAATGGGAAATACCCATGCATTCCTCTCTTCATATCAATTCGCTCGTTTCTCATGTTGAAAATCACCAAAGGCTCAACAAAGCCCAATCTATGTTTTCTTAGTATGATTCTTGGGTCCTCTGGACCGTAATAGTTTCCCTCCGAGCTGAAATCAAACTCAACCGGAAGCACACTGGGGAACTTCATGGTTCGTCTGCCACCATCTTCGCCCGTTGGAACACTCAATTTCACGTCCTTGAGCTCGTTCCAACCCACGTCGAACAATTGCGCATGTAAAAAACTCATCTTTCCCTTGTTCTTTCTTGCCGGAGGCGTGAAAACCACCCTGCTGACCATGAAATGAACCCCAAACTCCTCTAACCAAACAGAAGCACCACCGAACCGGAACCAATGTCTCGACACGGACTTGTATTCTGAGGTTAGAGGCTTTTTTCTCGGATATTTCATCACCAGGGAGTATTTTGACAGAACTATCTGACTCACTGCCGCAGCCATATCGGCCGGTAATGGTTTTGCATCTGTTACCAGAATGTCTGATTTGTACGAAAAGCTTGAACATCGTCTTCTTCTCCCGTTTATTGGCGTTGACATGAACGATTCAATCTCATATTCCTTGTAATTCCGCTCTATGATGCCTATATTAACAGGTGTGTTGGACTCCAGCGATGAAGATATGAAGTTTTCGCTATTCAACAAGTCATCCAACCCCTCTCGAAGGTCGAAAGATTGTCTTTTGTTCAAGAGCACCACAACAAGAAAGATACAGCATAACGCCAAAAATTGCCGTCTTCTGCGTATGATATACTTATAGATGCCCATTTATGTCTATTTTATATGTATTATGTTTTGAGATGCTATTGCGCTCTTCTTTTGATGAATTTTTGTATAAGTAACAGCCGAAATGTCCACATAAAATAAATAAACATGGAATCTATAGGTTTAAAATGCACAAAAAAGAACGATTATCGGAGTCAAGGCAAGTGGTTCCCGTTAGTCAAGTCTGAGCCTCTTTAAAAGAATTTTGCGCTCTTGTAGACAGGACTGGGTTACTTTGCCACGTTCACTATACGTTAGAATGTTCCTAGAGGGGTATTTGGCCGAATCCGACGGATATAAGAGGGATCCAAGGAAGGAATGAGCTCTATATCGCGGTTTCGTTATCTTTGGTATAAATAATGTAGATCGATGGGCTCGAAAGAGAAATCGTGTAATTATCAAGCGGCTGCTTTATGCATAGCGATGATATCGCGTTTCATAGAAGTTCATAGAATTAATTAGGAGATATCACTATTAAATTGGAAAATGGCCTTGGTCTGGAGAAGTGTGCCGTTGGTCGCCTCGGAGCTTTCTTTGGCAAACGTTTTAAGATGCGGTCAATCGTTCAGATGGACCAATAACGAGAACATATGGTCCTGTTCCATGAACGACGTGATTGTGTTTCTTAGACAAGACCAGATGCCCTTGTATTACGCCAGTTTGGACATAAATGGCAAACAGGAGGATAGCATCAAGCTTGTGTACGATTATTTGAACTTGTCTGTGAATTTGACGGAATTGTATAGAACGTGGAGCGAAAAGGATCCCAATTTTAAAAGGAAGGCGGATAAGTTGCCAGGCATCAGAATTCTCAGACAGGATCCGTGGGAATGTTTGGTTTCATTTATATGTTCTTCCAATAACAACGTCAAGAGAATCTCGCAGATGTGCACCAATCTCTGCGTTCATTACGGAGAATACATCAACGAATACAACGGGGTGAAATATTACAAATTTCCTTCTCCTAAAGCTCTTTGCCATGCGACAATCGAAGAGGAACTAAGAGCATTAGGATTTGGATATCGGGCCAAATACATACAAAAGACGGCCAGATACATAACCCAAACCCCGGAGGGCTTGAAAGACCTCTATTTGTTGCGGAAGAAATCGCATAAAGAAGCCCATGAGGCGTTGTTGAAATACACCGGAGTCGGGCCCAAGGTGGCCGATTGTGTCTGTTTGATGGCGTTAGACAAACATGACGTGGCCCCTGTGGACACCCATGTTTTCCAGATTGCGAAGAGAGATTATAAATTGCGGTTGAAGAACGATTCTCTCAGCAAGGAAAATTACG
This sequence comes from Nothofagozyma chilensis, assembly GCA_030573195.1. Taxonomy (NCBI): domain Eukaryota; kingdom Fungi; phylum Ascomycota; class Pichiomycetes; order Serinales; family Cephaloascaceae; genus Nothofagozyma; species Nothofagozyma chilensis. The sequence goes on from JAJMCV010000102.1 coordinate 23,280, forward strand.
ACGCCATTAGAACGCTATTCATAGACACCTTTGGCGAATATGCCGGTTGGGCCCAACTGGTGTTATTTGCAGGTGATCTTAATGACTTAGAAAATGGTGTCAATATCGAGAAGGGAGAAGTGACTAAAAAAAGAAAGCCCAAAAGGGAAATAGTCTTGAAGGAGGAAATGGTGTTGAAAGAGGAAATGGACAAGTCTTCTGATATCTATATGCAGCAACAGATGCGAAATCCCGTTGTCAAGAATTTGATGGATGGAACGAGCATTAAGTTGGAAGAACAGGAATATTCGAGCTCCGGAAGACCCAAGAGAAGACGGGTGAAACAGGAGGGTCGATACTGAGTTATATGTTTATTTCGAGTCAAGTTGTAGTAATCGTGAATTTATTATCTATTTACAGGCCAATTCTCTTATATCTTCTTACTCTCGTCCTCTTCGTGTTGTTTTTGTAATTGCTCGTATTCCGCAGCCGAGCCAGATTCGCCGTTTTGGATGTCGTTGATGATGTTCCTGATGTAGGAAACATATTCGTTTTTGGCGATGTCCTGGGTGTCCGCCTCTCTCAACTGAAGGACCGTTTGGAAGGCGTCTTCGGAGTCGTAAATGAAGAAGTTGACGTATTCCTGGATACCGTTCAAAGGCAAAAAGTCCTGGTTATCGCTCTTGATGGCGTGACGTTCGGCCTTCAACTCGGCGATGTATTTTATACCCTCGTAAGCGGTTGCGTCGATTCTGTCGGCCTTCACCTCGTCCAACAACAACGGTATGCCGAAGAGAGCCTCCTGGATACGACCCAATTTTTCGTTGATGGCGTCGAATGCGCTCTCAGAGGCCTCGAGATACGAGGTTCTGAACTCCTCCAAATAGGCAGGCTTTTCGAGCTCGGCGATTTCCTGGGCCCCCTCAAAGGCAAGCTGTCTCTCGCTCAAAACGGCTCTGATTTTCCACATGGTCTCTCTCACATGGTCCGAGGCGTAATCGAAGGCGTCTCGCGAGGACTCCACCTGGTCGTGGAGTTGGGCCTCTCTTCCCAAAACATTTCTCTCCTTCAAACAGATGTACCACAAGGCGTGCAATTCCTCGAAGGATTTTCTTCTTAATTCCTGGATGTTCCACGGTCTTCCGCTGCTGGCGACCTCGTCCGGCTTTCTGCAAAACTTCTTTTCCTGGAAAAAGCCCCATAATGGATGATCTGGGTCCACCTGGATGTTCTGTGCCGTGGGGGTTATGGGGGCCTTCAACTTCAAGTCCTTTCTCAATTTGAGTCTTTGTTGGACGACGCGAGATGTGTGGAAAGACCTGAAAGAGCTCCTTATGGAGACGTTTTGTCCAATCATTTTGCGGGTGGTTTGACTGGTATATGGTGTTTTATAGATTTGGTGGTTGTTATAGTGGAGGAAATTTTTCAGAATGGTTGGGGGACGCAGAGGTGGTGTAGTGGTGTAGTGGTGTAGTGGTGTGGTGGTGGTGGTGGTGGTGTCGTGTGTGCGGATCAACGGTTTCGCAGAAGTGTGGTTTCCACCACACTTTTCATGACTGGTTCCCACCACACCACTAGTCCCCACACGACTGGTTCCCACCGCACCACACCATCACAATATCTGTTGAAGAAGAGAACCAGATAAAGCCAAAGAACCACAACAACCGTAGAAACACACAAAATGAGTAATATCGAAGACTTCAAGTCCAGCGAGCCGATGGACTTCATCAAGTTCTCCTTGGATGAACCGGTTTACGTGAAGTTGAGAGGGGCCAGAGAGATGGTGGGCAAGTTACAAGTGAGTAATCGAATGGCGGATGAAGGGCGAGTATTAATATCAGGCATATGATTCGCATTGTAATATGGTTTTGAGCGATGCGGTGGAGACCATAGTGGAGATCAATCCGGAGACGGACGAGACAACGGTGAGTATTTGAGTGGATGTGTGAGATGATGATATTAATAGTAGACGGAAAGTAAGAAATCGGAGATGATATTTGTTAGAGGTGATTCTGTTATTCTTGTGAGTAATCCTTAATGTATGGTGGAGTGTGAGTGTGTGTAGTGGGCGGTGGGGTGGTGAGGTGGTGAGGTGGTGAAGTGTTGTAGTGTGTTGTAGTGTGTGGAGTGTGTGGAGTGTGTTGTTGAGTGGTGGTTGGTGGTGGTTGGTGGTGAGGTAAATTGTAGTGTGTTGTGGGTGGTTGTGGGCAGATGTGAGTGGATGTGGGTGTAGTGTTTTGTGAGGTGTGTTATAGTCTGCTGTGTTGTAGTGTGTTGTGGGTGTTGTAGTGCTGTGGGTGGTTGAGGGTGGTTGAGGGTGGTTGAGGGTGCTGATGTAACTGTAGTGTGTGGTGAGGTGTATTATAGTGTGTTAAGTAAATTGTAGTGTGTGGTGAGGTGTGTTGTAGAACGTGTAGTGTGTTGTAGAATGTGTAGTGTGTTGTGGGTAGTCAGGTGAATTATAGTGTGTTGTAGCGTTGTGGGTGGTTGAGGGTGCTGATGTAACTGTAGTGTGTGGTGAGGTGTATTAAAATGTGGTGTGATGAAGTGACTTATATTTTGATGTAGCGAATCATTTTTAATATGGTGTATTGACCTGTTGTGGAAGTGGCAGTGTGGTGGAATCGCAATGTTTGAGTGTGGAGCTGTGTAATTAAATACCACCTAATTATCGAAACGCTGTTTAGTCCCATTTTACTCTTCCCATCATTCGGTCTGTCGTGTCTTCAAATATAGGACTCACTGATTTATGATTTCATTTATAATTTCAAAATGCGATGATTCCACGACTTGATTTCAATTTCAACCATTTCGCCGTTTATCAAATTTACCAATTTAGAGAATAAATGAACCTTATTTATCACTTCTTCTAGAACTGAGATCCCGCGAATCGAGAGTAAAACATCGAGATGTGGTGTTGTAGTGTGTTGTAGTGTGTTGTAGTTGTAGTGCGTCCTAGGGAGAGGTGTTACCAAAGGAAAAATACATATGAAGATACATAAATATACCTATGAAGTGTCTTGCAGAGTGAAAGTTGTGTGCAATTCTAAATACTTTATAATTATCAAAATGGTTTCTTTTGTATTAAGACAATTCACTATAATAATTCCAAAACACAGACAATGAACCCATTAACATGTTTTATTATTAGAATTACCCTTCATCAGCTATGTTTCGACGATTCTAGCAATTATCAATTATTCCAGAATATATTCAATCTGGACAAGAACCAAATGCATAGCTCTTTTATAGGTCAATTGGCCTCTGATGAATCTTTTACAGCGAGCATCCGGAAACTACAATTCTCACATCCAGAATCTTTATTCGTTAAATAAGACTGACGACCCTGAACTAGTCTTCCTCTCCAGATGTGGTGAAGTGTGAGGTGTGAGTAGTGTGGTTTATTGTAGAGTATGTTTATTGTAGTGTATTTTTAATGTAGTGTATGGTGAGGATAAACAATATGGTGAAAGTTCCAAGATAAATACGTCTATCATCAAAAACAAATTCTTTGGTTATTTTAGCCTCTTTGTCTTGTTCCACCATCATATCTCCAGAATAAAGTCACTCTACAGTTCATAATCATGTTCTATTATTTAGCATCTTCTTCTTTTTCTCTAGCAAATCCAAACATGATAATGAGTAACTAATTTATAGCTACTTTTCTTTTCTCTGGTGAATCTTTTAATTGCCAAGATTGATATCTCCCTTCTCTTGCAGCCAGAATCATTTCTTATTCCTCAAACAACGCCCCTTCATCAATCTCCTTCCTCTTCCTCGCCAGATTGGTCAAGTGTGTTACGAGCTGGTCTAATAGAGTGAAATTGCGTCAAAAATACTTTGTAATTATCAAAGAATTTAATTAGCACCGCCTTTTCGTCTGGTATCTGATTTCAAATAAAGCAAAAAACAATATTCACCATTTATCTCTCCAGATCAGCCATTCTAGATGATCTCTTTTCTATTATTTTATCACTATTTCATCAATTATTCAGCAAATATAAACCTGAAACAAAAAGTAATTAATTTATAACCACTTTTCTTTTCCTCTGGATACAAAAAGTAATCAATTTATAACCACTTTCCACGTCTTTAATAGCCAAAAGTAACCAATTTATAGCCACTTTTCTTGTCCTCTTTATAACCACTTTTCTTCTCCTCTGGATACTTTAATCGCCAAACTGACATCCGAATCGAGAGCACTTTCCCGGATCCAGAGTCATTTCTTGTTCTTAGACCAATCCTAGAGAATCATCAACTTCCACAACTTCTTTTCCCAACTTCCCTCTCAACTCATCAAATTGAATTCCTCCTCTGAACACTGATTCTATGCTCCTCTCTCCGCTTAGTGACACCAGGAATCATCGGCATGGTCTCATTATTCTCCCATTCCGTGAATAAAGCATCAGCATAAAGAGCTCCTACATTATAAATCTCCTCAAATCTTCCAAAGTCCAACGTGCCGTACTTGTCAATCGGAGGCCGCAAATATATCACCCCGGGAGTGCTTTTGGCGATCTCCAACGCATTTACAGAAGAAACATAAGCCAATCGCATCTGGATCTCGGCCATATTGGGAACGTTGGGGTGTTTGGAGAACGGGTTCCATCTGTTCACCAAAACCCAAAATCCGGATAACGTGTCCCCATAACTCATAGGACTTCTGTCGTCGATGGAGCCAACGTCCACAGCAAACACGATATTGGCTCCTCTATTCTTCATCTCCAAAACCGGAAGATTATCGATGTATCCCCCATCAAGCAACATGGACCCGTTATCGGTGATTGGGGGCAATAAGCCCGCCAAACTCATCGACGCCCGTATATATCTCCAAGAATAGCCGATCTCGTGGATATCCATCGTGGAATTAGTTATATTAGTGGTATTTACGAAATACTTCACCCAGAAGTCCTCGATACGACTATCGCCAAGAGCCTTCCAGATCCCTCTATTGAACTCATAGCCCGTGATATAGGACGTCACTGGATACGTCAAATCCATCACCATTCGCCAGATGCTGGACAAGCGCGACGCGAACTTCTTGACCCGTCCGTAGATGGGAACTAGATCGTATTCCTTGGCGTAAAGACCGCCAACAAACGACCCGATCGACGTTCCTCCCACGATGTCCACGGGAATACCATGTTTCTCGAGAGCCATCACCACACCAACATGGGCCAAGCCACGAGCGCCGCCGCCCCCAAGAACCAACCCAACGGCCTTATTCGATAGAAGACGCGCCAATCGCAAGAAATCAGACTTGTGGGGCTGGACCCCGGGCGTGTTATAGTTGTTCTTTCCTCTGTAAGACGGCGGCTTCAACTTGAAGATGTCCTGGACCCTCGAGCCTATTCCAACGATTTTGAGCGGTAGACTATTGAGATGCACCGAGCTATTCGAATGCTGGCCTCTACGGACCTCATTATGGTCGAATTCCATCTGAATATGATGGTGCGAATGCACCCACATTCGGTTTTTCAACCATTTATTGGTGGAGCCGGGCTCAACAAACCGCTCGGGATGAAGAAGACACAACTCCGTTCTGGCGCTGGTTTTCGTCTTAAGAAGCAATTTCTCGTATTCTCCGATATCTGGCTCGGCCAACGCGTCGCCAAGCAATAGAATACAATCTCCTTGCGAGACACAGGTCCGTGTCCAGGTGGATTTGACTGGCGTGTCACATACGTACACCACTGTCTGGAACCGTTCTTCCAAATACGAGAAATAGCCCGATTCCTTCAATTTTGCCAACCGATCAAACGCATGTTTGCCCAAATGACTCAAGGTGGAGGCCTGATTGAGCGAAATCACGGATCTATCGATGGCTTTGAACGCAGAAACCAACTTCTCGGCAAACTCAGTCACAGGTAGACCTGAAGTGACCGGCAAAATCGTGATGGTCCGATAATTGCCACACAACGGTGTTGTAGTCTTTGTCGAACTTCTGACGGACTTGGAAAACCCGTTGTTCGAGCTGATGTTATTGAAGGAGCCGCCGAAATCGTTCGTTCTGGCCGCCATTCGATTGGCAATGATCCTCGACACTTTAATCATGATCGAGGGGTTTTGCAACGCCAACATCTCGAACAAGCTTCTGGGGATTCTGGCGGTCTCGGAGTCTCTCACAGCCACAATCGAGCTGTTTCTTTTCGAGGCCGTGAGCACTTCAACCTCGCCAATGGACTCGCCTTGTCCATGTTCCGCCAAAACAATGACATCGGTGTTCTCCGGATGGTTGGACGTCTCCTGAACCGAGCGAAACCGACCGTTCAACACAATATGAATCCCGTTGGCCATGTCATTCTGGCTGGATAGAACGTTGCCGGCCTCAGTTTGGACCCACTCGAGCGCAAAGTCCATCTGAAGAATCTGTTTCGACAATAAGCCCACCAACCGTTTGGCGACGGGTAATTGGAGAATGTAGAACTTATCTATCAATTTGTCAAACGTCTCTTTATTGATGAAGCCGGCATAAGTGTCCGATTTCGCTACGACAGTGACCATCGACCTGTAGCCCAACAACGAGCCCAAATAGCCCGCCAATCCGCCTGGTTTGACGGTGTAGAGCACTCTATCCGAGCCGCGAAGGTCTTTGTAGCCAACCTCTAAAAGCCCGTCAACCACATAATACAAGCCGTTATTCGCCTTCTGTTGCTCGATGACGGCGGTTCCCTTCTTGATGAACACAACCTCGAGCGAGTCGGCAAATACCTTCTTGATGGAGTCGAAATCGAAGTGTGTTCGCGATTTCTCGCTCGACTCCTCGTCCTCGTTCGAGGCCGTGTCGAAGAAGAACTTCTCGCTCGTGTTGGAGAATAGCCTGGAACGGAAGCTGATCGAGCCCGTCAAGGACGACAAATCCGTGGAAGAGGTCCGATTGCTGAAAAGCTGCGATTCCATGACATCTTTGGTTATGCCCAACAATTGGAAAATGCTCTCAATCAACGCGATTCTCAACGCGGTGTCCTCCGTCTCCTCCTCCGCCGAAAAGGTCCAATTTCTCACGGTTCTCTCCTCCGAATGCTCCTTTCTCGAAAGAGGCACGGAAGAAAGCAAATCGCCCGGATTCGAGGTGTTTCTCGAGTCGAGAATGACGAATCGAGACGATATTCTGGGCAAATGGCCCGGTTTCGAGAGCTTGAATTTGGAATTCTTCATGTTTAACGAAACAATGTCCGAGGAATCGTTACGACTGAGCGATATCGAGTTTCTTCGGCTGGTTATTGGCAGCGTGGGCGTCTCCGTCGTCTCGTCGCCCAATGTGGTGCGGAACTTCTGGATCACCCCGTCGTGGAGATAGCTGGGCAATTCGTATTTGGCGCTCTCGTTGAGCTTGATCTCTGAACTGAAGATCTCATGGGTCAATCCGAGATAATTGTGGGCCGTTTGGAACGTGACTCGGTAGAGACGAGTCAACACCATCTGGACAATGTGGGAGCAGGCTCTTGGGTATTTCCGCAAAATACGAACAAACGCCGACGCTGGAATAATGGCAATCGTCGCCTCTGTCGAGGCTCTGGCAATTATATCAGGATAATCGGCCTCCAAAACGGGGGTCAAGTCCGAGTCTCTCATGGGCGCCAAATTCGGCGTGGCAAGCGGTGTGGCGGTGGGAGAGTCGATGATAGCAAACTCTCCAGTGCCTCGTTCATACATTGTCTGGAAAACCGTGCTGTTTCTGGGGGTCATTGTGCCCGAGAAGTCTCTTTCGCTCTCGAAAAGAGATAGGGTCGACGACAACGACGACAATGGCGCGCCACTTTTCACCTCGTTCAACAATTGATATCTTTGCAGCTCCAACATGTATGTGTCGTCCTCCATGGTGTCGGTGGAAAGATTGGCCCCCGAAACCTTGCTGTAAATGCGGACGTTGCCCTCCACCACGATGGAAAAGCCCAATTTGGGGTCCAATAGCAAGATCTCGTCGGCGGCCAACTTCTGGGTGGTCATGTTTTTCGTCAATTCCTGGAACACCGCCTTCTCGAGATAGCCAAAGATCTTTATTGCCGAGAGAAACTCGTCCAAATAGCTTCCAAACCGCGACTGGGAGTCTTCTTTGGGCAAGAGAACGTCCATTGTGGGCACGATTCGCTGGGGTTCGCTGGTGAGTCGCGAATACGCCGTGAGATATCTGTAGCGAATGACGAAATAAAGAACACCACTGATCACCACCAAGATCGCCAACAAGGAGTAGAACGACAACGTGATGGAGAGGTTGGCAGACAAGACGGCGGAGAGCACCTGAAGCACCGTCGAGGGAATGCCCACCATTACAAGACCAACGAGCCGAAGAAGAAGCGTGCCACATAACCATAGAAATGAGGATGTTTTTTGTGCGTCCAGTTGAACTAACATGGCATTTGGGTCAAGGAACTGATCTGTTGCACGGGCTGGAGGGCCCTCGAAGACAGCGGACATGATGGTTTGTTGCGGGACAAAGGCGCGGAGACGTTTCAACTTGTCGCACGATGCAGGGCTTTCGACCACACTAATTTGAGGCGCCAATTAACTCTATTTAAGCCAATTCTCGTCGGTCTTTCCATGGCCATGGCCAGACCCTCTGCAACGTTTGCTGCACGTGAGCATGCACTCAGTGCTGGAGACAACACCACACACACCGTTGACTGCACGTGAGCATTCGCTCAGAGAATGCAACACCACACACACCGTTTACTGCACGTGAGCATGCGCTCAGTGCTGGAGCCAACACCACACACACCGTTGACTGCACGTGAGCATGCACTCAGTGAATGCAACACCACACACACCGTTTGCTGCACGTGAGCATGCACTCAGTGAATGCAACACCACACACACCGTTTACTGCACGTGAGCATGCGCTCAGTGCTGGTGCCAACACCACACACACCGTTGACTGCACGTGAGCATGAGCTCAGTGAATGCAACACCACACACACCGTTGCAGCCGGAAACTTTGCGAGGGTCAGATGAGATGAGCCAGTTGTCGTAAGTGGTCCACGGGAGTCTGAGCATCGAACATGCGTTGGGTTCTGCCGCTACTACGGAAAACTTCTTTGAATGTGGTCGTAACGTCTAGGATTTCGGTTCGTTTCTTCCGCACCCATCGCCTCAACTTGTGTCCCAGGGAAAGACCCAGCGACGGGTTGCGAGGGACAGCCAGTCTCAGCTACGACCCGCTCTCCTCGCAGACGTTTTCTTCTCTTGGAATAGATCCGGAGCTAGAGACGGCCTTGGATGTCGGGGCCCCCACACATTCCCAGAGGGCCATGTTGGCGGCCTTGGGCTCCGGAAGGAACGTGATATCGAAGAATATCGCTGTCTCAGGGAAATCTTTGGCTTTGGCTTTATATGTTGCAAATAGAGCCAATCACAGACATCTCATCTCCAAACGCGTGCAATCGCTTCTATTGGTCCATAACGACCAATTGTTGAAGCAATACGAAACAAATTACAACTTCTTTACCGCGGCCAACTCGAGATTCGTCTATGAACAAGATATAGCCACATCTTCAGATTTCGCCGGGATATCGACCATCATCACCACGCCAGCAACTCTCATTCAAGCCTTGAATGCGAATGGGGCGTTAATACAACAACTTGAAACCTTGAGTTTTATTGGCGTTGATGAGGCCGATTATCTCTTCTTTGATGTTTCGCAGACTATTTTGCTGGGAAATAAAAGACGTCATTCCACAATCATCGAGCTGTTACTTCAATATATCCGTTTCTCGAGAAAGGACAAAACAGATGCCCCGAGTATCCAAACTGCGTTTTTGTCGTCGCCCTTTCCGGAAAACTTGTCTGAGCTTCGTAAAAAGATTCTATTGAGTATTGGAGCAGATCAATCTTTGATGGCTTTGGGTGTTACTGAGGATAGATCAGACATCTCTATGAATTTCGAGTTTCCTATTCAGAACCTTTCGACCAGTATTGTGTCCATCCAAAAGGAAACCAAATATGAGAGTCGTGACAAGAGAACTAAATCGATAATAGTTAAAGATGTGGATTTTGGGGAGATCCCCAGAGGGGTCCAAGCCATGGAATTGATTAAAATGGGCGATCTGATTGATTTTGAACAATCATACAAACAACACAGACGAGTGATGTCCAATGATATCAGTAAAATCAAGATTCCTGGATTCACGGCTGCGGCCCTTCGTGATATTTTGGTTTTATTAGAAAACTCCGGTTCCCATGTTGAGCAAATTCTTAACAGAAAGACCGTTGACTCCATCGCTGCAATTTCCAATTGGAACGGAAAGACGCTAATTGTGCTTCCAGACCAATTTTCAGCGGAATTGTTGACCAAGAAGTTGACTGAGGTGATGGGACCGCATTTTTTGCCAATTTCAGAATGTAGCGATACAGCAGGGTTCTTTACAAATGATGGACAAGAAAAGAAACACATCGTAGCAAACAAGAGTTCTATTCTTGGCTTGACTTTTCGCGGTTTGAAGGTCATTGTTACGCTTGGTGTTGATTCCATCGCCGGCGCAAGCGATCTTTTGATGTATTCTACTCGGTTCAGAACTGAGAAAGGGTTATTAAATAACGAGGAGGGGAAGAAACTCATAGCAATTGTGTCCGCCGACGATTGCAACACACAAGAAAAACATCATCTCGCAAGAACCATTCTAAAAAGCGGAATAGGTAACATAGAAGCCATGTATGGCACGGAGCCCATAGCTGCTCCTGAAGTTGAATTTCTTGGTGAAGATGAGCAACAAACATGATCTACGATCAAATATGTATATATTGTAAAATAGAGTAAATAGAGTATTTGGCGGATTTGTATCGTAGTGATCTCCTGTACGAAACGTGGTATGGAGCTCAAAGGATCCCATTCCCATTTCGTCAATAGTGGCAGACGAGCTGATAAGTATAATCAATAGGTGGTTGTCGGTCACGTGATCGCCAAATATAAATATAGCGATGATCACGGCCGTTTAAGTTAATGAGGAACAAAACAATTCAAAGCAGATAACAATGTTGTGGGGTAGCAAATTCGAGGTGAATGGGAGATTGGTGGTGATTTCGGGTGGTTCTCAGGGTGTGGGCGCCGAGCTTGGAAAACAATTATTCTCTAAAGGGGCCGATGTAGTTTTAGTCGCAAGAACAGTAGAGAAGTTGGAAGAAGTGACGAAGGAGATCGAGAAGGTGCGAGTGAATGCTGAACAAAAGGTGAGCTACATCAGTTCTGACATCTCCGAATACGCGGGATGTGAGAAGGTGTTCGACCAATTGGAAAGATCCCCAGACATTGTAGTTTGTTGTGCTGGCTCTTCGTTGCCCAAGTTGTTCACGGACTTCACCGGCGAGGAGCTTGAATACATGACCAAGGTGAATTATTTCACGGCGCTCTATTTCTCGAACGTGGCGGTCAAGAAAATGTGCAAAATACAGCCCGTGCCACGCCAGCCCAGACATCTCATTTATTTCTCCTCTGTGTGTGGATTGTACTCCTTCATCGGATATGGTGCTTATGGGCCGGCCAAGGTCGCAATTCGCACGTTGTCGGACGTGGTGAGACAGGAGGTGTTGCCCTATAACATCAAGGTTTCGTGTGTTTATCCTGGGAACTTCATGTCTCCTGGATATTTGGAGGAAGAGCGCACCAAGCCAGAAATCACCCGGGAAATCGAGGGGTTGTCCGAGCCGATCAGCGTGGAATTGACGGTGCAAAGGATATTGAGGTCTTTGGACAAGGGCTATGAGACCATCACCACGGACTTCATTGGCTGGGTGTTGACCTCGTTATCGTTGGGGTCCAGCCCAAGATCGCTATGGTTCTTGCAGATTATCATGAGTTTTTTGTTTAGTCTCATCGCGCCACTCTGGAGTTATATGATTGTATTGCAAATTAAGAGTTTTTTCAAGAAACGTCACGTTGAAGCCAAAGTCGAGGAGGTTGAAGAAGAGGAGGAAGAGGAAAGCACCTAAGATGTTGTTTTTGAGTTGTATAGTATAATTGAGTTGGTTTTTTGAGAGATGTAGATGTGAAGTGAGTATATGATGAGAGTTACCGATAGAATGTTAGCTCGATGATCTACTTTTTCCTCTTCAATGGTGAGACTTGCCGATAGAATGTTAGCTCTGGAGATGATTTACTTTTTCCTTCTGGAAGAGTTGTGCTGTTTGATTAAGATAGAGGGGACACTAATTATCATTTGTTCTTCAATTGATCAAAAGGGAGACATCAAGAGAAACGAGAATTTCTCTTCTTGAAGAGTTGTACTGTTTGCTTTGTGATAGAGGGGACACTGATTATCATCTGTTCTTCAACTGATCAAAAGGAGACGTCAAGAGAAATGAGAAGGCGAGATTTACTTTCTCCTTCTTGGAGAGTTGTGCTGTTTGATTAAGATAGAGGGGACGCTGATTATCATCTGTTCTTCAACTGATCAAAAGGAGACTTCAACAGAAATTAGAAGCCTCACCAATCCCCACATTATTTCTATTTTGTCAGCTGCAACAACAATGGTCTCTGCTCCATGCTGGCCTGACCAATGCCCCACAAACAACATGTTCTTCCTTCACTCCCACTTGAATATGACTCAAATCGCATGACTCCTCATTGGCGACGCTTCTCTAGTGCCCCCCTCACTACACCATCTACACTAATTAACCCGTAAAAATAAATAACATACACATTTCTATCATTGCTTCTTCCCCACAAGCTTGTCTTCCATCTTATGGCCAAGACCGACCCAATTGATGCTGTACACCCAATTGACCGCTCTGATCACCTCGTCATTCCAGATGTCCTTCCCGGTTTCGCTGATGCTAGGTCTGGATTCGTATTGGATCACCTTCGAAACGGGCTTGGCCGGTAACTCGCGCTCGTCGATGATTCTCTTCGATTCTCTCAACGATTCCGATATGAATTTGGAATTTCTACGAAATTCAGATGAAGTATAATAAACTACAGAGGAGGTCAAGAGGATGCCTGGATGTTAATAAAAGAAAAAAAAACCGAATTTCGTGCGCACTCACCTCCCAAGAATCCGTGTATTCTTCCGCTCATTTTGTCTTTGAACTGAGTTATCTTTCTCTTTTTTCTCTTCTTCTTCTTCTTCTTTCATTCGACTTCAACGTTTATTGGTTGGTGTGTGTGAACCATGGGAGTGTGGGTACCATTGATAGTGCACCACCCATCGTGCACACACCATTCCGGCGTGCACCGGCAAATCTGAAAAACGACGAAGTTTTTTCTTAATTAAACCTCCGATTATTCACTTCAAGCTGGCATTTACAGGTAATTACACAATAATGGGAACCGGTAGAAGTCTCAGTAGAGGCTACGAGCACAGAAAGGCTCTCATGAGAAATTTGGCCACCGCCCTCTTCAAAGAGGGCTCAATAGTGACCACTCTTGCCAAAGCCAAGGAAACCAGACCATATGTAGAGGATCTCATCACCAAGGCCAAGACGTTGGAAAAAGAAAGAGCAACACAATTGATCAGCGGAAAGATTTTCGAGCCAAAAGTCGTTTTCCCAATTTTATTCAACGAGCTCGCCAAGAGATACGCAGACAGACCGGGTGGATACACTAGAATCATTAAATTGGAGCCCAGACTTGGAGATAACGCCGAACAATGCGTGATTGAATTGGTAGACCATGATTACGAAATAAAGTTCTGGTATTTGGCCAGAATCGTCGCCAGATTGGAGTTGCAGGGCGAGGAGTTGAACTTCTACACCAAGGAAAATGTCAGAAAATTGATCCAACTCAGAAAAAACGGCGAGGATACGTTCAGAGACGCCGTTGACGAGTGTAAGGAGGTGTTTTACAACAAGGGCGAGGGCTTGGACGCATTGAGACCCGCAAATAGACCGCACGATATCGTGAAAACGTCCAAGAAGTTCGAGTTCGTTCCCCGTCCAAAGAAGACTGTCGAAGCTGAGACCTAGAACTTGGGAAATAATGAATGTATATAGTAACGGATCAGATGTAATTACTTCTACAAAAGTCATCTCTATTTTATATTGCACACTTAAGCCTCCTGTCTTTGCAAGGCGGCGTCGAGATACTCGCTAGTCTTTGGAGTAATATGTTTTGTTTTGTCGATGATGGATTGATACACGTTTGTTGGTCTGTCGACGATGGAGATCACGTCGCCATCCTCCTTGTAATCGATCTTCAAGTCTCCCAACAAGCCAGTTATGAACCCCTTGCCCGTCTCGGTCGGCAAGTCCAATAAGGTGGTGATGTCTTCCACCTGGAACGTCTTGTGCACCTTGAAATACACCTCGGCAACCAAGGTCTTGGCGGACTCCAAGAAGGTCTTTCCGTGGTGACTCAAGAAGAAGTCGGTCTTGACGACCAAAATAGACTCCTCCAACTTGAGCTTGGCCTCCTGGAAGTCGAAGTCGATGTACAAGGCCTTGATGAAGTCGGTCAACGGGTCGTTGTACTCGTACTGCTCCTGGCTGACTATTCTGATCAAGTCCTTCAACTTCTTGTTGTGCGGTTTGCTGATGACTCCGACAATCAAGTATCTCAATATCCACGGACACGAGGCCTGGATGGTCGACAAATACGACGACGAGAAGAACAAGTCGCACAACAACTCCAACCCGTTTTTGATGTTGAAGAAGATGAACAACGACCAATGGATGATCCAGGTTCTGTGATATAATTGGGTCAAGGGGTCGGAGAACGATCTCGAGTCGATCACCTCTCTCAACTTGGACAACTCCTCCAAGGACTTCTCCCAGTCCAAGTCGATGATCTGCAAGGCCAATCTACCCCAGGTGCAGTTGACAATCAACGAGGTGTTGGTGGACAACACTCTGAAGTTGTTCAACAAATCGGACGCCATGACATAATCCCCTCTATTGTATTGTAATTGGCCAAACTCGTACAAGGCGTTGATCTTGTCCTCGTTGATTCCGTGCTCCTTTTCCAAATACTCGCGGTTGTAGTTTTTGTCCTGCTTCAAGTTATCCTGCACCTCTTTCTGCGACAAGATGTTCAACGTCTCCTGGGTCTCGCTGTTCAATCTCTCCAACTCGTTGGCGACAAACGTCTCCTTGTCCACCAAATCCTGCGGCAACGCCTGGTCCGGCTTCAAGACGTCCAAGAGATCCTTGATATATTTGACCATGTAGGTGTCCTTCAACAAGTCATAGGCCAATTGGTCCACCACCTGTTGCTCGTACACCTTTTCGTTTCCTAAGAACTCGATCAACGGATACACCAAATGTCTGTCCAAAAGCGGCGCAATCTTGAACGTCAAGTTGTATTTGCGGATGATCTCGAGCTCCGACTCGGAGAAGTTATTTTCCGACATCTTAATTCCTTTATATTTGCTGTGGAACTGGGGTTTCTTTCGTTTGATCTCTATCATTAGCGACAATTTTTCAGTGAAATTTTTTATGCGTGTGGGAATCGGGGGTTCTTATGCCGTGGAGTGAATGGGGGTTGTGTTTGACGTGGCGGTCATGTGACGAGTTGCGGCTGGCGGGTCATGTGACGAAGAGCGGTCATGTGACGAGTCGCGTATACCGAGTCGCGTCGATATAACTAACCCATCAAGTCATACAACATAAACACGAACAAAGTGACTTACACCAGAATGATGGCGGAATCCGAGCGATTTTTGACACATCTTTTGCTAAGAGAGAAACAGCCGGTATGTGACGTCTTTCCACCGCCATATTGGCCCTATTAACGGAAATAGGTGACATATCGTATTCTCAGTAGAAAACTCGATATACATGTAGATTCTTGCAAACGGTTATTATACGATTTTTATGAGTCGCACAAAGGCGACGAAATCGAGCCGACTTATGTGATTACGGGAAAATCGCAAGATAAAACCGCAATAAAGCTTTGCACTGACTTGACTCAGGGAAAGAGTCTTTTTAGCGAAATCCACTCAATTCACATCTACAGCTTGAATCCGACGAAAACCACGTATTCGCAGATTTCCAGCTCGGAATCTGAAGTCAACAAGATAGATATAGACGAAACGAAGATCAGAAAATGGGGGTTGATCCAGGGTCCCATCAGAATTGTGATGGATAAAACGACACGTCCCATACAACCCACACAACGGACGCCAATCGAAAGGACGCCAATCGAAAGGAAACCGGCTGCTTCCGTCCCACCTACCAGTAAAAGCAAACAAGCGTCGATTTTTGGGAGTTCCAAACCGACTACAAAAGTCATCGCGAAGCCAAAATCCGCCTTTGTTTCCAATCCACAGGAATCTTTAAGAGATAGACTTAAAAGACAGCTGGGACCCAAAGAAAAGGTGATTGTAGCCGAGACGAGGGAAGAGGACGATTTGGTTGAAGTCGACTTTGAGGAAAAGAAGAAGGACGATCAATTGAAGGCTGCCAAAAGAAAAGAGTTGGAGAGCATGTTTGACGACGACGATGATTTTGACATGAGCGACGGAGATGTCGAGGAAGTCAAATCCGAAGGTGTAGAGAATGCAGTAGAGGACACACAAGTCATAGATGAAATGGAGATAGATCCGGTGGTGGAAGCTGCAGCGGCGGAAGTTGCAGACAGTAAGGAGCCGACGGTTGAACCAGAAGAGCCCAAGGTGACTAATTATGTTGACGAAGACGGCTATTTGGTGACGAAGGTCGAAAAGAAACCAACAGTTCCCAAGCCATCGACTCGCACGCTCTCGATGAAAAGAGCGGCACCGACGCCGAAGACTGACAAGAAGAAATCCAAGGGACAGTCCTCATTGATGAGTTTTTTTGGCAAGAAACAAGAGTAATCTAATAAACGAGGCATTACGAGGGGGTGTAGCGGTAGTGACTATGGTGTTAAGTTTTCTGTGGCAACTGGTTCGTGTTTAAATTTAATTACCATGTGCTCCAGTTAACTATGCAACATATCCACAATCTCCATGCGTTCAACCAGCACACGACAGCCAAATATTTTTCAGCGTATAGCAGCAAAGACTCGATGCGAAGTTATGGCACCCAGCAGAGAGAAATGAAAACGTGTTATTATGAGTTACTTGGGGTCGAAAGTAACGCCACCGATTTGGAGCTAAAAAAGGCCTATCGTAAAAAGGCGCTCCAATACCATCCTGACAAGAACCCTGACGACATACAAGGTGCTACCGAGAGATTCGGGTTGGTGAGAGCAGCTTACGAGGTTCTTTCGGATTCGCAAGAAAGAGCATGGTACGATTCGCATAAGTCGCAAATTTTGCGCGACGAGGACAACTTCGAAGATGAGGATAATTACGTTGAGCCTGAAATCTCAGGCACAACCACGGAAGAGCTCTTGAGATACTTTGATCCCTCGCTATATACAAAGATTGATGATAGTCTTGCGGGGATATATAATGTAGTAGGAAGATTATTTGCCAAATTAGCGAGCGAAGAGGTTGTGAACGGGAGACTTCAGGGATTGAAGGGCTACGACAAGCACCAGGATGACAGTCCACAAGCCAATGTTCTCGATGCCACATTTCTTCTTTTCGCGAGATTTGGAAGTAGTTCTGCTGATTATGGATCGGAAGTGAGACTTTTCTATCAAAACTGGTCCTCCTTCCAGACAGTCAAACAATTTACCTGGAAAGACGAATATAGATACTCATCGGCCCCAGACAGAAGAACCAGAAGAATCATGGAGCGAGAGAATAAGAAATTGCGAGACACGGCAAGAAAGGAGTTTAACGAGACTGTTCGGAGTTTTGTGAATTTCATCAAGAAAAGAGATCCGCGAGTCAAGGAGGGTGCTGCGAAATTTGAAGCAGAAAAGCGTAAGAAACAACAATTGGAAACAAGAAGACAATTGGAAAAGGAGAAGCTTGCCAACTTGGAGAATTTGGCTGAAAAGAACAACTTTGAGATCCAAGATTGGCAGAAATTGTCGCTTGAGGAGCTTGAAGAAATCGAGAGCCGATTTTTAGATGGGGAGAATGACGATGAAGAGGACGATGAAAGTGACGACGAGGATCTTTTTGAATGTATAATATGTGACAAAAGGTTCAAATCTGAACAACAATTAGAGGGCCACGAGAGGTCCAACAAGCATAGAAAAGCATTAAGGAAGTTGAAATGGGAGATGAGAAAGGAAGGGATTGAATTGGGGATTGATAAGGGTGACGATGAAGAGGATTTTGACGACGATGAGTTTGAAACGGCAGATGAAGATTATGAGGAGGGAGGTCGAGTGGGAGATGATGACGAGGGAGATGATGATGAGGGAGATGATGACGAGGGAGATGAAGAAGAGGGAGATGAAGAAGATGAGAAGATAGAAGATGAGAAGATAGAAATTGCTGGAAATAAAGACAATTCTCCTGAAGAATTGGGTGATTATGATATAGATGACGATCTTGATCTTGATGATCTCGATGATCTCGATATACTGAGCGAAGAGGAAAAAGTAATTCTTCCTAGTAAAAAAACCAAGAAGAATAGAAAGAAATCACAACCGGTTTCTTCGCATAATGGTGTTGATATGGACCAAGTGGACGACGAATTAGTAAATTTGGCGGCAGCTTTGAATAAAGGTGTCAAATTGGATGAAGATGATGCCGATGATTGGGATTTGAACAAAAAGAATAAGAAGAAGAAGAAGACAAAGTCCATCAATACAACTGCTGTCACCAGTGAAATCAGCACACCAGAACCACAGACTCCTATAAATACATCAACCGCCTCAGAGGTGTGTGCAGCATGTGGTGCCACATATTCCTCGAGAAATAAGTTATTTCAACATGTCAATGCTACGGGCCATGCTTCTGCTCCGAAGAAGGCCAAAAAGACCAACAAGAAGAAACGTTGAACAGTGTATTAAAAACGTATTTATTTGAGAAATCAGTGCAAAAATAGAACATTAATTCAAGGACAATAAACATTCTGTAGCTCACAATATAAACATAGCTCAATAAACATAGCTCACACAATAAACATAGCTCACACAATAAACATAGCTCACACAATAAACATAGCTCACAATATAAACATAGCTCACAATATAAACATAGCTTGCACAATAAACATAGCTTACACAATAAACATTCTGCAGCTTATATATCCAATAAACTTTTGTAATTCTTTGTTTCGTCATTATGGAGATTAGTCTCTGAAATTTTGAATCAAAGTTACATCGTTGAGAATATCATCATCGAGGTGATAACAGCTTGTGTCTCCAAATATCAATCAAGAAAAACATTGTTATCCGGAACGAATGATTTTATATTTCATATTTGAGCCTACGTTTCCTTGATAAATTCATGTATATATTAATATGTATCAGGGCATAGTCATATCTATCAACTCTCAGCTTCCCGCTCTTCTGTTTCCACCCCCGACGCAACAGTTCCTTTACCACTATATAAATCCTTCAAGAAAAGAACCAAAATTATCTCTATCCCACCAATTCCAATAAGAAAGTAAAAGGAATGTTGGAATCTCTGGTGTAATTCCTCCTTTGGGAGGCCAACCTGCAAATGTCCCAAAATTGAAGTGATGACACCCAAAACAACTGCTATCCCCGTTTGACTGATTGCTTGTGCAACACCTGAAACAACCCCTTGAAGATGCATTGGGGTGTTACCTAAAATCAAGTTCAAGTATAAAGTGAAATAAACAACACAACCGAACCCAAGAAGAATTTGGCCTGGGAAAATAAACCTCCAGTAATTGTTTTCCTGCTTATAATCAATTCTTGATATGAGAATATTCCCCGTGATTCCCACCAAAAATCCAGCAACTGCAACCCATTTTTTCCCAAGTCTTTGGGCAATATCATCTCTATAGAGGGCACTCACGACAAACAACACTACCGTCAATGGTAGAAGTTTTGCGGCTGTAAGAATAGGACTGTTACCCTCAACATATTGGAGATATTCAGCAAGGGCATTCAAACTTCCGCTGAAGTTGGCAAAATTGAAGAAAGAAGCACCTATCAACAAGAAGATATTTGGCACTGAATAGGTGCCGGCCGGAATAAGCAAATTCATTCTTCCTATCCAGGTCTGGTCGGATTCATCATATTGTTCTGTGATCTCGTTTTTCTCTAAAGATGACTCTTCATCGATTTCACGAGCTGCCCTAAGTTTCTCCTGATATGGGTAAATGTAAAATCTCTCCCAAAGGGGCGTACACACCACCAACACTATACCAATGGGCAATGGAATGTAACTCTTTGGAGAGTTCCAGGACTCGCCACCTTCGGTCAATCCCAAAATAATCAAAATAAACCCAGTAACGAGCAAGAACCCGGCCGTGTAATTCAAGTCTTTAAGTTTTCCGGCCTTTGGATCCTTTGGAGTTGGCGGCAACAAGAAGAACGCACCAACGGCTGAGATCAAAGACAATACAAAGGAAACCCAGAAGAAGCCTCTATAGCCGATGTTACTTACGCCAAAAGCACCCCCCAATACAAGTCCAATGCCCCCGGCACTAGTCAACCCCAAAGTCAACCCAGTAATAGCCTTGGTCAATCTGGGGCCATTGAAGTAATTCACAATGAGAGCAAAGGCGGCAGGAATGGTGGCAGCCCCACTTATGCCTTGAAAGGCCCTGAACACGATGAAGACCACGATCTGTTTGGTGATCACGGCATTTATAAGAGAGAACAAACAGAAGAAGGATATTCCCGTTATAAAGACGATGTGATGGCCAATAATATCTCCCATTCTACCGAACACCATGATGAAGCCAGATAATGTGATGGCATAGGCAGAAATGACCCACGACACAGTGGAATAGTCGGTCTGGAACTTTTGTTGGATGTCAACTAGAGCGGCAAACATCGCCATCGAATTCATGGCGTCCATCAAACATGCATCGACAATAAGTAGATATATAACGGTTTTATTTCTGTATTTGTCGGGAATTAGGGTTCTTCCCTTCTCGAAGAAACGAGGAATTGCGTTTCCGGAGAATAAAAGCCTTCTTGGCGGCTCGTCGGGAGTATTTTCATAATTAGCATTTTCAATATTATTAGTTTCCGACATGGTCAAAATTTTCTACCACAAAAGAAGAAACTCAATCGAGGCTTCATAGGACTCCAGACATATTTATACTTCTCCGATTGGATATGCCTTTCTAAAGCACATTTGTAATCCCCGGAATTTCCCACCTCTTTTTCCCTCGTAATTCCTCACTCTGTGTTGGGTGCCAATGATTCATCTCTGGATATGTCTGTTTCATGCATGTTTGCAGCACTTTCACTTAAATATTTGTAAGCTCCGCGTTTTACGAGGCTGTTGCAAATGCAACATTTGAAATAACAGATCCGCCATTGTTACAGCGGCAATGGGAAGCTTTTGAATACCCTTTCGAAGGCGTCCTCGGCGATCGTCGCAGGGGATGTTTCTTCTGGCTCTTCAGTTGGCGAGTTACCGTGTGGCAAGATTGACCTGTCTTCATATGTCACAGCCGCGTCTAATGCGTTCGGTATTTCGTTGGAGAGACATTCCGAGGAGGGAGAGGGTTCAGCCCGTCTTAAACCCATCAGACGTGCGGCAATAAGGGAGAGGGTTCAGCCAGTCTTAAACCCATCAGACGTGCGGCAATAAGGGTCCTATTGATGGAGTATTTTTTTTTGGGGTGCAACGTGGCAAATATACGTTTCTACGGTGACTTTTCTACGGCGGCTTTTCTACTGAGACTGTTCTACTGTGACTTTTCTATGGTGATTTGCAGTTGTCGAAGAGTACAGACCTTGTCTGAGTAATGGAACATCTCAAACGCCACTCAATGATGATTATATCCACTAACGCAGAGTGCAGAGTGGCGTTAGTGGATATAATCATCATTGGAATTATTAACATTCTGCATGCTAATAGGGAAAAGCACGGAATGATTCTGGTCAAGCGAGCCGAGAGAATTACTTATATAAGCTGGATTGAGACTCTGATTGTGGATATCCACTAGGATGAATTTTGTAATTTCGAATAAACACGACAAACCACTTTATACAAGTCGATTAGTTTCCTATGACAATGTGAACACCTGTAAAGAATCCAAAAGAGGGTATAGATTGTGATGTCAATTTTTATCAGCTATGATGGTTTTCGTATTGGCGAGGAAATCATTGTAAAGAATTCAAAAGAGAGAATAGATAAATGTGATGTCAATTCTAATAAACTACGCATTGTCTTCGTATTAGCAAGCAAATCACCACATCATTGTAAAGAATCCAAAAGAGAGAATAGATAAATGTGATGTCAATTCTAATAAACTACGCATGGTCCTCGTATCAGCAAGCAAATCACCACAACACCACTGTAAAGAATGCAAAAGAGTAAACAGATAAATGTGATGTCAATTCTAATAAGCTACATTTGATGGTCTTCGTATCAGCAAGAAAATCAAGGCGTTATCCATTAAAGATGTTACAAAACTGATGAAGGTGAAGGTTCATTTCAATGGAATCCTGAAAATTCAGACTAACCCTGTAAATGGTGCTCTATTTTACCAGTGAAAATGAAAACCCATCAAACGAGATATCTACTCCTGATCTATTTGACATGACATTAATGCTTCTATAAAGTCTAATAATACACACACGAAATATGTCGAGAGATTCGCTCACTCATCCATAAAATACGCTTGTTCATTTCAAACCCACCTTATTCATCTTCACCTTGGCAACAACAGGCTCACTGATACCTTCATTACCACTAGCTCCTAATCCACTTCCCTTGACCCAACCTAATCTTTCCAACATCTTACGTCCAATATTATCATGGGCCAATTCTGGAGCTGATTCACCAACAATTTGTCCTTCTCTCACACCCGCTTGTATTGGCTTTCCACGACGAACCTTCGCAGCATCGCCCGTGGCTGCTTGATCTTGTTGGGTTCTCTTGACGTCGATTCTATTGAAAATCGGCCTTTGTCTCAATAACCTGGTAACAACATCATAATTAGGGAAAGAATGGAACGTTCTCTTGGTCTTCACAACGGCGATATGGACCGACAATCCAGAGCCAAGTTTTCTCGATTTCATGTTATAAGCTTCCGCAAGCTGTTTGACGGTTTTCAAACCATGTGGGTCCATCGGTGGGAAAGCTGTCGAATCTCGTCTGGTATCGTGAAGGAGACTCTCAAACTCATCTCGTATCTCGCGAATATGCATTCCTGTGAGATATTTCAATAATAGGTTATGGTTGTTGGCACCCGTTGAAGCTATCATCTCTGCTCGTTTCTTCTTTCTGTCCTTGCGACTTTCCTTTTGAATGAGATATTGCTCTTGTAACGACTCTCGCAACGCTATATCGTCAATGTGGTCTATATCTAATCTCTTCTTCTTTCCCCTTCCTTTGGTTCGGAGGGTTTCGGTGGGTATCTCATTATCCAAGAAATTCTGATGGTTTTTGGTAGCATTGACGAATCCAGCATAGTCCAAGCCATCGTCAACGTCGTCATCACCATCACCTTCCTCCTCTGAGGTTTCGGAAATGTAAATATCAGAATAATCTGGCTGAGAATCTGGATCTTCCTCGACAAGTCCTTGGCCGATGTATTTCAAAAAGGCATCTATTCTGCCTTCGGGGACTCCATTGGATGTGACATAATCAAGAAGCTGTTCCTCATCAATCCAAACATATTCGTCGTACGAACCTGTCATTGCATACGCTTTGATGTGATATTGGTTGGAAATGCCCTGTCTTATCTGATCTACGTGAATTGTAGACACATCAAACTCAAAGTCCTCGGGTAAGAAGCCGTAATCAGGTACACGGGGCTTTTTCTCTTTCTTCACAACGATTTCTTCCTCATCGCTACTGTCCTCCGATTCGCTTTCCTCGTTGTCGGTCATTCCACCAGCTTCAACATCAGCATAATCAAACTCCTCTTCTTCATCCTCATCCTCATCCTCATCGCTTGAGTTATTCAAAAAATTGCCCATCACTTGTTGGATGTAATCTCTATAGGCTGCCGCTTTGTCTTCATCTTCCGACTCTTCGGCAACCACGTTCTGTTGAAATCTGGTAGTGGCCTTCTTCTCTTCGCGAACAATGTTCCTCGTCGCTTTGTTCAAGGCGTTGACGCTCATCAATTCGGCCTCAACAGAGTCATCGATCACTCTTGTTTGTAAAGACACCTTTCCGATGGTGAGAACAGGATCAAATTCCACACAACTGTCAGTTGGGCTCTTCACAACCACGGCTGCTTTATGTTGTTGAACCAACAAACTGGTGAGGGGTTTGGCCCGATCTCCTATGACATTGGCATCGCCTACATCATCGATAAAGAAATCCAAATTGGCAGCATCGTCGTCCGAGGAGTCTTGCTCGTTTTGGTGTTCTGAGGGCGAAGTCGGGACTTCGACCACGGTGAGAGGCGGAGATTTGGGCGTGAGAGTCATCTCCGGATTGTTGATGAGCTCCTTCGGTATTTCCATCTCCATTTCCATGGGATCGTCATGTTGTGGCGGTGTTTCGCGCTCTATTCTTGGTCTGGTCACAGTGACGTTTGAGTTGCCCACCCCGCTCAATTTGCTGAACAAGTCGGCGCTGGGGTCGTACACCTCTTTGGCCTTGATGAACTCGATGGGGTTGTTTCGCAACGGCCTCCGCAACGTCTCTGAACTGTGGGCATCGGTGTATTTCACCTCATCAAACATGCGTCTTCCGCTCCCAAGACCAGGTCTGGCCTTTGGTGCGCGTGTCGAGGGCGTGTATCCATTTTCGTCTAGATCCATCAACTCGGGGAACTCGTTGGAGGCATTTATTTCGGTCTTTCCCCGATATCGTCCTCTGTTCTGGTTGGGAAACCGGCCAGAGTTACCTCTGCCGCGACTCCCGCCTCGTCCTCGAGTGCCCAGACCGCCACGGCCGCCACGGCCTCGTTTATTCCCTCTTCCTCGCGACATGTGCAACAAGATTCTGATGTTTGTTTCTGATGTTTGTTTCTGATGTTTGTTTCTGATGTTTGACAACACTGATCGGCTCTACCTCTTCTCGTATTGACTATGGTCCTCGCATCTCAACATTGTGGTTGATGCACGCAATGATGAGTATCTGAGATTATATTGTAGAGAAAAGTCGAGAAAAAGTCATTGATTAATTCGATGCGTTATTTCGTGTATTGTGTTGTATTGTATTATGTTTTGTGTTGTATTGTATTAAGTTTTTTTGCCACGTGAATCGATCATTCGGTCCACTCTCCCTCGTTCTGTTGATCTATTTCTGATAATAATTTCCAATGTTCTCCACTCTCCAGAGTTACTCGTCTCTATTGCAACATTATCCCGTTCTCAGTCAGCATCGTCTTCTCCCTCGTTCTGTTGATCTATTTCTGATAATAATTCTCCAATCTCCAGAATCTTCCAGAATTACTCATCTCTATTATGACCCTCAGTCTGCATTCTTCTCCCTCATTCTGCTCATCTATTTCTAATACAATTCTCATTCCCCAATCTCCAGAATCTTCCAGAATTACTGTTGCAACATTCTTCTCCCTCCTTCTGCCCATCTATTTCTAATACAATCCAATACCCGTCTCTGTCAGCATCGTCATGTTCTTAGCAACTCACCGCCATTAATAAGTTTCTCCATCTAAGCACACCCACAGCTAACTAAGCACACCCACAGCTAACCACCTCCCGTCACAACCAATCACATCGCTCCATATTCCTGTGTCTCATCCTTCTCCTGTCATAATTTAGTCAACGCGGTTGGCAGCCCCGACCCATCTCTCTCCATGTGTAAGGCTTGACTAAGGGCTGCTGGACTGCATGAAGAGGAAGATGAGTATAAAAGGGGAACAATCGGACGGATGAGATGGCTTGTGGTTCAAAAACTATCAACAGATATCAAGTGACTCTAGTTTGGCTGCTCTTTGCTAATTAGTGTCGTTCTATCTCTCCATCAATTAAAACCTCCAAAGTGTCTGCTTCAACTAAAACCGACTCAATGGTCAATCCAAGATCGATTTTGCGTCTCATCATGGCCACCGAACAGGCCGAGGGCGTCGGTGCGCGGGTCAGAAGATCCATCGGAACCATGAAGATGAGAAACTTCACGCCCTTCTTGATGTTGGACCACTTCAACGTCTCTCCCGACGCCGGCTTCCCGCAACATCCCCATCTTGGCCAGGAGACGGTCACCTACGTCACCAAGGGCCAGATGGCCCACGAGGACTTCAACAACCACATCTCCATTCTTAACGAGGGTGATTTGCAGTTCATGACGGCCGGGAAGGGCATTGTGCACTCCGAGATGCCGGTTCCCCAGGAAGACGGCTCTAACATCGTCGGGATGCAATTGTGGGTCGATTTGCCTGAGAATTTGAAGGAGACCGAGCCAAGATACAGAGACTTGAGAAGAGACGAGATCCCCGTCGCCAAGCCGGACGACAAGGTCACCGTCAAGGTGATTTCCGGGACCTCCTACGGCGTCGAGTCCTTAAAGGACTTGGCCTACACCCCAATGAACTACTACCATTACAAGGTTGCTCCCGGGGGTAAGTTCGAACAGGAGTTCGACCCCAATTTCAACGTGTTCTTGTATTTGATGAACGGTACTCTTAAGATCAACGACCAACTGATCCCACAATGGAATGCCGTTTTCTTCAAGAGAGACGGTGACAAGATTGTTGGTGAGGTGTCTGCCTCCGAGACCGAAACCGCCGAGTTCGTTCTCATTGGGGGCCAAGTCTTGGACCAGGAGATCATCCAACACGGTCCTTTTGTTGCCTGTAACAAGGAGAGAATCTACAAGGGTTTCATGGATTATCAAGGTGCCCAGAATGCTTTCAAGAACTTGAGAACCTGGGACACCACTATTTCTGGTGGTGTCACCAGAGAGATGGTCAAAGAAATCCTTGCTAAGAAGGACGATGTGAAGGACGAGCTTTAGTGTTATAGAGGATTGAAAATGAGAATGGTTTTGTTTTACCTATGTTAGTGAATGTTTTATATAGTTTATTTGTGTTGTTTATTGATCAGTGTAGTTGAGAATATCTGCGAGATGGTCAAAGAAGTCCTTGCTAAGAAGGAGGATGTGAAGGACGAGCCTTAGTGTTATAGAGGATTGAAAATGAGAATGGTTTTGTTTTACCTATGTTGGTGAATGTTTTATATAATTTATTTGTGTTGTTTATTGATCAGTGTAGTTGAAAACATCTGCGAGATGGAGTTTTGATGTTGGAATCATTGACCGTCTCTTGACAGAAATAGAGTGAGATATCTATGATTTTTATAATTCAGTTCTCGAATAGAGAAATTTTGATTGGAAGCTGTTCTCGATATTTCTTCATCGAGTCTTATAATACACAATCCAGTTGCAGGTGCTCACTGAATAATACCGTTTCACATATAAAGGAAGATTTCAGTCAGAATGAAGTGCCCAAATTAAAAGCTGTTCTCGACAAAGTCTTATAATGCTTCAATCAAGACACAGGTGATAACTTCAAACATTGAACAAAGGAGGTTGCAATTTTCAGAATAAAGAAACAAATATTGATTCAATCAAAATGGACTAATCAACAGAGATCTCTAAAAAACAAAGACTCTGTATGAAGGAACTGAGCCTATCACATTTCTATGGTTAATCATGTTTCTAAAGACACCATTCTCGTGATTCCACTGTCCTGCTAAAATTCCCATAAATCATCAGAAATGACGAATGGAATGAATGAGAAATTACATGATGTTTGTCAAGAAATAAATTACATGCTTGTCAAGATTCTGTTACAAGGAATTCTGAAAGGATGTGATATTCCAATGTTCAGCTCGGAATTCCATCACAATTTGATAATGGCCATGTCCTTGGAATTGGACATGTTTGATACCATTCGTGGTTCGTTTAATTAGAAGAGATACGAGTAATAACCTCAAAGAATGAACGAGGTTGCAAACAATTACTAATATCGTAATTTGGAAATAATCTCGACAAAAATACATATATCATTTATATAATATAATAAGCATAATCTTATAATCAATACAATCTTCTAATAACATACCAACCAATTATTCTAACCATTCCCCTCTTTATACTAATTATCATTTTTCATACTCATTAGTTCCTCATATTGATTCTCTTCATACTAATCATTACTTCTTCATACCAATCATCTCTTCATCCCAATTATCATTACTTCATCCTAATCATCATCTCTCCACACTAATTATCATTTTTCGTACTAAACATTATTTCTTCATATTAATTATTCTCTTCATCTCAATCATCATCTCTCATCCCTATCATCCCTCATCCCAATCATCCCAATCATCCCTCATCCCTATATCTCTTCATCTACTTGCAACCCGAAATGGTTGTCACACCTCAACATATTACCCAATTAGGAATAAAGATCCGAAGAATAATAACTTTAATGAACATTCTCCATTGAAAAATAACATTTCTCGTTTAACTCTTCACCTTTAATAACCCCAATTAACAATGTCCTTTAATATCGAAGCAGAAATCTACTCTTTTGGCGGTAAACTCTTGAAACTCTCCCATGAGTCCAAGGAAACCTCCACCAAAATGGACGTCAATGTCTATTTGCCAGCCGGCTACGAAACCGCTGAAAAGCTCCCCGTCTTGATCTATTTGTCTGGCTTGACCTGTACTCCCAACAATGCCTCGGAAAAGGCCTTTTTGCAGCCGTTTGCCGACCAATACAACTTCGCTATAGTGTTCCCAGACACCTCTCCAAGAGGCGCTGGAATTGCCGGCGAAGATGATAGCTACGATTTCGGTACTGGTGCTGGTTTCTACGTCGATTCCACCCAAGAGCCATACAGCAAATTCTACAGAATGTACTCGTATGTCACCAAGGAATTACCGGAGGAATTGGCTGTTGCCTATCCAAAATTGGACTTCAACACCGTCTCCATCACCGGCCATTCAATGGGTGGTTATGGGGCCTTGATGTGCTATCTCAGAAACCCGGGCAAATACAAGTCTGTTTCGGCCTTTGCCCCAATCGCCAACCCTTCGAACTGTGCCTGGGGAGAGAAATGCTTCGGAAATTACTTGGGCTCCGACAAGTCCAAATGGTTGGAATATGATCCCACGGAATTGATCAAGAAATACGAGGGCCCGGTCGCCCCCATCTTGATCCATCAAGGTACCAAGGATGGCTTCTATTTCAAGGACCATCAATTGCAACCTGAGAACTTCTTGGCTGCCTCCGAGGACTCTGTCTTCAAGGGAAAGGTTGACTTGAACTTGGTGGAAGGCTTCGACCATTCTTACTATTTCATTTCAAGCTTTTCGAAAGAACATGCCATCCATCATGCCAAACATCTTGGTCTTGAAAAATGACTAGCAAAGCTTTGAGGTTTCGTTTATAGAGCCCTATAAGAAATTACACTCATGAATATAGAACATTTTGTAGCTGCACATTTACTGCACTTTCCCAAGATAGGGTCCCTTCAGATCATTATTTCAATACTATTATTTTCACTGCTCTATTATTTCCAAATCAATGGACTTATTGGAATTCTTGCGATATTGACCATGTAAATCTTACAATGCTGTACAATTCCACTTGAATTGTTTATTAGCTAGTGAGTTCTTGGATTGCAATATGACAGGGGGAACCGTCAAATCTAAACCCTCCGCTACAGAAATCCTTCCTCCTTACACCATATATCCACAACCCTATAATTATTACCGTTACAAGTATTCGGAATTAGCCAAAAAATGCTATATGGATATGTATGTTCCACCGCCCTATATCCCAGAAGAAAACCAGTCCAACTCCGCTTTCAAAAAAGACAGTTTCGTCATTTGTTACCTCTGTGAGACGGAATTTGGTTGCGATGATGATGTGGGACTCATGACTTGCAAACATTGTTTTCATGTCACCTGTATCTCGCTTCATCGTACTCTGTTCATTCCTTGTCCTCGATGTATTGACCGAACTGATGAAATTGGCTCTTTCGATTCTTTGTCAATGTGAGATGTCTTCTTCATTGAACTCTTCTTCATTGAAATCACGACAGGTTCGATTCTTTATTCGTATCATCTTAATTTGAATATGGTTCATGTTTGTAGAAATTGTCTACATTAATAGATCCAGCCACCTTAAACTAATTCTAAAATATCCCACCAAAAGACCTAGTGTCTCCAAGACAAACCCACCCAAATCAATTATCTGCCACAATGGCACACGATTGCCAACCTGCTCCAGCAATTGCAAGAACCTTTCCGATGTCATCAACCTTGGTGGGCTTCTTCAAACTAATACCGTTCCTCATACTGACCCCACCCTTAGAATTGATGTTCTGTTCTCCTCCAAGCCCGAAACAACCACAATATTTACTCTCCAATCCCCAAGTCAAAACATCACCGTTTCTCAATAGAGCCAAAAAGTGATAATCACCCACCGCGATAGAAATGACGTCTCTTTGCTGCAATTCCTGGATCATCACCGGCTCCTTCATCCCACGCTCTTTGGTGTCGTCTTTATTTCCAATGAGAACCGTGTCATCGTCACTGAACACAGCGAAATGATTGTATGAACCCGAAAGCTTCACAAACTTGGTGTTTACCGATTGGTTCTTCAACGAGTTTGCTTGCAAGAAAGAGTTGAAGGTCTTGACCTCGTAAGGACGGTTAACCTCGGCCAAATCAAAAGCATCCAAATCCATCTTCCAGAGCTTTCCCTCGTTGGTCACATAGCAAAGGAAACTCTGGCCAACCATTATGTCTACCACCTTATCGGGGCCAGTCAACTCGCCAGTTCCATATATAACCTTATAATGGGCATTCACGGGAGTGTCGCGGGAATCTGGAGTCTTCAAGGAATCACGGCAATTCCAGACAACGATACCGACGTTCAAGATGTACACACAACTGATATTCCATCCGGCCAACGCCATGGTGATGATGTTCCCCTTGGCCATATCTACGATATTAGTGCTGTTTCCTCTTGTGAACTTCAACCGGATCCCATGAGTCTGCCTCGGATGATCCCACGTCCAAAGGTCGCCATGGTCATCCAAGGCAATGAAATGCTCTCGTCCACTGGAAATACTGACGATCTTATTATCGCTGGGGATATTCATCTTGGTGATAAAGCCCGACTCCTCCACGGTTTCTGACTTGTCGAAGGTGTATTTCCTCTCGATTTGGGGAGTCTCTGGCTCCGTCTCTGGCGCAGAAACGCTCAAGGGCACCGAAGACGTTGGAATGGGCGCAATTGGACGTCCCACTGGCTGAGGTTGCGGAGGCTCGTCGTTATTAGTCGTTCTGGGGGGACGTAACGCTCTTCTCCACATGAAGGGCATTGGCATCACGCCCACCGATCTCATCTCAGTTCCAAGCGGAACCGAATCAAATCCCTCGGGAACAGGAAGAGATGGCTGTGCATCTTCTTCCTTTGGCCCCGGTCCCGATCCCTGGCCCTTGTGCCAATGTGAGCCCGTTGAATAGATATGTCCCTGACTCGTGAGGATCTGGAAAGAAAAGCCACCAGCAGTCACATCGGTGAGAACAGTGTTTTTGAAATTGGACACCAACGTGGGCTTGAATATCGCCTGTTCAAAGCCGTGACGATTGACGTGATCTTGCGGAATGTCCTTGATCTTGTAGCCCAAACGTCCCGCAGTTGGACTGCCCCAAGTGTAGAGTCTTGATTTGGATCTAAGCTTGAACAATTCGGGCCATTTGGACGAGATGAGCCCGAACGGCGTGGGCTTCGAGCCAAACGTCTTCTTGTACAATTCCGCCCAAACAGACGATTCTTCCGTGATGGAATAGAGCGACTTACAGGTCTGTTTCAACGCCTGGATGTCTTCGATGGCCAAATTGGGGATGATGTGCGAAACGAGCACATCTTCTCCGAGATCGAGCAAACTGGGCACATTCATTTGAGGTTATTTACGGATTTTCAAGATTTTATTTTGTTCTGTGATTTAATACCTGTCACAGCAGAATAGTCTCATCATGTCTGCGTTGAGATGCTGCAGTCTCGATTGGGCAACGACAATGTTACATCAATAGCAAGCAAACTCTGGTTATTCGACTATTCTTTATATGGCTTAATTATACTATTGGTATCGTTTGTTCGTTTGTTATTTTCTCATTCGCTCCTTACTTCGACATAATCTATGCTAATGATATTCTGCTACCTAATCTATGCTATTTCGGCCGATATCCATCAAGATCTCAATTCTGTGAACGTTCTGGTCAAAATCATTCTCAATTTTTGTAAATTGATCACGCGAAGCTTCTCGTTGTTCAAATGGGCACTGTCACTCGATTGGCCACAGGGTATCTGGGCAGCGGGCGCATCGAAACACTTCTCCAAGAAACGAATGGACGGAATCGAACCACCCTCTCGGATGAATAATGGCTCCATTCCCCATTCCTTTTCCACCGCCTTCTTCAAGATCTGGAACGCAGCATTGGTGGGATCTCCTAGCCAAGGCTCGGCCTGATGGAAAATGTCCACATTCAAATGATTTGTTGTCTTCAAGTCATGGAAACACCGTTCGATGTGTTCGACAAGCGACCTCTTCACATCTTCAAGACTCTGGTTCGGAACCAATCTTAGCGACACCGAGGCACAAGCAGCTTGCGGGATAACAGTGTTATTGTTAGGACCAGTGACATTGATCTTGTGGATCGTAACAGAGGGAGTTCTCCATTTCGCCAATAAGGTCTCTACACTGACATCACTCTGGTCCGTGATCTTCTTATACAACACCTGTTCGTGTTCCGTCAACGGATTCACGGAATCGTAGAAATTGGGAATAAGAACCTTTCCCTTCTCGTCCATCAATTTGGACAACAAATGGATAAGATCGGTAGTGGCCTCTCTCGAAACACCTCCATCAACACCACTATGTCTGTCGGGCTTGTCTGAAGTGATTCGAACAGAGGCATTGATCACCCCTCTTAAACCGTAATTCAAACATGGAGTGTGATCGTCCAACCAATACGAATTACTCAATAGAATCCAATCAATGGGGCCAATCAACTCCTTGTTATTGCTCACCACGTCCTGGAATCCAATGGAACCGCTCTCTTCTTCTCCTTCGATCAAGAAAACCACATCGGAGCTCAATTTCCCTTCTCTGTACAAATCAGCCACCGAGAAAATTGCTGCTAATATGGGCCCCTTGTTATCACTCACCCCTCTACCATATAAATTACCGTTTTTGGCCGTCATATCAAACGGTACAGTATCCCAATCATCGGAAAATTCCGCTTCAACCACATCATAATGGCCATACCACAATATTCTGGTGGCATCGCTGTTCGAGGGAGCACAATTGGCTTTGAAACAGGCGTAAACTATAGGATTACAATCTGGAACTGGGACCAATCTGGAGGTTGCCCCAAAACTCATGAAAAGAGATTTCAAAAACGTCGCACAACGTCTCGAGTCGTCGATATATAATTCGGGATTTCTCGATACCGTCTTGTAGGAAACAAATTTGGAGAGAACATCCAAGAGATTATCGTCTGTGAGATCAACTATGGAGCTTTTTCTCGCCGAGGCCAGATCATAAAGATGGAGTTCGTCGCCAACACTGGTGATGTTATACATACACACGGATTTGGCTCCGCCGGCAATAAGATAATAGGAGCCGTTTCTTTGGAGAATACTAACTGTCAACGCGTCTCCATCGGGGGTCACCCAATCACTGATCTTGTCTCCAACAGCTTTACATTTGACCACGCCTTTACTCGTGGCCTTGAAGATGCAATCGTTATGGGTGGCTATGGACATGACATCGCCCTCGTCTGATTGAAACGAGCGGATTAGCTGATTAGTGGACAAGTCCCACAATTTGCATTGGCCATCGGTCAATCCACAATACAAATACGAGTCCTTTAGAACAACGGAAAGAACACTGTCTTCGTTGTCCAATTGATGCAAAAGAGTTAGCGACGAAGAACATTTGGTCCCCCAAATATTCACCTTTCCGTCGCCACCGGCGCTTATTAGAATGGATATGAACTCCGAGCTATAATGAGTGAACACGTCAACCTCACGGGGATCGAAGATCTGCATCGAATACACATACCCGTTGTGTGCGAACTTGACAACGTTCTTGTTGACCACCTCGATCAATTTGCTGTCTTCCGAGCCTTCGTATTTCTTGTTCGATGTTTGCAAGGGGGTCTTACTTCCACCAGGCCCGCTCGAGTCGAAGAAACGATCGTACCGATAGCTGGGCAATCTGCTGGGATTGTCCTTAGTTTTGGACTCCTCCAAATGAGCCCACAAGATCGAGGCGTTTTGGGCGCCAAAGAAAACGGTGTTCATCGAATCGGACCAACACACCGAGAAAACGTCGCCGATGTCCACCAACGAGTATATGGTGTGGGTTTCCGTCATCTCGTTCAAATCCCACACCTTGACCAAGGAATCGGACCCGCCCGAAAAAAGGAGGTTCTCGTCCCTCGACACACACAAACAGAGAACCGCGCCATTATGGCCCTTCAACTCGTGTTTCTTCTCGAAGGTGAAGAAGTCAAATACCAAGATCTTGGAGTCCTGGGTCCCGCAGAACAAAAGCCCGCGCTCGGGCGCCGCTATCACACTCAAAATGGAGAAATCATGGTCCCAACGATGAATAAACGAGGGATAATTGGACTCTCCCGAGCCCGAATCCAGACCAATCTCGGGAGAATCGCTCACCACACTCTGGTTGGAGAGACTGAAAAATGACGTCCCATTAAAACCTGGCCCGGCCGTTATTAACGGCAATTTCCGCATGTAATCGGGCTCGCCCTCATGGATGTGTCTATGATGTTTCATTTCAGCCAATAGACCCAAGTAAGCGACGATATCGTTCTTTTCCGTTCTTTTCTTTCTTTCTGTATGTCTCACCACCTCGTCTGTCTCCACAATTATTGTGATTCGATCGATAAAGAAGAAATTACAAATTATTTACAAAATACCCAGATCCTACGATATCCTTGAAGAGAGGCAATTCTAATTCAATTTGGCTTCTTCCAGTTGTAGCTATGTCTTCTGTCGAGGCATTATGACACATCACGTGAATATTGGATGACTGCCGAATTTGCAGCCGGGTGCACCTTCAACTAATAGGTGTATGAGGTGTACAAATAATTATGGTGGGTGTACAAATAATATTATGGTGAGGTGTACAATAGATAAGTGTATTATGGTGAGGTGTACAAGTAAATAAATATATTATGGTGAGATATACAAATAGATAAGTGTATTGTGATGCGTGAGGTATACAAATAAATAAGTGTATTGTAATGAGTGAGGTAGACAAATAAATAAATGTATTATGATGAGGTGTACAAATAAGTGTATATGATGAGGTGTATGAGGTATACAAATAAATAAATGTCTTCTGGTGAGGTGTACAATAGATAAGTGTATTGTGATGAGGTATACAAATAAATAAATGTCTATTGTGATGAGGTGTACAATAGATATATTATGATGATGTATACAATACATGTATTATGATGAAGTATACAAATAAATATATTATGGTGAGGTGTACAAATAAGTGTATTGTGATAGGTATACAAATAAATAATGTAATATGGTGAGGTGTACAATAGATATATGATGATGATGTATACAATAGATGTATTACAATGAGGTATACAAATATAAGTGTATTACAATGAGGTATACAAAGATAAGTGTATTACAATGAGGTATACAAATATAAGTGTATTACAATGAGTGACTTCTTACTGAATTGCGTTATTGTTGCGACAACTATGGTGTGTGCAATGTGTAGCCAATCGCCTATAATAACACGCTACTTGTATACGTCCCGTTACTCAACCCTTATTTTAGCTACATCTCTGAAATCACAACACTTCTAAACAAATGCATTCTATACATCATAATCTTCTGGGATTATACTAAATACTCTAACCTCTTCAAACATTCACCCCAATGAAATACTCCTCCGTCATGCCATAATAATCCTTAGATTCAATGATTCTCAATTCAAAATACTTCATGCTGTTGGCATCGCCTATCTTCGAAATCAACTCGTTTTTGGACGTAATATGCGAAGACCCGCCATTTGTCTCCATCAACCCCAATTTGTGCGTCGTTAGAAGAACTCGGAGCATGATCGATAACACCTGGTTGATGGCCTTATTCAAAGAAACAATGCTGAGCTTCGTCTCGGTCTTGTAGATTCGGTCCAATAATAACGCCGAGAAAAGGTCGCCCACCCCCGTGAAGTACGAGTCTATGGATGGGATTTTGAAGAGAGAGATGCAAGATTGGTCCTCGATGGTGGAGGTGGCAGCATATATGTATTTTTCGGACTGAATAGGCATTGTAGCACGATTCTCGTGATCACACATTAACTCCAGCGGAACCAAATCCAACGACGTGATCACCACGTATTTCACGCCATATTTCGTGTGGATGTCGCCGATAGCTTTCTTCAACGTCTCCAAATCCACAATCTTGTAGCCCACCAATAATTCCGCCTCGAATTGGTTGGGCGTGATTATGTCCACGCTTCGCGACTTGAGGATGTTGACGTACTCCGGAATCACATCTTCATTCACATACAATTGGCCCTCGTCCCCCATCACAGGGTCAAGGAGCCAGATGCTATTGGGGCTCTTTTTCTTGAAATCGTTGATGATCTCGCCCACAGCCCTCACACAGTCGGCCCAGGGTATATATCCGGTCAAAATGGCATTATAACTCACGTTCAAATTCACAAGACCCCGGTACAAGTTCCGGATGTCCTCGCTACTGGTGCTATTTCCATACACTTGTCCATAACCCGTGTGGTTCGAGAAATTCACGGTGTTCAACACATCAACGTCCCAGCCTTGCGTCTGTAATGGGAAGGTGGCCGCTCTATTTCCCACGTATCCGTGGACTACGTGTGATTGGATAGAAAGAAGCTTCTTTGCCGGCGGCGGGAGCGTCATTTTGGGACTCCTCAGTTATTATGCTATGGAACACCCTGACCGTTACATTATATTAATTATAATTATTGTTGCAACTTCTTATCGGTGAAAAATTTGTGTGTGTTATTACCGAGATTTTCTATTCCGGTTGAGAACCGGAACAGACATACTGATATGACTCTTTAATTGTGATATTTTGTATTTACCATTCCTCTTGACGGTGTTTAGCTCCGTTGTGCGTGTTCTTCTCTCTCTGAGGGCGTGTTCTTCTCTCTCTGAGGGCGTGTTCTCATCTCTCTGAGGGCGTGTTCTTCTCTCTCTAACGCCTCTTCTTCCCTCTAACCTCTTCTCATCTCTTATACGAATAGACTTCCATCCCAATAATGTCTTGTGTCGGTTATATGAGATTCGATCACAAGGAAGAAGAAGGTCAAACTGACAAAATGACATGTTCATCCAAGAAAAGACTCGGAGATTCTAATAAACGAAAGATCCAGCTATGACCAAGGCTTTCTTTCTGAAGATGAGTATGATAAAATATAGCACAATTTGTAGAAACCAAAAAAGCCTCCGGAGGAGAGTTTACGTCTTATTAATACACGAGAGAGACACACTTCCTTCTCCTATGACATTCAATAACTTCTGATGTAGAGAGTGATCTCTGGTGATTTACAAACAGGAACAATAAAAGTCATGAATTCAATATTAGAAACGGCTCAATGTGCTCTAGAAAATCGGATCCTACCCCTTTTTTGACTTGATAGACTTATTATTGGTGTATGTATCTATCAGAACCATTCTTTTCAAGCTCTTGAAACTATCTGTAAATCCTCTCGATCTTGAGCGATCATCAAAGAGATTGATGCGATCGTCTGATGAAGAATTGGAAATAGAGATACCAACGCCTTATTCTCAGCTTGTTTGATTCTATATATCAAAGAAGTCTCAGGATCGTTATCGAAGAGGTAAATTTCATAAGAAAACTCGCAAAATAATATTACCTTATCTAATGGGATAATTCTAGCCCGAGAAAGTGTCCCATTTTGTTCTGGTTCAAGGTAGCGGAAAAATATATTAGCTTCCCTCGCCTTTTTCAGTTGATCTTCGAAGACTTCCCAATTTCCACAGCTGGCTGCCGCCTTGAATATCTCGATTTCGGGCTCAAAATGGCTACTAAAATAAATCCCATTCGTGTGGGTGGGAACAATTGATATTACAATGTTATAATCAAAAGCTGGAAATCTACTCAACAAAGAAAAATAGAAGGTTTATTCTGCATGGTATTCCTTTGACCGTCGATATGGCTTGTGTCGACTGATGAGTCTATCATTGATATACCCAACACTTATAAATCTCTCAACGCACTCTCTTCCAAAGGTTTCAGGCATGCATGGTCAATTACTTCTCCTCTAAGTAAAGAGAATTCTAAGCGATGTTTCGTCTTATGTTTGCTTTCATCAATACTAAGCTTAAAAAGCTCCATTCAAACCGTTGTTTCTCAATCTCAGACAGATCTTGTATAATAATTGTTTAGTTCCTCCTCTGTAGTAACTTGGGATATATTGAAGTAAAACCGAGGCTCTTTACACAAGACTCGGTTTGATGGTTTATATACAGTTCCCCTGATTTAATATGTATTATTTTAGATATGGGAGTGAGTTAAAGTGTAAATCATTGGTTAAGAGAGTGATGTAAGCAACAAAGATCTCCAGTGACACTGACTTCAGCACTTCCCAAAAGGAAACTAAAGTCTCAGGTTGGCAAACACCAGTGTTGTAGATAGATCTAGGATATCTCTTATCAGCTTCTTCAATCAGGTGGTGTGTTTTAGACTTTTAGACTAGAATATTTCCCTGTGATATACTATGATACCATCCTACCTCTTCAAAATATCGCTCTGTTGCGTCCAAACGGTTATCTCAAATATTAAGACGAAACAAACTTACAGATTATGGATCTCTAAACTATTTAAAACAAATGGATTATTCATAACTTAATAAAACATTCGAACATATTGCTCTTTACTCCGTAGTATGACATACTAGTCGTTGTATTGTGTTCATAGTGCAGGCAGTGATTATTAACAATAAACCCACACAATTAAGCCTATAGGACGCAATTATTATTATGAGAAAACTGATATACTATATTCCACGTAATTCTTATAAAAGCTAAAAAAATTGCGATAGGTGCCACCTGATTTGCATTGAGATGAAAAAACCTGGGAAAAAAGTGCGACTCTCTCCCCCCCCCCAGGTTTTTTCAATATTTTAGCAAAAAAATATGAATCAAGTTAGGAAATGTGTCTACACCTCCCTTCCAGTTTATATTTTATAGCTAAGAGTCTCTTATACCCATCGAGTTGTTAGAGTCTTGGTGTACTTGTCAAGATCTCAGGTCAATGGCGCGAATGTAAGGGGTAGGCGACCCATTGATGTATTTGTTGAAAATACACAACGGGGTGGAACTCCAATTCCCGTCCCCTTTCGCTGAAAATAAGAGACTCTGACAATGAGGAGCTCGGTCTTATAAGTTGTAGTTATACTGGTAGACTGCTTCATTTGGGATAATAAGTGGACTATGCCGGCTCCTACCACCGTCAAATTATAATTCATTGCTTGCTTTCTCTCTCAACTATGAATGGTTCTACTATAAATCCAACTTTAGGAAGTAATGAACAGCGCTTATTTAGCTCAACACATTAGATGCTTTGTTGTGTGGATCTGAACCCATGTTCACAAGGAGCTGGACCCTAATGTCCTTCCAATACCACTAGATTAGAAGCCAATTAACCAGACATCGAAGAGTTGCCGTATTCCAATAACTTGTACAGAGATACTAGACATAAGTTTCT
Organism: Nothofagozyma chilensis; assembly: GCA_030573195.1. Taxonomy (NCBI): domain Eukaryota; kingdom Fungi; phylum Ascomycota; class Pichiomycetes; order Serinales; family Cephaloascaceae; genus Nothofagozyma; species Nothofagozyma chilensis. The sequence goes on from JAJMCV010000102.1 coordinate 62,889, forward strand.
TCATAAAACCCTTGGATCAGCATATACCATAATACAAGTGATTCTTGGGGATCCAAGAGCGAGAGAGATGATGGTCTGAAAGCAGCAAAATGACCAGATAGGAATTGGAAACGACCTCCTAGATGGAAGTAACAGCACAAATGGATCGGAAAGTCTCTATAAAAAGTTAATGATACAATTAACAATATCTGGTTAATAAAAAAGTTACACTTGATACTGCTCTAAACTCATTTTGTGTTTTATTGGTGCAATGAAGCGGAAGTCGCAGGAGCACATAATTGTAGCAGAGACTTGACTGTCGAAAAATGGTTAAAAGAGAGGAGAAATGAAGGAATAAAAAAGAGGAGTTTGGAGGATAGTAACCTTTTTCCGACAAATTGTTATATTAAGTTTGGTAATAAGCGAATCTAATGAAATGAGTAGCAGTCAACCAGCAATCACGTGATGTCACTAACGAAGCCTCTGCTAGCGAAACGGTTCTTGATGAGCTGTAATTAGTTGGAATTGGAGTTTGGATGTTTTAATATAGGAAAAGAGGAGAATGTCGAGTCGTGTCTCTTTCTCGTTATGTGAGTCAAGATACACCACAGCAGCATTATATGACCTGCGCACACCCTTCGGCCAAACTGGGCAGTTCTGTAACCGCGATATAGGACCGAGCCGACTTCATTCGGTGCCATCATCGCCGACCTCCAGCAATTTATATTCTTTTCTCTCCGTTTTTAATTATTATAAAACAATAGTAATTTAAGTATCATTATCTTCTTTCTCCGTATTCTAGTGGCTCATCTGACCATGCACGACCTTACTCTAGGTATCATTTAAGCGACATACCCGGGCTTCAAACCTCCAATTTTTTCCCGGTTCCGGGCTCCTACAAAAGATATAAGTACGGTTGTAAATCCCGATTTTTCACCACCATTATTTCTCCATAAGAAAATGTCAAAGCCAAATGTTCTTGTTATCGGAAGTGGTGGTGTTGGTGCCATTGCCGCTTACGCCTTGAGTTTGAACGGCGGTGCCAATGTCACGGCAGCCGTTAGATCAGATTACAAGAAGGTGTCCGCTGAAGGATATTCGTTCGATTCGTCAAATTACGGGAAATTCGCTGGTTGGAAGCCAGATAACGTTGCCTCGAGTGTGTCTGGTGCCACGGAATTTGGTCCCTTTGATTTTATTGTAGTCACCACTAAAAATACCCCAGATGGACCTTTAACCTGTGAACAGATCATCGAGCCTGTAGTCAGCGAAAAGTCTGTCATCGTGTTGCTTCAGAACGGTATTGGCATGGACGAGCCCATGTTCAAGGCGTATCCGAATAATGTAGTTTTGAGCGGAATCACCCTCATCGGCTCTACGAACATCGATTGCCACATCCATGCTCCTGGGTACGATATAGTCAGTGTTGGCCATTTCAAGCACCCTACTATTCCAGAGGACCAACAAGTTGCTGCCGCAAAGAGGTTTATTTCTTTGTATGAGAACGGAAAAAATAAAATCACTTACGACGAGGATGTTGCCACGGCAAGATGGACCAAATTGGTGTATAATGCTGCCATCAACACCACCACCGCTCTTGTAGACTTGGATGTTTCCAGATGTCAATTGAGTGGATCCAATGAGGCTGTGTTCAGACCGGCCATGAAAGAAATATACAAAATTGCAGCCAGTGAAGGTTGTATCATCGACCCTACCATTGAGGACAGATTTATCCATATTGGTGACGGGTTATTCTATACTCCATCTATGTTGATAGATTCCAGAAAGGACAGATTGATGGAGTTAGAAGTCATTTTGGGTAATCCTTTGAAGATTGCAGCCAGAAACGGTGTGGATGCTCCTGTTTTATCCATGTTGTATAGTTTATTGAAGATGGTTCAATTCAGAATTATGGAAAAGAGCGGACTTGTGACGGTCGATGATACCATAGACAAGAGTAAGACAAAGGAGAATTACGAGAGTGCTGGTAAGAAGAGCGATGAATAGGTCTATTCATTTATATATAGTGTTAATTTAAATAAATAAAGATAGAAAGCGATTTAATTGTATACGATTAATATCTAAAAGCTTGAGCAAATACAAACAAAACGAATCATAATATCAACACCATGTGAAAACAGGAGGTTTATTCTCAGCCTTTAGTAATCTTTCTATAATCACCTTTTTCGAAGCTTCCATTGCTTGACGATCAAATCCAATGGGAGTATCTGGCGATATAGAGAAACGCAGATTGTAAGCATTTGGTGATGACTTTAATGGCGTCAGTTCACTAACTTCTTCATATCTGATCTGCTTCTTAGAACTTGCATCTTGCTTCACAGAAATTGGTGGAATATCTAAAAAGGGATTCCCAAAACTCAGAACAGCTGGGATTTGCTCCTGATTTTCCTGAATCGTACGAATTTCGGGTGAATACTTCGAATGAGGGTCTTTTAAGTGGGATATTTTGAATATAGGCTTTTGAAAACGTGTCTGAATAGGCTCGATTTCTGTGGATATAGCATTTATTACGCTGGCACTCCGCACAGACACAGGCACCTCCATCACATCGTCCCATACCAACATCCTTGTTCTTCTGGTCAATTCCAAAGGACCATGATTTGGATCCTTCAACGTTTCCACTACATTGAATGCTTGGCCCTTTATTACAGCCAACTGTTTCAACCACATTCTTTCCTTAAAATCGCTATCTCTGGAGAACATCTCTTTCAAGGCGAATGAGGTATTCTCCCACCAACCTGTAGATGTTAATAGTGACAAATAATGACTCCTTGTCTTCTCTGAAAACGGCTGTCCAATCAATGATAAAGGGAGGAATAGCCAACCGAAAGGAAAAGACCTCCATTCATCTGGATGTTTCCATGGGAATGCTAACCCAGAATCAATGGCACCTATCCTGATCTTAGGTTTTTGAACAAATCGTGGGGTTTTATTGGAATCATGAGAACTGAAGGGAGACATAGATACTTCATCAGGAACAGAAATCCAATCCACTTTTATCATCCAATTATCTAGCCCTCTATCAGTATTTCTCATAATATAATCTAATATTACCAACTTTTCCAACTCTTCACGAAAATCCTGGATAGTTTCATGAGTCCATCGGAAAATGTGTTTCTCAAAAGATTCCTGATCTTCTTCAAACTCTTCAATGTAGGAAGGTAATGGATTCTTGCTCAAAAATAAATCTGCTCCTTGATATCCGTGCAAAAATAATTGGAGTGACCCAACCTTTTTCGGTAATGGGGTATTGCGTTGATTAAACCAATCCCAATAGGAGTAATAGAACGAATCAGAGGAGAGGAAAATGGTATCCGTATATGGAACAATGTAGGATTTTAATTGTCTATCTAAAGTAGAGGCTGCAGATTCACAGATGTAGCCAAGATTTGGAATGAGACAAGATCTTCCAAAGAAACATGGAAAGAAAGTTCTATGAAGCCATTTAGTCCATTTTGGAGATAATGGACCATAGGGTTCTTCATCCTTCGGTTTGAAAACGCCAACAATCACGCCATCTGTTCCATAAAGGAAATAGCTACCAGATGAACCTTGTGATATTCTTGTTGGCTTGATTCCATGTTCAATGGCTTGTACTACATCGTTTACAGCAGACTCGAAATCTTCTTTAGATGTGGTAGCCTCAAATGTAATGGGATCAACCGGAACAAAAGACACAGGAGGTCTGAAAACCGAATATTCTATTTTATTTGATGTCGTCTCCACCTCAGATGTCAATCTCCATCTGGGGATTACCTTCTTTGACCATAATTTTAAATTTTCAATAGAGATCATTGAAGATCTTCTCGAAGAAGCAACAGGTGGTGCGGAAGCCGCTCGATTTCTATCACCAAATGCCAAACCACTTTCAAGTAACGGAGCCACCTCATATTGCTGTATTGGTGAGCTCTGAGATTGCGGTACTCGAGAGAGAAAGTCTGGAGAAGCCAGGACCGATGGAGATGTTCGAATCACACGGGAGGAAGAGGATATCGGCTCTTTATCCAATTGATTAATTACTTCGGACATTATGTCATTAATAGTCTGAACCAGACTATTTTCAGCGGAGGACAATTGTTGATTTCCTGTGGTTTCCTCCGATGGTCTTAATGGAGTACTCATTGAGAGCTTCAGCGAAATGCTTGTTACGAGACAGGAAGCAATGAAGAAATGGATTCAGAGATAATAAAATCAAATCAGATTTTTTCAAAGAAGAGCTGGGCATAATGAGATCCGTCTCCAGAATATATGTCGTCCTACAACAATGGAACCATTCTGGAGGTGTAATGCACGACTACGTGAAGAGGAAGGTAGAGAGAGACAAAGAGCAAGAAGAAAGAACTTCATTCGAGTCATGATATCCAATTAAATGTAACAACGGGATTAGCAAATGGAATTGGCACCCATTCTCGTGATGTCTCCCGATCCTGCTTATGCGCTGGCGTCTACCCTTTTTTGAACTGCTTATTACCACATTAGGGCAAATCAGAGATAAGGCCAAAAGATAAGCATCAAGTATATAAAGCGGCAATGTTAAATCAACATTCTAATTGTAAATTGTAGACGAACACAAACAATGAGATTAACAAATACACTAAGAACAGCCTCGGAAAAATGCATCCTTTTGGAGAGAAGGTATTCTGCCCACAATTACACTCCCATGCCCGTGGTCTACGAACGGGCATTGGGAACCAAGGTGTGGGATGTGGATGGAAAGGAGTATTTGGATTTTGGATCCTCCTATGGAGCTACAAATCAGGGCCATTCTCATCCCAAGATCACACAAGCTCTTATCGATCAAGCACAGAAATGCGCCCTTCCCTCCAGAGCATTTACTCACAATCTCTTTGGCGATTATATGGAGTTTGTTTGCAAGTTCTTTGGTTTTGAAAAAGCAATTCCCTTAAATGGGGGTAGTGAGGCCGTCGAGTTTGCCATAAAACTTTCAAGAGCATGGGGTTACAAGAAGAAGGGCATAATGCCAGATAAGGCAATAGTGCTTTTTGCAGCCGAGAATTACCATGGAAGGACCCTTGGTGTGACATCTGCTTCAACAAATCCAGGGGCTCGGATTAATTACGGGCCCTTCATACCAAATTTGGGACCCTATTATGGAACCGAGGGAAAATATATCAGATTCAATAATCTTGAGGATATCGAGGAGGCATTTGAGACGGAAGGTCCTAATATTGCGTCTATCATTCTCGAGTCTATTCAAGGAGAAGCTGGTGTACACATCCCAGATGATGGGTATTTGTCGAAAGTCAAACAGCTCTGTCAGAAACATAACATACTCTGGATTGCTGATGAGATCCAGGTGGGTGCTGGGAAAACAGGTAAACTCTTGGCTTGTGATCATGATGGTGTTAGACCGGACGTCTTGATATGCGCCAAGTCAATAGGCGGTGGTTTATATCCTACATCACTAGTATTGACCAGTAAAGATATTATGGACTCTATAGCACCCAATTCTCATGGTGCTACTTTCTCTGGAAGCCCTTTGAGCTGTGCAACCTCAAAAGCTGCCCTAACGGTATTGATCGAAGAAAATATGATTGAGAATGGTGCTGAAGTAGGGAAGGTGATGATTGAAGGATTGAAGAGTCTTCAAAAAACATCGGATCTCATAACTGCAGTGAGAGGAAGAGGAATGATAGCTGCTATTGATATTGACGAAACCAAATTGAACGGGAAGTCAACTTGGCACATATGTATGCTTCTTAAATCCAAAGGCTTACTAGCCAAAATGGTACACCACCAAACCATCCGTTTCTCTCCGCCATTAATAATGACTAAAGATGAAATGATTCGCGGTCTACAAATCATTTCAGAGTCGCTTGAACAGGTATCTGAGATCTCTGTCCAAGATATTCCTGGTGCCTCAACATACAACTTTTTATGTCATTGAACTAGTTAAGTTATCTATATAGAACTAAATAAACTTGAATCTCAAAAACCAATCTCAAACTCCCTGTGAACTCTTAGTCAACATAATTTCATGAACAAAATGAACATCCTCTGAATATTCCAGATAAGGCTTAATACCCAACGTTTCACATTCTTCAGGAGTGAAACTGTCAAAATAATCCATAGTGTCCACTTCATAAGGATTCTTAGAAGGATAGAAATAGCTAATAGTAAGATTAAGAAACATAGCGATAGCCATTCCGAAAATACAATTACCATAATAGTAATTAGTTGCACCTTCATTGATCTTAAGCGAGGGATTGGCTCCATTAACCAAACCAGGTAAGCCAGGTGCACAAGCAACGAAGAAACTTATGATAGCCTTCCAATTGATTCCATTCCAATACCAATAGTTTCCATCTGGATCTAATGTGTATAAGTCACTTAATTTTATGTGCTTCTTTCTGATGATCCAGAACTCAGATATCATGATTCCAATGATTGGAGCCATAAACACAGAAAAGGATGACATGACAACAACAAAGGTAGAAGCAGTATTATACATCAACCAAGGTTGGATCACCCAACACAAGATAGAAGTAATTATAGCACCCCTTCTGATATTGATATATTTGGGGAAAAGCCCAGCCATATCCATTCCACCAGCATATCCATTTCCAATACAGTTCAATGCCAACTGGGAAGATATGAAACATAATGAAACGAAAAATGTAGCGGCTCTTGATTTAGAACTGTAGTCATTCTGCAACCACAAGTCAAGAATTTGGTTAGGTTGCCAAAATTCCTCACTATACTTTTCCTTAGTAGCGGAAGCAGTAATCAACCCCATCAAAGGAACAATAGATCCCATTACTACAATTGAAAATATAGTTCCCGGCAAACACAGCCAAGTTCTTTTCGAAAATCTGGTGAAGTCTGATTGGTTAGTGATACCAGCTGAAAGAGATCCATACCACGAAGTAATCCCATAAATCCAGGCCCAACCGTGTGCAGAGGAAGACAATTCTGTCTTCATACTCATCAAAGGACCATTTCCCCCATTATGTGCTACAGCCCACGAGACAATTGCAAGCATCCCACAAAATGTCAACAAGCAAGCAGGTACCAAGAACTTATCAATCTTCTCTGGCTTCACACACAATATCGGAATGGAGATTAATTGGAAACACACGAATGAAATCAAATCCTTGCTCGACATGTGTACACTTTCAGGAAAAGTGTTTTCCATATATAAATAGTTCTTGGACCAAGAACTAAACACACACCCAAGAACTAGACCTCCCAACCAAGCCTGTGAAGCATACCAAACAACCGACAAGATGGTTCTCATTGCAATACCAAAATAAGAGCCTCTCATACCAAAGATTAATCTTTGTAACATAGTAAATCCAATATGATAATAACCACCTGGAGCTCCGTTAAACAACGCAACAACTGCAATAAATACATTTCCAAGCACCACTATCCCCATTGTTTCACCGACATTTAACCCCAATGCAAGTAGAGAGGAGGCACCAGTCCAGCTGGAAATACACAAGTTATTGACTCCCCAATATGCCGCGTAACTAAACACACCCCAAAGTCTTCTGGGCGGGCCCATTGGAATGAGATCTTTGTTTCTCAACAAATTGACCTTTCCTAGGTCCCCATTCGGCCTAACCTCAAGAAACTCGAACATTACAGAGAAAGGTCAATGATTCTTGACCTAAATTGCTCAAAAAGAGAAGTACAAATAAAACTTATCCTCGGATCGGTGCTATTGAAGAACAGACCGCTTAGAGAGAGGTTAGACAGATTGTACAGCGTCAAATACCTGGCTGGAGCGGAATTTTTATACTGTCCGAAAAAAGGTTTGAGCAATGGACACGGCCAAATCATTTTGTGGAACCATAAAGATAAGATAGGACATCGCTACACTTTGATTCGCAGTAGGTGCAGATTGTGTTGCATAAGCTTTAAGATTCCATTGTTTGAAGTGTGGAAGAACCAATGACAGACTCTAATATACAGCCATCAGTAATATAAATGTGTAAGGGAATGTTAGACGTAAGTTCAAAGTAATGTTCTCTTGCAACTTATACCGAAATATGGTTCGTTTGCCATTGTTGCGGGGGAATATGCTCCAGGGATTTGCTGGGGTAATGTGCATTTGGGACTGGAATAAACTTCGATATTTTCTTTTTCACACGAACTATGATCGGAATATTATTGCTATCTACCGGGATCTCTTCAAAGCCTCTAATTAACATGACAAGATCTAATTCGCTACCAAATACAGAATCCCCACGTAGGAATTATTACCGTATTGGGACGGTGACTGCAAATCTGAATTTGGCATGCGATCCACATTTGACCAGAAGCCTTCCAAGGCCCACCGCCAAAGAACATCCCGCGTCATTTTTTATCTGATCTTTTCCATCCAAATAGCCCATTTGATAGGGAAAAATAATCACGTTGCGTTCGCGACTTACAGCAACGGCGCAAGCAGATCCCAGAAACAAGCTAAATACGATACCCCTGGCCACGTCAACCCGGTTAAAAAGGCAACCTGTAACTTAATAAACGGATACAGATCTCATTTGGTGTTTGCTACTGTTTGTTGCAACTTTATTCTCCATCTATTTGGGAAAAACGGTGACTCAAGTTTTTTTGAGCGTTTTTTCCCCGGAAAATCAGAAATCACACACAACTTCCATACCAAATAAAACACAACAAACCATTGGTTATTTGGGACTGTTATCTACTAAAGTCCCCGTTTGGAACCGTACCACGTCCAATAACGATATCCACCCGTACAGCTGACCGTGCATGCACCAATCACTTATCGCGAAAGCCTAGCGCACGTCAAAGACAAATTTTCTATGGCGCTAGAAGAAATAAAGTCTTCCATACATATTGAGCGGACATAACCAGCGGACATATATAACGGAACTTATCCCAATGTCGAATAACCCGTCGCCCAACATGAACATCAACGGGGCCTCGAGAAGAAAGTCCGTGTTGGACTATGGCGGCGCTAATTCGTTGTCTAAATTTGCATCTTCCTATACTCGTGCTGCGCAATTTCTTGCAATCGAGTTGGAACAGGACGATTTGTCGCCAAATACCTCGCCAATCGGGTCGCCGTTTCTTCTGGCCGCCTCGATAGACGACCAGATTGCCCCACAATCTGTTCCTCATTATGGCGCAATCCCACCCCATGAACACAATCACATCAACACTTTCCATTTCCCCGGTGCTCCGATAGACGAAGAATCCCATTTGTATCCGGTGGTTTCCAAAGATGCGCTTATAACTGGCGGAAGCACTGCTCCCCAGACCGTGTTCAACGCTATCAACACATTGGCGGGCATCGGGATTCTCTCGTTGCCCTTGGCATTCAAGTTGTCCGGTTGGGTGTTCACCAGCATCATCTTGTTATGTTGTGCCTTGACTACCCAATTGACCGCCAGACTTCTTGGAGACATTTTGGCCATACATACCCATTTGCGCAGTTATGGGGATATTGCCCGTTTCTCGTTTGGTAACACCATTCATCTCGTGGTGTCAGTATTTTTTTCCTTGGACTTGATTGGTGCAACGGTCTCGTTGGTCATCTTGTTTGGAGATTCGTTCAACGTGTTGTTTCCGGAAATACACAAGACCCAGTTCAAAATGGTGCTTTGCGCCATTCTTCTCCTTTTGTCATTTTTGCCTTTGAGTGTCCTCTCGATCTTTTCGATTCTAGGAATCATCAGTACCACCTCGCTCGTGCTCCTAATCATCTTCTGTGGATTCATGACCAATGTGGCTCCAGGGTCTTTGTTGTCGCCGGAATACACCAATATTTGGCCAAAGGAACCAAAATATATTCTCCTTTCATTGGGGATACTCATGGCGCCTTGGGGTGGTCATCCCGTTTTCCCTGAATTGTATAGAGATATGAGACATCCACAGAAATATGGCCTGTGCATTTCAACTACCTTTTCGTTTGTATTCATTTTGGATTTTGTTATGGGAGCCGTTGGATTCTTAATGTTTGGTATTGGTGTCGAGGACGAGGTGACCAAGAACATGATGACCAACTCCAATTATCCAAAATGGGTCGGTCCATGTATTTGTGTGCTTATGGGACTAGTTCCCATCTCCAAGGCTCCATTGGTTTCCAAGCCAATTATTACAGCTTTTGAACAACTTCTCAACATTGATTCCGCCTCCAGTTCTTGTTCTTTCTCCAAAATTAGCATTCGTGTCTTCAGTTGCGTAGTATTCTTCATAATCTCCACAACTTTTGATTCGTTCGGAAGAGTTATGGCATTTTTGGGTAGTGCTATTTGTTTCACCATTTGCATCACATTACCATTTTTATTCTACTTGCAGATTTTTAAGGATGCGCTTTCATTTGAGAAAAAAAGCTTGTTGATCTTGGGTGTTTGCATTGGATGTGGATGTGCAATACTTGGGTCCTATGCTGCCATTTTCTTGGATTTGTAGATGTATTATATGGGATTTGTTGGGTAAGGGTGATGGAGATTGTGTGTTTGTTAGTAACTCTTGTATTATAAGACTATTTATTTATTATGGATTAGTAGATGCGACATGTAAATGTAAGATGATTCTTATTACGATTCTTCAATTAAAAAGAGATGAAGTCAGCTCCCTGATAAGGTAATGGTGATTCTATGGGTATTGAGAGACCAATATTTCACCCGAAACAGAACTCTCTCTTAATTTTCTTATGAATGTTTTCTTGTCGTCCACTTGGATTACAACTCCATTTAATAAATACTGGATCAATTCTTGTAATTGCAGTAAATTTGAACCAGACTTTGAAAAAAAGTATTACATCAGTATTTTCCAATTTATCAGACTTAACAAATAGTGTCAGAAGTCAAATTATGAACCACTGGAATAAAGATCAGCAGGGATGTTTTTGAATATGGTTGATCCTGGAATATGAAAGGCGGTATTCTCTAATTAATTGTTGATGTAATGAAACGTATGAGTGAAAGTTGAATCGATCAAGGTAGCGAGATTTACCACATTTAACATTCTGGAATCAACCATTTCTAAACTCATTTCAGTTGATCTTTACTCTAAGAAAGATCTGTGGGTCGCTGTCACTTATCCAAAAGTGGAACAACATTTCCTCTCAATAACTTTCAAGTCTACTCATCCGAGTCAGACAAAGTATTGGGATTATACCACACGACTCTTCTACTGATATTTATGTCTCTATCCCTAATACAGATAATAGTCCAATTAAACTTGAATTTGTTCCCCCCAAAAAAGAGGAATTGTCCAAATTTTGAACTAGAATTATAATAAAAATGTGCTTCATGTTGCAAGAATCCCTTCTCACTATTATACAAAAATACACACCATTTTAGAAACAAATGGCCCTACAGTAGTTAAAAAGGTGCACCCGGATTCCCCCGGATTTCGAAATTCGGGAATTTTGGTATTTAAAAAACCAGCCCTCAATTCCGGTCTGGTAAACGGTGTGGCCTACCTGTAGATGGTTTTGTATATTAAAAACCGTGTGCATGTGGGTTCGAATCCGATATGATGCATATATTATGATGATTAACATGGATGTGAACAATCTCTGAGTTTCTACGAAACATGGATTAAAAAACCTGCCTTCCTACTGATACAGCATCTACCAGCTCTTTTTCGGCAAATATATTATTTGTTGTTTATGGTAAAGACCTTCCGGGTTTTTTTTATATAATTAAAAAAAATATAATTAAATATTCATGAAGAAGGTGGTGAAGAGGGAAGTAGCATAATGATGACAAGTCATCGTAAATCAAAAAAAAAAAGATATAAAAAATGATCTGATGGACGAAACCATTCAAATAAACCGAATATATGTATTCACACCATTTTCATTCATCCCCTCAGATGGCTTTCACCACCATCTGGCTATATATGTCAAATTGATCCAGCCACGTTCGATATCCACACGACCACCAAAATGAACAGATAAGTTCCTCTTAACAACGGTGCAATCTTTTTGATGGTGTAGACCAATAGAAATTAGCAGAAACATGTCAAATAAATGGAAAGCACCCAATGTAGACCCGAGTGAAGTGGATGACTTTATAATTGAGGCGGATAGTGACGAAGAGACGCCATTAGGACGGTCTCAAGTCCCTTCTGGAGCTCCGCCTATTCCACCAACAGGGAATATTCAACTGGATACCGGTTCCAATAGCGCAGGAGCGTCCAATTTCTTCAATTTCTCGAATTTCGTGAACCCCAAAGTCGACTTATCTTCGAGTTTCCAGCCATTGGGCGGGAATTTGGAGGTCAGAGAGAACGAATATTCGGGCGGAGACACCTTGGACGAGCCGGTTCTCGACACTTTACTCAGAGATCTCAAAAGCATTTATATCAGATGCAAGGCTGTCGTTTGGCCCGCCTCGTTGTCGAAATTGGCCAAGGTTCAACAGAACAATCTCTTGGTTTATGCTCGTAATGCCGGGATTAATGTCCCAGATAGCTTGAATCAGGAGGTTCCAGCAGATATAGAGGAGTCGTCGACCCCTTACAACCCGGAAAGCAAGGCGTTGGAATGGGATCTTTGGGGCCCCTTGATCTTCTCCTTGGCTTATTCGGTTATATTAGGTCTACTGTCGCCCAAAACGTCTTCTTCTGAGGTGTTTTCGGGGCTCTTCAGCTTGATCTGGATCACATTCGCCATTATTGGTGTCAATATCAACTTATTGGGCGGAACTATCTCTATCTTTAGCGCTATTTCGGCCAGTGGATATTCCATGTTTCCCATCGTAATTGGGGCGGTGATTTCTATATTCGTCAAACAAGCCTTGATAAGATTGATTGTGGATACCATCTTTTGTGCATGGTCCATCTATGCTGCGACCGTGGCCTTGAAGTGTAGCGGTGTTTTACCTGGAAGAGTGTTTTTGGCAATGTATCCAGTGGGGTTGGTATATGCTATTTTGGGCTGGTTATGTGTGATTACTTAGATGTAAAAGATGATTATGATAATTATCGTAGAATTCTACACTCTGATAAGAAATAAAATTGAGAAATAATAAACTCACGCAAACAACAACACACAGTCAATCGATAAAAACAAATGAACATAAAAATGACTGTAATAAAATCCTCTCATCTCCATCTCTCGTCTTCGTCGCTGACTTCGAGATAATCTGGATTGTTTCTGTTTCTTTCGAATTCTTCAGAAGAAACAGAAACTAATTCATATTCGGAATCAGGTTCAGGCGAGAATTGAGAAGCCTGGCCAGGAACAACGCTCTGTCCAGGAATCTCCTTTGGATAATCAGGAATAGGAATAGGCTTAGAGATCACCTTATCTCTAATCTTGTCAGCAGATGAGGTGGACGAACCAATCAAAGACTTTCTTCTTTCGTTGATCTTCTTTGAAATGGTCTTGGATAAGTTCAATAAACTGCTTCTTCTGCTCTTTTCTTCCTTAGTTGCAGGAGCAGCAGCGGAAGTAGGAGCAGTGGAGGAGGCAGCAACAGCCGAGGAAGAACTTGACTTGGAAACAGTAGGTTGCTCAACAACCTCTGCTGGTTCTTCAACGGCTACCGGGATCTCTGGCTCAGTCTCAACAGATTTAGCTGAGATGAACGGATTCGAGATGACCGGCTTGGAAACAGCAGGTGCGGGAACGGAGTGTTCCTCTGGGATGGCTCCTTGTTCAGCAGAAGCTGACAATTCATTGCGATCCTCTAAAAAAGAACCATTACCGTTGGCTTCTGGGAAATAAGTCTTGGTATTGAATTCGATATCCTGGGAAATCTTGGCAACCTCGATTTCTCTTTCTTCGATCATCTTGTCGATTTGTTCCATGTGGTCATCGGCCTTCAATTCAGTTTCCAATCTGTTCTTTTGTTCTCTCAAGACTCTCAATTGTTGCAAGTTTTCAACTTCTTCAACAAGTCTCTTCTTTTGCAATTGTTCAATCTCAACCTTTTGACGGAAAAGAGCCATTCTCTCTTCGTGCTCTTGCTTCAATCTTTCAACTTCGATTTGCTTCAATTGAGCCAAATGTTCCTGTTGTTGTTTTTGTTGCTCAATCTTCATGGTAGCCAATTGCTTCAATTCTTCAATTTCACTCAACAACTTACTAGCTTCACTGTCTTCCTTTTCCTTTCTTTCAGCGTAAAGACGTTCAGTATCTTCCTTCTCCTTTTGTAATTGCTCTCTTTCCTCTTCTCTCTTCTTGACCTTGAGTTCGTATTGGTAATCCTTGTCGTTGGCCAATCTCTTTTCTTCCTCTTTAGCAGCTGCGGCGGCGGCAACAGCAGCTTCAGCTTCAGCGGCAGCAGCAGCCTCGGCTTCTTCCTTCTCTTTGATTGCTTTCTCAGCAGCTTCTTCCTTCTCCTTGAGTTCTCTCTCGGCAGCTTCCTCTTTCTCCTTGAGTTCTCTTTCAGCAGCCTCAGCTTGTTCTTGCATTTCTCTCTCAGCAGCTTCCTTTGCAGCTCTGGCGGTAGCAGCTTCGGCTTCAATTCTTTCCAATTCGGCAGCCTCTTCAGCTTCGATTCTTTCTCTTTCAGCTTGCTTTCTGGCAGCTTGGTACTCTCTTTCTTCAGCTTCTTCAGCCTCTTCTCTTTCAAGATCAGCTTGCTTTTTGGCAGCAATTCTTTCTTGCTCTTCCTTTTCTTCTTGTTCCTCTCTTTCACGTTGTTCACGTTCCTTTCTTTCTCTGAATTCGAGTTCTTCTTGAAGTCTCTTCGTTTCAGCAGCTTGTTCAGCCTCTAATCTGACCTTCTCGGCTTCTCTGGCGGTGTCAGCAGCTAATTGTTGCTTTTCAGCCTCCCAATCTTGGTAAGTCTTCTTGGCTTGTTCCAATCTTTGGCCTCTGACTTCCTTGTCAGTGGTCAAGTTGTTCAACTTGGCAGTGTACTTGCCGAGGGAAGAGTGAAGAAGAGCCAATTGGCCGACTAAAGCACCATGAGAGGCAATCTTTTCATCCAAGCCCTTTGAAGTGGTGGTCACCTTTTCTTCAAGGTCCTTTCTGGTGGAAATGTGACCTTCGATGGCAGTTAATTTACCGGCCTTTTCTTCAGTCAATGTTTCTAATTCGGATTGCTTTCCAGCTAAATTGGCTTCCAATTCTTCGATTTCCTTGGCCAAAGCAGCGTTGGATTCGGCCAATTCGTCCTTCTTGGTGGTCAATTGCTCGATTTCTTCAGAAGTAGTGACTTGGCCGGTCTTGGCGTCTTCCAATTCCTGCTTCTTCTTGATATCCAAATCCTCAGCGTTCTTGAGCAAAGTTTCCTTGTCGGTTTCGTGTTTGGCAAGGGCCTTCTCTTCTCTGTCCTTGAAATCAACGTCAAGTTTAGCGGTATCGGCCTTGGTCTTCTCCTGGAAGGTTTCGGCATCAGTGGCATTCTTCGAGATTTGACCGTCGATGTTGGAGAGTTGTTTGGAGATATCGGTTTGGATGATATCCTTTCTCTTTTGCAACTTTCCTTGGAATTTGGACATCTCCGAGGCAAATTTGCCCTTCTCGATGTTGACTTGGGCCTGCAATTGCTTCTCTTTCTTGATCTCGTCTTCCTTGATGGTCTTCGAGACGTTAGCGTTGATGTTGGCCAAAACAGGCTTGACTCTTTGTTGGGCAATGGCCAAGATCTCGGAGTAGCTCAATTTCAAGCCCGAGCCCAAGTCGACGATTCTGTTTGGATCGTTCAATTTCTTGGAGAGCGAGGAATTGGCCTGTTCGTTGAGTTCGTTGTAACGGTTCATGAGTTTTGGTTTTTCTTCAAAGAGTTTTGCGGTGGCTTCATCGAGAACTGGTTTCTTTGGAGCAGCGGACTTGACGGGGATAGGGGCAGGGGCTTCTTCAACAGGAGCTTCTTCCTCTTCAACAGGGGCTTCTTCTTCCTCTTCTTCAGCCAATTCTTCCTCTTCAACAGGTTCTTCGACTTCTTCAGTAGGCTCTTCGACCTCTTCAGCAGCTTCAACCTCAACAGGCTCTTCAACAGGTTCCTCAACTTCCTCAGCCTCATTTTCCTCTAAAGGTCTTTCCGATTGAACTTCGGCGGCATCGTCAACTTCAGCGTCTTCAGTTTCTTCAACGTCAACATCTTCAGTTTCTTCGACTTCGGCATCTTCACCACCTTCAGCAACCTCTTCAGCAGCAACCTCCTCAGCAACAACAGGCTCCTCAACCTTGGTTGGCTTCTGGGCAGCCTTCTTGCTCTTTTCCTCCTGCTCCAAGTAAGTGTGTTGGGCAAACTTCTTTGGAAGGACAACCTTATCAATTGCGTTCTTCTCCTTCAAGTCCTTGACGGAGTTCTTTCTATTGGCGCCAGAACGCGCTCTAAATGGAGAGACCCACTTTTCGCCTTGGGTCAACTTCTTCAATCTGCTGGGCTTCTCAGTAACTTCTACTTCAGCCATTTCTGCGGTTAGTTGGGTCAATTGCGTTCAATTGAGGCTCTACTCACTTTCTATAATCGCGAGAACTTGGTGCAAACAATTGGATGTTGTAATTCGTCGGGAGATTTAGATAAGTGAAATTCGGGAAGCAATTTACGGAAAGGGGAATTTCCTGATTGGGCGATGCTGTGCGGACCGTGCGGTGGTGCAGTGTGTTGCAGTGTTGTAGAGTAGTGTAGTGTGTAGTGTGTTGTTGTGTGTTGTTGTGTGTTGTAGTTTGTTGTAGTTAGTTGTAGTGTGTTGTAGTGTTGTAGTGTGTTGTAGTTTGTTCTACTGCGTCGTAGTGTGTTGTAGTTTATTGTAATGTGTCGTAGCTGTTTGTAGTGTGTTGTATTGTACTGTAGATTGTTGTGTGTTACAGCGTGTTGTACTGGTGTAATTGTTCTATGTTGCAATGTGTGTTGTAATTTGTCTTGTTGAGTGTCTAATATGTATATATATTCTAGTCTATATTCTCTATATTGTAATTTGTTGTAGTGTTATAATCTGTATTGTTATCTATATCAACCTGTATTGTGGTGTGTGTTGCAATGTGTGTTGCAATGTGAGATGATGTGTCTTGTATTGTATTATAATCTGTATTGCAGTGTGCTGTATGTTGCAATGGGTATTGTAGTGTATGGTTGTATTCTGTTGTAATCTGTTGTAATCTGTTGCAATATGTAATGTGTTGTAATCTGTATAATTAGTTCAAACACTTCTACACGATTCAGATAAAGAAAAAAGAGAATATACAGATCAGACAATTGTAAAATAATAGATAAATATGTAAAAGTGGGACATTTTGCCGGGTGTAGTGTAATGTATTTAAACGTGAGTTTCAACGTATTATCGTGAATTGTGTGAATTGTAGTGGATCGTAGCGAATATTAATTATAGCGAATAGTAATTATGGCGAATAGTAATTGTAGTGAATAGCGAATTATAGTGAATTTTAGTGTCATATATTGTAATCTGTATTCTAGTGTGTTGCAATGTATTGTAGTGTATTGTAGTGTGTAATATTGCAATGTATTCCATCTGTTGCAAACTGTATCGCAATGTGCGCGTAATCCAATTATGCTTTATCCTAAATTATTATCTGTAAAAGAATATCCGCGCATGCTAATGCCAACTCCAACTAAGCCTCTTCTATTTTACATCTCCACTACACCGATATACATCTCTATCATACTCCTATCCTACTCCCATCATACTCCCATCATACTCCTATCATACGCCCATCATACTCCCATCATACTCCTCTATCACACTTCTCCACCATTACACTCTCTCCACTATCACACTCCACCTTTATTACACTCCTCCTTAATTACACTCCCCTATCACATCCCGGTAAACACGTGATCATCACACATGCAACCACACAACTTCCGACCGTCTACATCCCTCCACAAAACACCCAATTCAATCTCGATAACAAATTAATCCATTATATGTCTCCTACCGGAATACCCTCAAAATCCGCCCATTTCAACCCCATTTATTTGAAAAAACCAATTTTTTCATCCCAAATCAACCCTTCCTTCAAAAGTCGTGGCCTCCCCACACTGCCAAAGCCTCGAAATACGCCTGCTGCCGCGGCCTTCGGCCACCCCACCAGGCTGCTCACGTGACACATGCTGGCCTTCGCTGCCCTGTTGCTTGAGGTACGAGTAACCGAATTGCACCAGGACGAAAGATGCTACGGATTTGCTAGGATTGTGGTAAAAGCCTGTGTAGCTCACAACAGAACCTTGCACACTTTCGTCATCCAATTGGCTCCACCTTCTCTGCTACAGCCAACCGCAATCTGTTTTGAACCCTGAGATTAAGGCTCACAGCGGTACTAATAATCAGCGACCCAATCCATGGAGACATCGCTCAACAAACTGAATTAAACTAACACTGACACATTCTGGGATCGACATCCATTTCCCAATAGTGCCACACAGTGCTACAATATGGCTCCCTTAATACCGGCATCCAGTGCTTGTCATTCGTTGACACCTCCACCCGCGGAGAAAGACGAACGACTCAACTTGAATGTGAGAACAGGCTCCACCTCGTGTTTGGTCAAGTCCATTATTTTCGTCCATGGCGGCTTGACCATCGGAATTGAGTTGTACAACTTGACCATCCCGGAGATCGAGTCCATCTTGAGCTCCAAGTTGATCAGCTCTAACTTCCAGAACTACGACAGCTACTTGTCGTCCGAGTTCTTCTATCTCAACATCATCGAACGGGTCTGGAACCGTGTTCATATCGATGCCATGGCCCCTAAGCCGCTGCCGCGGTTGTTCCATGACATCAAGGCCTCGAAGAACAGAGTTTATCTCTTTGGGGGTTTGGTCTTGGACGAGACGGAAGATAATAGGCTCCGTCCCATCAATGACTTGTGGGAATTCGACATCGAAAAGAAAAAATGGACGCTTTTGGACGACGGGAAGTCCCCCAACAGTCCCTTGTCGCGTTTCAACCATCGAATCTGCTTTTTGAACGATTTGTCCGTCATCGACAGACCAGATCACACGGGAATCATGATTTTGGGAGGAAAGGACGAGTCGTCGCAGCAGATTTTCTCAAATTCCCTTTTTGATTTGACGGAAATGAAGTATTTCGACTTGAATGAGAAAGACCTCGAACTCTACGAAACCGTTTCCGGCGAAAAGAAACAATTGGGCGTGGATTTCAAGTCCAACATGGTGATCCCCTTTGAGACGGATTTCGATGATAATCTGACCCAGCCGGACACTCTCGTGGTCTATTCGCCAAACCCAAAACAATGTCCAATGCTCTCATTCGACTTGACTAAAGGAACAAGTGGCAGGAGATTTGCTCTAAAGAACGACACGAGTTGTCCCCACACGTTACGATATCCCACAGGGGGAAGATTTGGGCAAAATATAGTCATAGTTGGGTTTCTCCCAAACGATTACGATATCGCCATCTTCATATATCACATCCCCACCGCAAAATGGTCCAGGTTGAACATCTTCTGTCATCATGAATATGGCGCCCATCGTTTCTGGGGTGGGTTTGTCTGGGGCTCTCACCATAAGGTGGTTTTAGTGGGCAATTACGTCACTTCGAGAACTTCTTCAGCCATTCGCTATTTCACCCAGATGATCACGGTCAGTTTACCGGTGACAAACGTTTTGGCTGCCTTTGAGGACCAATCTGCGGCAAGTCAACCAACGTTGAAGAAACTCACCAAGAAAACGACGGATGCTAGTTTTTCCGACTATGCTCATTATGCCGCCCCAAAGAATAAGTTTTCTTCTATCAGATCGGTGTTCCCACCTGCTGCTGTCACTTTGGGTAGAAATGCATTTGAGAGATACGGGTATTTGATTTCAGACTTTGAATTTGTTTCTGCCGATGGGGACAGAACGGCGGTCCCATTATTGCTTTTGAGAAGAAGATGGGGAAGAGTATTCGATATGAATCTTGCAAAGGGTTATATAAGAGCAGTGGAACAGTTGGAGAATGAAAACAAGTTTTTTGACCCGACAATACCACCAGCATCTGAAAGCAAAGAAGGAAAGGAAAAAACTGCTGAAGACCCAAAGAGCCGTGACCATGGAACCTCTGCTCCTGTAATTCCTACTCCTCCAAAATCTATAGCCCTCAGTCAAGTTACACAACCGAAGAAAACAACTAAAGAAGTCCCTCAATTTAGATTGCCCTTCCAGGAGAAGGAAGATCTGGCTCCACCAGAAGATGCAAATGGTACTTTCAAGAGGGAAAGAAAGTCCTCCAGTGTTTCGTCATCTTCTATGTCGACTTTAAACTCTTCAGATAATTCCTTGAATCAAAGCTTGTTCAACTTACCACCTCAATTGCCTTTGCCATTGGAGCCAATTCCACCAATTCCCGAGGCAGTAGCACCCCAACCCCCACAACAGCCGAAGCATAGGTCAAGTGGGAGGGGGTCTCTTTCAATGACTCCGTTGAACAACTTGAAAATGACTTCTCCACATTCCAAGTCACCTAATGATTCACCCATAACCTCACCAAGAGGTTCTGTCAGTGGACCAGTACCTATCAATCCAAGATTCAAGGATTTCAAGACTACTCCCTTGTCAAAAATCTCCAGTTCTGCAACCAAAGCTCCAGGACAGAGCGGCGAAGAGTCAAGTCTAAACCCATTGAGGAGAACAAGTACTAGTTCTTCTCTCGCCGATATGGAGGATTCTACTGAGGCGCTTGAAGACAAGAGATTCGAACATGGCCCTTCGTACAGTTCCTCTAAGAGGTTTTCCCTCTCGCAACCCATCCAACCACACATTTTTCAGAAACCTATATTAGATCTCGATAACTATAACAAGGATTTCAAGATGGAATCTTTGCTCATCCCAAGAAAACTCTATTTTCCATTTTCCACTTCGACAGTTCGGGCGTTTATTGAATTTTTGTACACCGGTCAAGTTGGGACTAAATGGACCATAGCTCCAACCGCATTGGATGTGTTATTGATGTCCAAATTTTACGAAGTTCCGTTGTTATACGACTTGATTTTAGAGGTTCTTTATGGGATCATTGGAAAGAAAGAAGATCAGGTAATCAGAGACTTCAATAAAATGAAAGACACTTTGGTGAGGGAATTAGATGCCGCTGGAGTCACTCATACATTTGAGAAGACCGAGGAGGAATTTCTTGCATTTGTGGAGAATGTTGAAGATGGCTACCTAGATACTGAATTATTAAGGAGAACTAGCAGGTTATATAGATCAGGTACTGGTAGTGGGTCTTCTGCTACTTCCAAGCGTAAGTCCAGTGTAAAGCACATGAAAAGACAAGATGAGATTATAAGGGAGGAACAACCAACCCAAGCCACAGAAAGTAAAGAAAAGGAAAAGGAGGCAGGATTTGATACAACCAAGCCAAGC
Organism: Nothofagozyma chilensis; assembly: GCA_030573195.1. Classification (NCBI taxonomy): domain Eukaryota; kingdom Fungi; phylum Ascomycota; class Pichiomycetes; order Serinales; family Cephaloascaceae; genus Nothofagozyma; species Nothofagozyma chilensis. The sequence continues at coordinate 84,113 of JAJMCV010000102.1, forward strand.
TCGTCTGCTACTGGATCTGGAACTGATCACCATAACGCGGAAAGTCCATCCGGAAGTGAATCAGATTCGGGAATAGCATTGGCAGGTTTTGTTACCTCTGATATGCCTGTGAAGGAAGAAAAGGATGCTAGTCCTTTACCCGGGTCTTTAGACTTGAAAGACTTGGACGATTCTGCCACATCCTTAAAAGACACTGCTTCTACGTATAGGGACTCGGCCATGTCTTACAGAGAATCTGCTGCATCTTATCAGGAATCATCAATTGCCAGTGGAAGAGAAAAGGAGTCCAATGTTCCTACCTTGGAGCAATTGGCTTCTCCTTCGGGTCAAGCGTCTGACATGATTATAGATTTCATCTATGAGACGGCAGTGTTAGCCACTGACATGAAGTTGATGTTGAGAGCTATTAATGTGAGAGAAATGTCAAAGATCTATAAGAAGGAAAAGTTCAAACTTGGACAAGAGTTGAAGAGAATGAGATTCAGAGAAGGAGTCGTAGAGGATTCCGAGGATGAAGAAGGACATGAACCTCCAAACGAAGCTGTTGATACGCCGATATTGGAGGACAATGTTTTAGACCAAGACGACATGCAGGATGCTGATGTGGAAAAGGCAGAAAGTGGTGATGAAGCAGACGAGCAGGATGTTAGTGACGGTGAACAAGAGCAAACAGGAAATCAAGAAGAAACATCACTGAATACATTTGCAAAGCCTCCGGCTTTGGATCACATCCACTCGTCAACCTCCATAGCCTCAGCAGGATCTTATGGTGATAGAGACACATCAATTGGGAGACCTAAGAATTTAGTGCAGGAGACAGATCACGAACATGATTTGAAGAAGCCCTCTTCTTTTGTTTTTGATGATAATTCGTCGGTTTATTCGGGAATATCGTCACAACCAATATCAAAGGTTTCGTCGAGAAAGGAGGAAATAACGTCAAAGATGGGCGAAATGAGCAAGGTGTCGCCCAGGCCCGAGTCTTCGGAAGACTCTAAGAACATTGTGTCCAAGAAGAAGAACCAGTCGCTCCACCATCTTCCTTTGGGGTTGTTTGGACATAGAAAGGAGACCAAATCGGCCCTCGCCGAGGTTATACATGATTCTACGTCTGGCAACTTGTCTCGCGTGGGGTCCGACTCGTCCAGTATCGGGTCGAAGACAAAGAAGAAGTTCGGGGCACGGTTTGGGTAGTTATGAGAGATCAACAATAATTTATTTTATGTACATTAATTGAAGGGCGAGAAAGTGTAAACGCGTACTACATGTAGTCGAGGCTCGAGACAGCACGGCGTCGTATATCGAGCTGTCAGGGGAATAGGCGAGCAACATGGGATCTGAGGTAGGAAATTACACATCACATAAATAATTGTGGTGTTGATGGAATTAGACGAAAGTGAAATATCGAGATAGGGCTCTCTGCCGAGGTGCTGGGTATTGGCAGCCACATGCGTCATGAGATGAGCGTCGGGGGAGGAGTTAAGAGTGTTGGGATTGGGATTGGGGTGGGAATTGCAATTGGGCTATGATGCTGAAACGTGCAAGAGACCGTTGGAGTTGACCCTGAAATTATGAAATTGGTGAGGCTGGCCCTGGGCCGTTATCTACATGCCTCGTGGTGGTGAAAGCTTAACGTCCTTACATGGCATATTTGAGAGATTTAGCGATGGTCGGAGCCGGCTGACCTTCTATTAGGTTCTTGCAATGACAAGCACAAACATGACTACACATGGGTATACAGGGAGGGTTTATTAGCGATAGGGTACAGTTGCTGGCTGCGTAATGGCGAGTGCGAGCAAAGTTGCTATCTGGAGGGCCTCGCTAGTAGCACAGCGCATGTTTGGTGTGGGTGTCGAATTTCAGGGGACGGGACGGCAATTGTGCACGCACAGAAATACGGAGCGTGCGAGACTGGGCCAACAATGGGGGCCTGAGCAGCTGGTCATCTCTTATTTCTTCAGGTCTTTGCTTAACAGACTCGTCGCCACTGGCTCCTATAGGAGCCCATATGCTGTGTTGTGTGTCGTCACGTCTGAGCAGCAGAGAAGCACATAGAATCTAGCTGAAACCTAAATACTAGCGCATGACAACCCCCTGGGCGAAAGCACCCGAATCAACACATTGAATCGCATTGTAGGCTTCCTCAATTGTCGGTGGCTCCTCGTATATGAGGACATGTGGCAGACGTTGGGGCACTAAAAAGAAATGTGCCGTCAACCACCTTACTTGGTTGCGCGCATGAAAAGCTGCACTATTTGTCGCCTTTGCATACAACGCACCTGCGACTATTGAGGGAGGCCGCAGTAAACATTCCATGTTGTCTTAGAATTTCGCAATAATTGTCTCGTGTTGGTCGTGACCGGAACCGCCAGAACAATGTCATTGGCAAGAGTTGCGGTGGCGACGATGCAGCTGGCCCGTGTGACTCCAGGTCAGCCAATTGCCACCCGGACAGCTACCCCTCAGCGGTTTGTTGTGATGGTTGCCTATTTCGACAGAGGATTGCTGACTTTTCTCCTATTGCAACTTTCGCTTGTACAGCTCAAATTTACCTTCTTTGCTGATACACACACGACATCACATTACAGGCACATAATCATACAGTTGTCTACAGTGTTTTTGTCCATCCAACGAAAATCAGTCTAAGTTGAATCAACTAACATCGAAAACTTTTATTATATATACATACATATAGTGATAGTTGACAAGCACTGCAGAACGTTCAATAGCTCTTGATCTCGTTTGGTTGACGTCTCCAATTGCCCCGCCATAATCAATTTTCTACTAACTTCCCAGGAGAGTATTGGTTACGAGAGCAGAAGAAAAAAACAACCAAGTCAAGTTTGGCCCCATCCAGCAGCGAAACAACATTTCCCCCTCCATAACTCCCTTAATAGCCTACGATGTCCTCCACTCATACTCCCCAACAGCCATATTCATCTGTCTACGACACCTCGTCCGGTGGGAACGGATCCAACATAGAGTCCACTCAATCGCAACCACCAACCGCGGCCTCCACCAGCTCCTATGGCCACGGCCAATCGCAATCCCAGACCCCCCAGCAAAACATGTACTATTCGCAAAGACCTTATGGCTATTACAATCCCGCAGACCCCTCCTCGATGTACAATAACTACCCAACCTCCGGACAAACGCAACAACAACAACAACAGGCGCAACAACAATCAAACATCAGCAGCACCTATAATCAGTATCATCAGAGTCTGCAACCTTTTCAATTCCATCAGCCAGCAACTGCCGCCACCGCCGCCACCGCTGCCTCGCATTCTCCCCAAACTGCTACCAATCCTACTGACCAATATTACCAACAATCACAACAACAACCACCACAACTGCAACTGCAACCACAACTGCAAGAGCTGAAGTATCACGCCAATCCATCGTTCTTGCCGCCACAACAATCGCACTTGAACACTCCTTCCGTGGTCGCAAGCGATAAGCCAGTCAAACCAAGAGTTGCAACTACTTTCTGGGAGGACGAAAACACCGTCTGTTACCAGGTGGAAGCCAGAGGAATCCAGGTTTCAAGAAGAGAGGACACGAATTTTGTCAACGGAACAAAGTTGTTGAACGTGGCAGGAATGACCAGAGGTCGTAGAGATGGGATTTTGAAAACAGAAAAGGTTCGTTACGTCGTGAAGATCGGTGCCATGAACTTGAAGGGTGTTTGGATACCGTTCGAAAGAGCGTTGGAATTGGCCAGAAACGAGGGAATTGCCGATTTATTGTATCCGTTGTTTATTAAGGACATCAAAACCTTCTACCAAGGACCAGGCGCTTCAATGCCCTCAAACATCCCATTGCCCCAAACAGGTGTTTCCGGCTCTGCCTCGGTGTCTACAACTGCTAGTAATTTGGTGGGTGGTCAACCAAGATACGATGCCGCCACCGCTTCCTCCGGTGGTGCTTATCCTTATTATTACCAAAGCCCCCAATATTCGTACTCCACCGCCCCACAATACGCCCAGTACTCGCAACCTGGCTCAAATCCGTCAACAGCTGGATCAACTGCAACTCCTCAAGCTGCCATTGGCGGGAGAAACGCTGGCCAGTATTACTATGGAGGCTACTCCCAACTGCAACAACAATCTTCATCTCAGCAAAACGCTGAGTACAAAAAGTAGCGACCGTGCCCGTGTTTATTTCTAGTGATGATTTTTTCTTTATGATGTATTAGTGTATTAGTGATTTTAGCATTTATGAGAAGTGGTGAGGGATCGATCCACATCAACAGTAATAGGTGATACTGCAATTGCACGTAACCAGAACCATGTCGATGCAAAGTAGCCGTGTGTCGTTGTTGGAGGATTGATGTTTTTGTTTGGGGAGTTGCAAATCCCATTGTTGTTGATGCAGGTTTTTATAGAAGAATTGAGAAATCGGCAGGATTTATTGTTTTTTTTTTGAGTTTTATCGCAGTATTAGTAACTATGTAAAATGTATATATTACAATAACCGTTGTAGGCGACGGAAGGGAAGTTAACACATAACGAAGGAGAAGGGCCGTCAAGCACGCTTCCTCTACATATTTTAGGGTATTTTGCGAAAGAGAAAGAGAGACAGGTCAACAGATGGCCAGGCAACGGGAGGCAGGCAGGCCAATTTCTACAGCCGTGGACACTATTGACAACAGAAGAAGACACATAGAATACACATGGAACAAACAACGAAAAAAAAAAACAGGCAACCTCTCACTCAGAGCTACTCAAGGGCACACAGCGTCGCGCAATAACACACAGGGTTACATCGACATAGTTTCCGTAACAAAGTGATGAGGCCTGACGAGCCCCATTGTCGCACGATTGCAATGGTCGCCATCACAGGGATTGTTACAAGGGGGTAGCCAGACCCATTGATGAGTTATCCGGCATATATGAACGCTTATCTATACCAACCAACACAACTGGTTGGTGTTAAGCATCACAGCTTATTTTATCTCTCCTGCTGGCATGCGTGAAGTGAGATCCGGCCCCCTTGGGCCCAGCTGTCGAGTGGGGAACGCGGGAACGCCTTGGAAGAAGCTTGAAAGGGGCAGTGCGCTGGATTGGGAACAACCTGGCTGGCTGGAAAATCTCAGGTCAATTGAAGATGTGACACATCCATAGGTAGCCATAACGATGGAGTCTCATTTCACTTGAAGCACTCGTTGCCTGAGAGTTTCCCACTAGAACGACCCGCATAAATACCGTTTTACGGCTACATGATATGCGCTGGCGCGTCTCACAGTGGAAGACGAAACTCCGGTCAACTTCTACATAGACGAAATCAATATCAATTTTACTTCAGTTTATTCTACAGGTTACTTTAAATCCACCCCACCAACAGCCCAAACTTCCTTCTCATCTTCAAATCTATCGGAAAACATAGTTTCTTCGTCCCCACCGGCAGCTATTCTTTCTCTCTCTACACCTGCCAATCTCACGGCGACTCTCTTGGTGTAATCGCTGATTGATCTTGGCTGGATATCCGTGCCGGTGACCGTCTTGATGGTTCCTGGCGATTGGGCCTCGAACCAAGTGTTGAACACCGTCATGCTCTCGTCGTTGAGAAGATCAAACAACGCCAAATAGGCCTTTTCAGCGGCTAATTTGATCGGAATAACAGAATCACGAACACACGAGAAGATCGAAGGTGCCAAAACACTCAAGTTTGGCTTGATCACCTCTTCATACTTGAATCTTGAAACAGTTCTAGCCACAACCAATGCCAATCTACGAGTATCGACACTTGTGGATGCCGGTTGCACCATGATCAAGGCCAACTGGTTGACCAACAAAGCGATGGCCTCTTCCGATAATGCAAATGGCTCGTCCGACGAGATTGCATTCTTCACCACAGGCGACTGTGTTTCGCCTTGGAGTAATAAGATCTTACCGAGTGCGGTGGCAGCATTGTCACTCACGTATGCCAAAGGCACATTGGTAGCGTCAATAATGAACTCAACCACTTGATCCTGGATGGATTCTTGAAGCACATGAATTGGCGAATCTCTCAAGAAGGCGTTTAAGGACAAGATGGAAAACTTGGCGGATTCCCCGTACAAGTCTTTTCCTAGAATCTTGCCTTTGATAATCTTGGCAGCTTCCTCAGCTGAAAGGATTCTGGATAAAGAACCAACCAAACGGGCATATGCAACGGCCAATTTGTCGTTAGCAGAAGTGATCTCATCTTCAACCAAGGTCATGATAGCATTCTTTGACGTCTCATTCATGTTCTTACCTGCCTTTGAAACAACTTCAAGCAAGGCACGCAACATAGCGGTCTTGACACCGGCTTCATCTGCGTTCTTAGCACCAGTAACCAATTCACTGACCAAAGGATCAACTCTAGGTTGGTATTCAATCAATACACCCAATGCCTTAGCTGCTCTGGAACGCAAGACATCGTTACTTGGGTCAGATAAGGATTTGACGAAAGTTCTTTGCAATTGAGGGATGAATGGACGCAAAAATTGTGGAATCTTGACAAACAACATATGGAGAGCATAAAGAATAGCAGCCTTGACATCACTGGAAAATCTCTCACCAATAACACGAATCAAAGGACCAGTGATAACGGTAACAAACGGTTTCAAGTTTTCAGATGGTGTTCTTTCCACGATATCGGCGATACCTTGGGCTGATAATTCTCTTTGCTCGTTAGTACCGTACATTAAACCATGAAGGAAAATTGGCAAGATCGAGTTTGGACCTCTTGGTAAAGAGAAACCTGGCAAGTTGACACCCTTGACACCGGTGATTTGCAAGGCTTGGTAAGCTGGTTTGACCAACTTTTCGAGGGATTCTTTGCTTTGACGCTTGACCAATGCAGATAAGGCGATGAAATCATTCTTAACCACTTCTTCATTAGGATCATCCAAAGAAAGAATAAATTGGGCAATAAGATCCTGTGTGTAGATGGAGTAATCCAATTGAGTTTCTGTGAAGAATGGTCCAAGTCTCTCGTAAACAACTGCTCTTCTCTTCGAGTCTTCGTGTTTGATCAAGGCCAACAATTGTTGCATCAAAGGATGAACACCTTCTTCTTCCACAGACAAGAGAATCTTGTCCAAGGATGACTTGGTTTGTTCATCATCCTCATCACTTCCAGTACCATTCACCAAAGAATCCACTAAGGCATTGATGATCACAGATAATCTCTTGTATAAAGCGCTACCGGCAACCACAGCCAATGAACCAAGAACTCTAGCCTTGAATGAATCCATAGGAGGAGACAACAAGGTTGGAAGAAGAATTGGGAAGATAACGTCGGATTTGGTGGCCATAATATCTTGCAATGCCAATAATGCATTTTCTGAATTGTCTGAATCCAACAAGTTCAACAAGTAAGGGATAACTTCATCAATTGCCTTTTTACCAATAACATTTTGAAGAACCTCGAAGGCTTGAGCAGCGGATTCTCTGACAGTTTCATTTGAATCAATAAGAGCGCTTCTAATGATGTTGATGAAAGTATCTTCATATTCGACAACGTTATCTTCTTGAGTTGAGTTTATAAGCTCGTGGATAGCGATACAGATACCTTGTTTGGCATCAACATCACTCGAGCTTAAGGATTCCTCTAAAGTAGGCAACAATTGCGACAAAGCATTGGAGCCAACTCTACGAACCAATTCACCCAAGGTTTGGGCAGCAATGGTTCTTTGAACTTGGTCTGGGGAAGCCAAACGACGAACAATGATTTGAGTAAGTGTAGGCAAAATCTCCTTAATGGTTCTTGGCGTATTGGCGACAAGTGCCTTCCAAATATCAACAGAAGCGTTTCTAACCATTCCAGAGACATCGGAACGACAGACGAAAAGCGACGATAAGATACGATCTCTTCTTTCGAGACTAAGGACCTCAATAAGAGCCTTGTTAACTTCACCAGAAATATCTTGTTGATCTTCGTTAAGCTCGTTCTTACCACTGATACCAGTGACTTGGAATAACAAGTCCCCGGTAAGTTCGACCGAGGAAAGACGAATACGGTAATTACTATCGCTGAGACCATTCTCTAATTCTGGTAACAACAAATCAACAGCCTTGTTGGCGTAATTCTTAACAAGTAATCTACCTGCTCTCAATGCAGTCTCACGGATAGATTCATCAGAATCAGCCAACCCATTAAGAATAGGAGGAATAATTCTGCTGAGATATGGAGAAAACTGGTTACCAAAACAAACTGGAAGGAACAACAATAACGGCATGAAACCTTCTCTGATGTAAGCTCTTGGAGAGCTGGCCATGGATAAGATGGTTGGCAATAACTCGTCCAACTTCCCAATACCGAGACCTGAAATGACTTCAGCAAGTGCTTGTGCTGAACCAAGACGATCACCAGCCTTGGCTTCGTCTCTAAGAGTATCGAGAAGACGAGGAATAAGATCAGGGAACTGATCTTCACCTAACTTCTCCACCAAGGAACCCAAGGCACGGGCTGCTGTTGCTCTTGTAGTTGGGACGGGGTCGACCATTGCTACCTCCAATTCTTGAATCAATGATGGAAGGTATGGGATAAGATCTTTACTGTCCACCAAGATAGCCATATTACCAACAATTTGACACGACTTACGCTTAGTTGAAGCTGATCTTTCTTTCATACCTCTGTGAATAACATGGATAATCAAGGCCAAGGAAGGACCATCGATATAATGCACGAATTGAGTTTTGATCAATTCATCCAATGCAGATTCGGTATACTTAGTTGGATCACCAATTGCATTAATCAAGACTGGCACCAACTTTTGGATCTCAGGGTTTCTGATAACTTCACCAAATCTCTTCAATGCTTGATCGGCAGCTTTTCTGACCTCCTTATGAGAGTCATTTAAAACACCCACAATTTCAGGAACAATGGTAGACAACGATGATGATAATTGGGCTGGATCTAAATAGGCCATAGAACCCAAAAGCTCGACAGACCCCTTCTTTGATCTCCAAGCAATTTCATCCAAGTTCTCGATGGCTAAAGGAATCAACTTTTTAACACCGAAACTGGTAGTATTCTTCATAATTCTTCTGGCGGCATAATCAGTAGCCTCACGGACCTCTGGGACCTGGTCACCAAGACTTTTCAAGAGAATTGGTAAGACCTCAATCACGTAAGGTTCGAAATATTTACCTAAACTTTGAGATAAACATTCAAAGGCAAAAGAAACACCTTCTCTCTTCTTGGAGTCCTTTTTGTCTTCAGCAGCATCCACCAAATTTCTGATGATATCATTGTTAGCCAATGACTTGATACCGGCACCTTTAACTAACCCTGCAAGACCGTAAGCGGCACCTCTTCTCTTGGCCAAGGACTTTCCGTTGAACAATTTTTCAAAGAGATCATCGAAATAGTCTCTCAATCTCGGTTCAAAGCCTGGAACTAATGGAGCGATACATTCAGAAACAGCATATTGAACATCTTCTGACGGAGTGTCAAGAGTCTTCAATAATTGTTCCACAATCATCTCCAATCTGTAGTCATCATGCTTCAAGTGACGAGCTAATGCACCGTACAAGATGATGACACTCTCTCTAATGACATCTTGCTTTTTGCTACCTTGATCCTTGGCTCCAAGACATTTCTCAAAGACCGGGATCAAGGCTTCAATGTATTGGAAACCATGCAAATTGATAACCTCAACACCCGCATCTTGTAATTCTTGACGGACGATTGGCTCGTTATCTCCAAGGGCTTCCTCTTCAATTAAAAAGGAAAATAATTTGATAATAGCAGACTCAGTCTTGAATTGTGGTGCCAATAATTTCAAAGCTAATGCGACGGTACTACGTTCCTCCCATCTATCCTTCTGGTCGGTTGAAGCTTTAATAATTAAGCCAAAAGCATCCTTGATAGGTGGAGGAGCTTGAGCCTTTTCATTGTAAACTTGTAATAAGAGCTCAAGGGAATTGTCAAAGGAATCTAAGGTCTCGACAGCACTAGCATAAGCATTGGCAATAGATAATCTCAAACCACCGTCAACGTTTCCAAAGAACTCTGATAATTGAGCTGGGGTGGTCTCGACAACCTTAAGCTCGTTTTCATCCCAGATAGTCTGTGCAATTTCAGCATTGTTAGATTCGTTATCATGAACTGCAATCCATAATTCGTTGAAATAGTTCACTTCTCCGGAAAGATCAAACTCCGAATCTAATGCTTCTAAAACAGCATTACGGACGAATGTCTCGGAGGAGATGGCATTGGTGAGAATGATGGAAAGATCTCTTGGTGAGATGTTAACCGAAATATGTTGACATAATGAAAGGAAACACTCCTTGGCTATCTTAGCCTTGGAAGGGAGTTTCATCAAGGATAACAACACTTCCAAGATACGATCTCTTGGAATAGTTGTATCTTCGAAGTTCTCGTTGTGAGTAGAGACAATTTCCATTGCCAATAACAACTGTTCTTCTTCTTTATCCTCTTCCACAAACTCAGACGTGACAACAGCCTTGGTGGAGTTCTTGATGGCCACAGTCTTACCATTCTCTAAAACCTTGGTCAATAACGGAATAAGATAAGTCAATGAGATTGAGTCCAAAGGTCTTTGATCGGACAAAAACTTTACTCTGAATAACACTCTCGAGATCAAATCAAGAATTGGTTCTTGAGTTAAATCTTCTTCTAACTCTTCAACTTCAAGGATTCTCAATGTAGCAACACCCATAAATTTTCTCATAAGTCCTAATCTTTCGTGTAAAGCGTTGGAGAGATTCAAGAAGCTATGTATTGGCAATTGACCCAACATTTCCGAAGAATATGGGATAATGTCCAATAATCTGTTGACTGCAATTGAATACCAAGTTTGACGACCATTGTCAATGGCGGAATCATTAGCCAATCCGTCAATGATTCTGATGGAGCGAAGCATCGAAGAGTAAACTTCCTCAACATGTTGACGAATGTCCTTTTCCTTAGCCAATTGCTCGTTAACAAGAGCTTGTTCCTCCTTCGTCAATCTCTTAGTAGCACCACTGGCAGCTTTCTTTGCGGCTAATTCCTTTCTGACACCTTCTTCCCATTTTCTTGTCTCATAATCCTTTGAGTTCTTGTCTTCGACTTTTTGTCCAGCTTTGTCCAACACATTCACTACTAATTCTCCGTCATTGGCTCTCCAGATTGCCATCATTGACAGATCGATGTTTTTAAGTCTTTCAACTTGAAGATCGCGATCTATGAGAGCAGCCAACTTGGCGGGAACGGTTTCGGAGCCAATGAACGCTAACATGGTGATTGAGTTAATTATAGATTGGTACACGAGTTCGGGGATTTTGTTTCCCTTCAGCAACACATCCAAGGCCCTCTCAATTAGCTCGTCGTTGAACTCGTTGACAATGGCACCAGGATCGAGACCTGATCTTTGACAAACACCAACCCAGCCATTCTTGACGGGGATCAAGGAATGAAGGGATAAGAAAAGAGCCTTCTTCACCTGGTTAGTCAAAACAGTTGTGTTTTCTGTCTGTTGCGTAACAACAGCAATGACAGTGGAAGCATATTTAAGATCATAATTGAAGGAGTCATCTTGCGAGACTGTTTCATCACGTTCTTGCACTATCTCCCATAAGGCATCAAGCACTGAATTTCCCACTATTTCTTGATACTCCAAGTAAGAGTCTGTCAATAAGCTGATTGCATATCTTCTTGTTTCCGAGGAAACATTGGAAGAGGTGGTGAAATACACCCAAGCTTTCCCGATATCAACAGAACTGTCCTTGATGTAGTCCAAGGAGGAATACAAGGCTCTCAAATACCAAGTTTGCTCCTCAACAGTCAGTAATTTTGTATATATTCTGGAGTTGGATATAAGCGAAGGTTTGTCTGAGTCTATCAAGACTTTAGCAAAGAGATCCTCGTCAGCGACAGCCGAGGATAATGACCATCCCTTGATTAAATTAGCAAGAGATAAAACAACGTATGCAGAGGTGATGCTTTTATTGGTTATTGATGGAAGTGGTGAAGCTATCACTTCGTTCAAGGCAGCAACAAATGACGGAGTAAGTGCGGATAAAAGGACTTCGTCACTGGCTGTAGCGAATTCGATAGATGATAAACGTTCACCTAACTTGACGAACCAGATTCTTCTCAAACTAACCTTCTTATCAGATAATCCGTTCTTGATGACATCTATAAACTTTGAATCGGTGGTTTGACTGATAAAGAATTGCGTGAGGTAGGCATGGACGAAATGGGGCAAAGAAACTTCATTTTGGTCCTTGGACACATAGGCAGTCAATCCAGTTAGGATATTCTCGGCTGTTTCTTTGGATATTTGTGTTGGGATGTATGACAAAGCCTCGGCAAAAAGAGCTTTTTGGTCAGCTGAGGTGACGGGTCTCAAGGCCTTCAAAACTTCATCAACAATTTTGCTTAATTCCTCAGTCTTGGATCCATCTATGTTGTTTCTGAGAAGTAATTCCAATGTTTTCAGAGCATCTTCTCTAACATCTTCTTTGGAAGACTTCAAATTGGAAAGGATTTGGGCGAGAAGCTTAGAAGTGAGCAAAGCGGACGAGAGTTCAACTGTCTCGTTCAAATGAACAACTGAATTTCTCAAGATCTTGAAAGACACTTCCGGGGATCTCAAATTGGCCTTTTCCAAGGTTGGAATCACCACGGTGGTGAAGTCCGATTCATCTATGAAATTGTAGATAAAGTCACCAAAAACCTTCAAACTGTAGTTTGGAAGTGCAACCTTACTCAAAAATACCGAATTATTGGTGTATTCCAACACAGCAGTCTTCGCATCTCTCAAGCTTTCTGTCCAATTTGGATGCGACGGAGTCATATCCACCACAAGACGGGCCAAGGAGCCCAACAAGACCAACACAGCGGAAACGGGGAGGGTCTTGGAAGCAGTGAGTGTGTTGACATATAATTGAATGATCTTCTTGGATGTTTCGGCGTCCGTCTCGATCAAGGACTTCTGGATGCTATGTCTGGTCATCACAAGAGCAGCATCACCTATACGTCTTCTATGTTTCGAGCTGGAGCCAATCAAGCCGTATTCGGCATTATTGTTCAACAAGAGGGCTTGTGAAATAATGATGTTTTCAGCAACAGCGTCGAATTGGGCGGTCTTGACAGCGATCAACTCGAAGGCGTTGATCCAGGTCAAAAGAGTCAAATAATCGCTATTGGCCATGACCTTTCCGTTGGTGGAGATGTTGAACACGAATTTGACCAAATTGGGCAATAACTCCTTCTTCTGGCCCAATACGGCCTCGAACACCGTGAGCACAGTCTCTCTGGATCCCGCGTCCAGATACAAGTTGTAGGTCTTCAAAAGCGTCAACGAGAGTCTGGGGTATTCTGAGTCGTCAATTGTGCCGTTTTGGATCAAGGTTGCCATACGCTCCATGGTGGAAACCCGGAGCTTCGTGGACGAGCCAAGTATCTTGGCCTCAAGCGAACCAGTTAATTGGTCCCATGATGCAGTTTCTACAGACATGTCTCATGTAGGGTTGTCAATTTGGACGATTTGAATAAAAAAATAAACTAAAATCAGTGCAAAACGAGAACAACGAATCAAGAAAACAAAATCTGTGTGTATTTATGTGAATGGGGCCTATAAAGCTTAGGTGGTTACAGTTCATATGTCGGTGAAAAAAAATCATATTGGTGCTCCACAAATTATCACGTAAGCCGGAAAAACAACACCACCACACCATCAAGTGCAGTTACCCGGTCACTCATTTATATTGCCACTTCATCATCGCCAAGACCACCAACCGCTATCTCCTACTTATCAACTAAAACAGTCGATGAGGAGAGGCTATAGATCCGGTGCAGCTGTATACACTCGATGATCGCGAGATCGCGGGCGCTGTGGACAACATCGTCGCCCTTCACCACTCTTGGCGATGTATATACGATCTGAGGCTGGCATCTAGTTGATCAGACAACTCGATCAGTGAGAACGCTCTATTAAACCGCTCTCTGTGCGCAAGCCAGGCAAGTGACAGCGAAAATTGCTCATTCCAACATCGCCATTGCATCGCCATTGCATGTGATGTTTCTGCAGCCCTGGTGTAGTCATTCTGTCTAACAAAGATACCCCATTTCCCAATGATAAATAAATAAACCAAATGTGTCATGGCCGGGCCACATTGTCTGACGACAGCCGTTCTCCTCTTATCTTTGAGACATCCTTGTCAGACGATGCCCCTGTCGCTGGGGCCAGGAATGCGGAACGAGACTGGAAACCCCGGCGATTTGTCTTCTACCACCAAGATCCCATCATCTACGCCTGTTCTCATCTTCGCAAGTTGCAACTCCCCTGTCACTAAAATGCGGCCAGCTCGTTTAAAGTCACCCATCAACTTTATCGTGTGATGGCGCATCTAAAATTTTCACATTTCTCCGACTCGGTGTTGCAGCTGCGATGAGCTATGGTGGACCTTTGCAGAGCTCTGTCCTATAATGATGGGCGCTGTCTTTCCAGAGGAGCCCCTTTACACAGCTCTACATCCCCGTACGTTCTACAACTCATTGAACACTTTATAAATTCCCATAATACACACAACAAAAACAACGAGTCTCTTCTGAATCAATAAATAAGTCGTAAATCATAAAACCAAGCAAATAACAATAAATAACCTTCGCCAACACAACAAAAATAGCATATAATATAAATATCTCGTACCCTCCCTAATTTCCGTGCTTGAAACAGCATCTGCTTCCGTATCTACATGTTCCCTTGGCCACCCAATTAACACATGGCTTCGATCTGTACTTCGGAGACCGTTCCACAACCTTGAGCTCCTCGTAACCGTGGGCAAATTGGCATTTGGACCCGTACGGACAAACCCCGCCCAATTTGACAAACGTCTGACACAACTCCGTCTTGTACAACTGTGGATTGGCCGGCTGTTGGGGCGCCACGGGAGCCGTGAGGGCCTGTTGGTGTTTTATGTCCGACATCGACGTGGTGGACGAGATGGGCGACGGAATCGAGGTGATCTCGAGTCTTGACAAGTTCTCCTCGGTCAAGAGGGTGTCGTTGACAAACAAGTCATTGGGCAACAAATTCGTAGGTTCGTGGGTCTGGGGTGGCGCCAAATAGGGTTGACGTTGTTGTTCCGTGGTCTGATACACTTGCGGGGGGCTGTATAAACCCGCTGTTGCCACCGCAGTCTCCTGGGAGCCCCAGATGTTGGAGAATTTGGAGTTGATGTTATTGAGCTGTTGCTGTTGGAGCTGCTGCTGCTGCTGGAACTGGAGCTGCTGGAACTGCTGCTGTTGGTATTGGTATTGCTGTGTGTTGAAGAAATCCTGGTTCTGCATGGATTGGCCCCGGTTCCACAAGTCTGGTAAGAAGTTGTTGTCGTTCAAAGAGCTCGAGGACGAGGCTGTGGAAAGCGCAGCACCCGCTGCATTGGAGGGTCTTCTCTCTATATACGACTTTGGGTCGCTGGTCAAAGGCAAGGTGGTCAAGTTGGTCAAGCCCCAAGACATTTGTAACGATCTGGACAATAAATACGGGTGGTGGTGGTTCTAGGATCAAGCGTGGGTTCTTTGACGTCGCGACTGGCACTATTTATCCTGTGACTGCCTAAATACCGGAAAAGAAATCATAGTTCGATCAAATGTCTGGCGACTAAAGTATATTTATAATTGCAACGGTTGTGTTAATCTCCTCAGCTGGCAGAGACGCATATCTGTGCTGCAAGCCGCAATGGAAACTGTAGTGGAGAGGTCGAGTCCAGTGGCGGTCGGGCGACGGACAGGCCCACAAGAGGCCGGATTTGGGGGCAACAAGCACACCGTGCAACATGATTGGCTGCCAGACACAATGTGGCCATCGCGGCGTCGTTCTAGACGACCACCTGTTGTGCGATTACTCACCACAGGCCATCTCTGCAGTCTCAGCCGTTTCGCAGATGAAAAAAGAAATTTGCCGGTGTGCCTCGACCGGTGTGTTGAGCCAGTAACGACATGTTGCCACTTTGTCACCTCACCACACCGTCAGGCCATGTTGGGCTGGGAATTGACAGAGGTCCGTGGGGTCTTGTTTTGGGTTGTTATGGTTATGTTATTTGATGGCCATCCCTTTGGGTTGGGCTGGGATGGCCCAATGATGAGGTGAGAGCGGAGAAATATCGAAGTGTGTGCACCATGTCGTTTGTTTGGGGGGTTTTCCATTGTCGTATTTCCTGACTCTTTTTGTTTAGGGAGGGGGAGACCTCTGTGTAAAGAGGAGTGAGAGATGACAAGTGTTAGAATGACGGCATTCCGAGGGGGTCGAGACCGCCCAATCCAGCGCCATTTACCGTGAGTTGTCATCATTGGTCAACTCATTGTCCATCTTGTCGGGGCTTGGCGTTCTCTTGTGTTACTTTTCTGTTGTGAGCTTACCCACCGTTTTGGCTGTAGCCGGTTTTCCCACGAAGAGGGGTGGACTGGGCGGGGGGAACGCTGGCGTCGTCGCCCGAAAAGCTGCCACTTGTGTGTTTTGTTTTGGTTCCCCGTTGCCGCGGCCAGAATGTCAATTACGGGACGATATATACGACGAAGTCCGAGCGATGTTGCTGGCAGGCTTTTGCAATTGCCGTGATTCGGGGTTGTGTGCTGTGGGCTCAGATTAGGTTCGTAGACTAGGTTTTACAGTTCAGATTTTAGATAGGCGCTACGGTGACGCCTGAGTTTGCCGGCGTCGGGGTTGTCAGAAATCCTTTGGCAGGTAGCTATGTGGCACTCTCTATATCAGGAGTCGATTGTTGCAACATTTCTCTGTGTCATTGATTATTTGTGACAATTGTTCTATCTTCCTTTCTTCTCCTATTGGTCGATTTTCGTATATCTCCGATCAACCCTGTCACATCTCGCCTATCATAACCATATGCAACATTTTTGCACTTGTCAATGGTTAGCGGCATTGGTCATTATGACACTGTAATCAAACAAGCCAGGAATTTGCGAGAAGATGAATTGTCCCGTTTTCCAATTGTAGATCTAAGGTTGTTCAGTCTTGGACCGTTTCTGTTGGGCCCGTTCTCGAACAGTTTCACTGTTCTCATAAAAACACAATTTTGCCATTAAATGGGAGAGACTTGTAAATCAGATATTTCTGTCATGGAGCTTCATCTCTTGTATATAAAACCAATTGGAACCATCCGGGAGAATTCTATATTGCGATTAATTATTTGGATTGCTATTCGTGGCCAGAACGTCTTGTGCAAAATTGTCTGTCAAAAGAATTGGAATCTCTTACATTATCTGAGACAGATACAAATTGATCTAGTTTGTATCCAACTTGCTGTGACTCTAATTTTCAACTCGTTCTGTAATAATCATGGATTACCTCTTTGAGCGATTAGAGACTCTGGATAGATAATTCAATTGATATTCGCAGATTGAAGTTTTTGAGTTCCTTTGGACAACAAAGAGCAGATGATTTCACGCGACTCCGATTCTTTGTACTTTTCCTTGAAATACACACCAATTGTACCGATGTGATATGGGCTTTATGATGCCGAAGTCTCAGCTAACCACCAAGAATTATGTTTCCCCCTCTCTAATTGAATACTTTGTGTGAATGTGCATAGCTATGACCAATCCTTTGGTCCTTTACGAGTATTGGTTCCTTCTTGTGTCAAAGAGTTGTTTATTCACAAGAACAGAATCTCTCATGAAAGACCTTATGCGTCACTATAGGAGTGTACCTGATTCAATTATTGTTATTCCTTTACGGATGCTCACTTTCTTTCATTGTAATAAAAATATGATAAAGTGGTAAAATTCTCAGTCCCATCAAGGGTCCTAAGTCTATTTAGACATACAAGGAGACAATAAACAAGGAGACACATTGCATGGAACGTCCATCAAAACTTTATTTTGATCTCATTCTCGTTTCTTAATTTTTAGTATAAGCATATCACTCAGCCCATAACAATAAAATATAAGTGGGCTCCTATAGATAAATGGAAGCTGCGATTCAAAACTTCAGAGTAAAGTGTAACCACGAATAAGATGGAACAGTGGAACATGTACGTGTTTTAAACTTTAAGGTTTCATATTAACGTAGTCATTGTTTGTCATTGTCTTTCTTGCTACAAAAGAACAAGAATCAGTAGCGAACAACAGCTCAAACATTAGATCCAAGGATTAGCATTCAATGGGAAATGACTATTTCGCTCACAGTTGATATAATCTAAATGGTGCCCGAGAACTTGCGAGATTCGGTGAAATAAGCCATAATGAATGTTTCGGACACTTGGAACAACAGAAATTTTCGTGTTCGTACTTATACTCAGATACACACCAAGAATAGAACTCTTTCCAGTATGCTCATATGATTTCACGGCACAGCACTCTATGTCGCCTGCACAGGTTGCCTGGCGAGTTATTCTTCCTGGTAATGAAGGTGATTCTCAACTCACATTATTCCTTTGAATATCTTGATATGTGCTTTTCTACATGAATATGCTTTATGTGTATGAATGGATTCAATTTTCTGGCAGGAATAAGAAGAAGATCCGGCAAATGTATTCGGACTTCTTCACATTGTGCCGGCAAGGCGATTAACCTCATCGTCTGACGATGGAAATTATATAGAATCTGGGCAAAGAAATATAGCTTCATCAAAGAGGTGAGTAACAATCGAGCACCTTTATAGTTAGGGATTATCGAATTTTGAGAAAGCGTCTTTTGTCATTCTCTCCTAGGACAGCGTGACAGGGTGTGAGAATCACGATGTTAGCTTAACTCTCTTTCCTTTGCAGTACATGGTCCAGAGAATACCTGAATAATATCCTTTTAGGAATACTTTTTGAATCTTGTTCTGCATCAACTCATCTCACAATTCGAAGGGTGTTGATTATGCTTGAGAAGCATGAGGCAATTACATGGGTCTAATGAGCAGGATAATAAGAAACCATGCCCGTGATATAGTCATTGAGGGTTGGTGGTGATATTCTCGACGAGAAGATACGTGAAGGAGAAATTCATTCGCTGTTTGGTCGGATTTGACAGGATTTGGGATCGCAACTGTTATTATAAACTGCCCACGGGTTCATTTTACTAGAAGATTTCATTGCGTATTCGTGTTGGTCCAAGGGTTGCGGACATTGTCCACTACAAGAAATTTCGAAACTCACTAAGGTGTTTACCAGAATATTATCGGTTGCTGTGGATATACAAGTCTGGCTCGAATATCCAAAAACCTAACTCCATGTCTTCGGATTTTGGGTGTTTGGCCATATGCACTCGTTAGCTTATGTTTTTTGTATTGAACTAGTGTTGAGCTATTGCTTGTTCCCATCGTGATGAGACAGAGGCGAGATTCACGTTATCAACTGACTTTTTCCAATGGTGCCATCTTGTTGTATCACTTCCCAGATCTGTTATGCCTGAAGTACCGTCGCATCCGTGCGGGATTCGAGCTACGTTATAATCAAACGACTGATTGGTGCCTATACCTTCCTCTTCCTACATGCTGATGTATGAATGTGTTTAGATATTGAGGAGCGAGAGCGAGCGTCTCCAGGGGATGGGCGGAATAAGAGGATGTTGCAGAGGACTTACAAGAGATTGAGGCAACAATACTGGAATAAAATAACAGGTTCTTGACATTTATAATAGCTCTATTGTAGACCATCACGCGGCCCCAATGCCCTCATTCTGTCTCCAAAACTTGGGATTTGGGTATTTTCGTCGGCCCACCAATTTAGGTTGTAGACCCACATAATGGACCCAAGACATACAGTCTAGCTGGATACGATAACTACTTCTTGATTAAAGTGTCTATATTTAAAACATCTTTTAACATGGTGGTTGTCCTAGCTACCGTCAGGCACTGCGCTGCAGCGTAACATGTGTCGTTCGAGAACTCTGTGCTGTGCCTTCGACGCTATAGCTCATTGACGTGAAAAGTCGATACGACAAGACATTTCTGGCTAAATTGTCTTCGTAATGGCCGTTTGTTATACCGTGTTGCCAGTAAAGGAACCTAGCTTGTGCCGCGGTCTCCAAGCTCTTTAGAGACAGCCTCGCGCCGCCGTCACCAGAGACAGCTGGTCAGCGAGGGTGTTGTAATCAAGCCGCAGCAATACGAAGCCCCGTCTTAGTGGGAGAGTGTGCATTATCTCTTTCATAGCTGATGGGGGATTCTGGAGTACATGTGGATCCCATAATACACAACATGTTGCTACAAAACAGAATGGCAGAATGAACGGTAAATGCCGCCTTTGTGCTTGGCCAAGTGGATTATTGTTGGGCGGGCTAATAACTTAGTCTGAAAAGTGACAGACACAGGGAAGCTAGCGAAAACAGCGGGTTTTGCGTTGAAGGGAGACCACCTGCCACACGGACAAGGGTCGTGATACAGGCCGCCGAAAAAAGGGGCCCCTCGAACAAATAGACAAGTATGCTGTGATTCCCATTCACATCTGGGATGGCTATTGGAATGCTCGTGCTTCCGTATGTACTGTTTCTGCTGCCGATTGATAGCCTGCATCTACAAATAATATCACTAGGATCACCGTGTGTCGCAACGAGGCGCCCGATATAATCACTTCATGAGAATGCAGCTGGCATGCACGGTTAGCTAGTTCTGCGACGATATTTGCGTGATGAGTGGATCTCTGGGAATGAAGAGACTATTCCTTGGCCAACTTCAAGAGATGCGATAACATGGCACCATCAGGGCATCTCCATCTCAGACATTGGCGCTAACCGCTGGAAATCGTTCTCCTGCTGTATTCGGTGGAAGCGTTGCTCTTACAGCAATTAGCAGAGATTATTCGTTTAATTCTGTGGCCTCCTCGAAACTAGCACCCGATAAGGTTTAGTTGTGGCCTTGTGGGCATTTCCTTTCCTCAGGGGAGCGACTTAGACAAATGCGCCCTTTTAGGCGATTGCTAGTATTGAACATTTAATAATAATATTATGGCGCACGAGAATAGAACCCTTTGTACCAGTAGCCTCCGTTGCCGAGCGAGGAGGTTTCCGGTGTTACTATTTTTTATAGGCTGTACGAAACGTACCACCATTGCTCAAGCCTGTTGGTCTAGGCTAGCGTATTGAAGTTAGTAGATCCGTCTCCACTAACCCCAGAATCCTAAAGAGACCATTTCGTGGTCTTTTTGGGAAATCCGAGATCTCATCTCCTCTACAACCCTGATATGTGAAAAACCTCAGTATAAAAATACGCCCGCTAAACTTTGAGATAAAAAACAAAAATCAGTAGCAAAACCCTCCCCAGCATTCTTACAAACACATACTCTCTCCCGTCCTCTCTCCGTGGAGATCAGACTCCTAACATAGCAAATAACACCCTAATAGATACAAAAAATGTAATTTTAACCAAATTTCCCATAACTCGAAATGAATAAGATTAACCAGAAAAATCAACAGTAATATTGCAGCATGCACACATAATCCCTATCACGCAAAAAAAACCTCAAATAGAGGGTTGGGTGGTGTATTGGGGTGAAGAATACATCGTCATAGAATCATGACTCGACGGAGTGGGATAATTGAAACTCGACCCAGAGGTGCTGCTGCTGCTGTTGGAGTTTAATCCTGACACCGGGGTCTCGGACTTGAATGATATGGTGGAAGGTTTTATTCCCATCAAATAATTCGTCAATGGAATGGACGACTGGGGCGGCGGGAACGTATATGAAGATGAGGATGACGAGGATGCTGGAAATTGAATTGTCGATGCCGTAGAAAAAGAATTTGTGTTTAACCCCTGGAACGGCTGGCTTGGTAGAGGAAGCGCAAAATTCCCCGCCTTGGGGTTGTAATTGTAGTTGTAATTATAATCCAGATACGTTGTGGGAGGAGTCACCAAACTGTTATTGGTGGCCTGGGCCTGATGTGTCGAATGGTGATGGACCGGAGCCGAAATAGGACTCAAATTGGAATTGTCAAAGTTATTAATCACCAACTCCTTTCCGACGGTGCTCAATTTCTCCAACTTCTTCTTTTCTTTGATTATTTGTCTAATCTTCTTGAATTGTTCCGGGGTTCTTTTCGGGCCATGGTTCTGAGTCTGGACATGGGAATTCAAATGGTTCAAGGTGCCGTAGCCTTTGGAACACCCGTCGTAGCCACATACGTACAACCTCTCGATTTCCTCATATTTACGACGGGGTCTTTTCGTCTTGGCCATGGCGCTATCTTGGTCGTGGACATCGTTGGGGCTGGACAAGGTCTTGGGGTTGATGGAGGAGGCGGAAAAGGTACGCGAGTAGTTCGAGCTGTAGGGGTCGTTGAAGTTCTTTATCAAGGGCTCGGACTTGGACCTGCTGTCCATGAAAGAGATGTAACCAAGAGAATTGGGAAAGCCTCCAGTCAGAACAACCTCATGAAGACCGGCGGCAGATTGAAGCTGCTGCTGCTGCTGCTGCAGCTGTTGATGTTGTTGCAAATGGTCGTTGGTATGGTTCGAGAAGCCGGTGAAGCTGAAAGTAGGACCATTGAAGGGCTGGAAGGACGAGGGTTGGTTGGACGGAGGAACCATCTTGCGGTCGTTGAAATGTTGCGAAACATAGGTGGAAGACATGATGTCAGAAAAAAATGCGCCGTTCGTTCAAAAATGTATTTGGCCGTGCAAGTCACCAAATGACAGGATATGAAAACATTTATATAAAGCTGTAACACTTATCAGGTTTGATGAAAAGTGATCCAAAACATAATGTGTGTGTCAGCCACCGGTAGCCAGGTAACCAGGTGAGTGCCCAAAGAGACACAGCTAGTCCTGCCGCTCACTGCAACGCAGACCATGCGCAAGTTGGCAGTTACTGCTATGACAGGTGCGATTTTTAACCAAAATCACCGCGGAGACGTCCTTACGGGTTGGACTAATGAGGGAGCAGTCTCATAGTCGCATGGTTTGCGAGTGTAACGATGAATTGCGGGAGGGTTCGATGACGGGCGGAAGCTAGTCTTGCCATATATAGTGCGGTGAGCGAATACGCAATAGATAATGGCAGAGATAAACGCCAGACAGCTGGAGATAGACTTTGGTCAGGCGCTAGGCGACGGCCCTGAAACGTCCAACTGTAGCTACGTTGCGGTTCACTCTACTTTACGATGGCCTGTGTGGACCCAACCAAGTCCTGAGTGCATATGTAATGCTGGAGGAGCGACAATCGCCCTAAGACTGGCGCGCAACAGGTTTTGTCTTTCTAGGTCTGCTTGGACTGATTAGCTTGTTTGCCATGGTAATTGTTGCTGCCACCGTTGCTAGCCCGTGTGTGAATCGCCCTGTCCATACTAAAACCCGCCAGCTCAGGTCTGGGTCTCTTGAGGCAGGCGTGGGCTGGCAGATCTCACCCGTGCGATTGGCAGGTGCGTATTTTGAAGTGGCTTCTAGAACCATTTATAAATAGTGCAGGTCTGGTGGATCCAAGCGGCTGGTAATAATTTTGGCACATATGCCAGACGTTTAAAGACCCGAAGTTGTTCTTGGAGTTGTAGGTCAAACCATCCCTGTAATCGCCAATGCTCCCCCAAGACCATTGCCAGTGCCAGCAATCAAATCCCGCAATCTGTGCATTCCCAAGCAATTGGCTGTTGGCTTACGAGAGGTACTTTGACATAACATTGGGATAACGCATTGATGCCCAAAATGGCACCATTGATGTCTTTGCAACTGTGCAATTCATAGCGAGTGGTTAGGTTGTACCTTACTGCTCGTAGCTAGTGGGTTCGTATATTAGGTTTCCGAACTTAATCTGACTAGTTTGCCAGGGGCTTCCAATAAGCTTCCATGGCTGATCTGTTGCGAGATGGTTTGACTATGGCGAGACACAAAAAGTCCCGCCCGTTTTGGGACAGCAATGGTGTGTATCCGATTGTGGGGAGATATGCTCATCTAGTCTCTTTTGGTGATCCAACCAACATATAAGACATTCTACCATCTAGATGCGACCGAATACGGCTTGTTTATGGACTCCGTAGTCATCCGGGATAGGGAGTCTTACGATGTTTCATGGCTAGTTTAACAGATTATCATTATGTCTACCTAAGAGCTCTGGCCCAGTGGGCTAGTCTACGGTCTACCAGATATGTCTGCTCCGTGGTTTGTGGTACCATTCGACCACACACCCCACCATCGCATTTGATTAATTGAGCACAGCTCATCTCAGCATTCCGTATCTCCATTACGTCGTAAATGTGCATCGCGGCTCCAGTTTCGTGGAGACCAGCTCCAGGGGATCGCTGTCTGGGAGCTTGCTCTGCACAATGCGCTGATCGCCTAATGGATCAACCCATTGATAGCAGGATTTAGTAATTGAGGGGTTGACGTTGAAGGAACGGTGCGTCGCTTCGTTGGACGTTGGAATGAACAAACGTCACCGGCTACGCTTATTAATTAAAGATTATTATGATTACTGTATAAATTTCCCAACTTGATGTACATGATTAGACTGTGTCTGTTTTCCCTAACGAGCCAACTTGGACTTCTTTCTAAGATATGGACCAAAGAAGAACATGATGTAGACTAAGGCAACAATACCCAAACTGATGAAGGCTAAGGTGGCCACGGCCCAAGTAGTGGACATATTGTCGAACATGGCAACACCGGCGTGAGCTAAAGCGGCAGCAATAAGGAAGGATGGAATGGTGAAGGCAGCAATGGCGGAACCAGCGACATTTGGATAAGAGTCGGTGATGAAGTTCAACATGGCCAACCACAAGAGCGGATCACTGATACCCAATAAGGTACCAGCAATGACTGGAGACCAATAACTGGTCTTACCGTTGGAAGTGAAGGCGAACCAGAACAAGGAGATTGGGAACCCCCACACAGTGACCAAGGAAAGCAAGAATCTGAACTCTGGCTTGGCACCGCCCTTCTTTTCTGTCCATTTCTTGTACAAGTAGGTCTGCACTGGGATCAAAGCGAACATGATGAACACACCGACAATGAAGTTAAGATAGGTCAAATCGGCACTGACGTAGGAAAGACCGTTGTTGATGGCGAAAACGTCGAAAACACCGTCAAGATACAAGAACAACAAACCGTAAGCGAAACCGTTGTACAAACCTAAAGACAAGACAATTGGCTCTGTGCACAAAATCTTGATGGCCATGACAGTAGCGAAACGAAGTTCTCCCCACACATCTGGCTTGTAAGCGGCGATTTGGTCGATCTCAGCGCCAACCTCGACATCCTTCCTGGTCTCTCTAGCAATGACGATACGAGGTAAGGTTTCTGGGAGAATACACAAGATAACGGCCCAAGCACCACCGAAAATGATGTTAAGGTAGTAGACCCAACGGAAACCCATGTTGACGTTGTCACCGATCCATTCACCGACTGGCGACCCAAGGGATGGCCCGATGTTGGCGGACATGACGAAAAGACCCATGGCTTGCGAGGCACCTGGCGAGTCAACAAACATGTCACAAATAGTACCGGCGACATTGGACATAGCAGTTGACCCAGCAACACCTGAAAGAAACTCGAAGATGGCAAGCATGGCCATGTTCTTTGGCAAAGCACAACCAACGTTGAAGATGGCGAACAACACCATACTTCCAACGTAGACCCATTTACGACCAGCGATATCGGAAAGCGGACCAAGGAAGGCAGGTCCAATGGCGGTACCGACAATGAACATGGATTGACCTAAGGTAGCGGTTTGGGCATTGACGTCGAACTCGAGCTCGACCCACCATTCGATACCAAGATAGGTGGTGGAGGTAAGAGTGACGGTCACTTGCAACAAACTGTAGATGACAGCAATGGCATACTTCTTCCAGGTAGCCCAATGGTAAGGATGGTGTGGGTTTTCGACACTGATGTTCATCAACATATCCAAGGTGTTGTTGACATTTTGGAGCTCGGTGATGGACTCGTTGGAACGGTCCTCGTTCAACTTACGCTTGGTTTCCAAGTCAGCGGTAGCGCTGAAGGCAGGAGCCAAAGGCTTTTGAGTTACTTCATCGGAAGAACTAGATTCCTCTTTAGTTGACATGATGTAGGTCAGATCTGGAGACTAAAGTTTAGTTTTGACGGAACACCCTAAAAACGACGCCTGGGCTATCTAGAATTTTTATAGAATGTCGCGATCTGAAAAAATTTATCTGGGAGCATCTTTGCCGTCCCATCTGTGCTTCTTTTGGCATGCCTCCAAAGATAAGGAAAACACTGAAACGGATGGAATTCCTTGCTCTCTTTCTCTTTGAAGCTTAACCGTGCTTTGCCTGTGCATGAGAAAGAAAACGCTTCTGTCGGCTGCACAGAGAACTTTATGTTGCGCGCAACAAAGACAAACCTTGTGTGGGTGAGATGGCGGCCAGATTAGGTTTGAGCTCTATTTAATGGTGATCATTGCGCCGGTCTGTGAGTGCTCGGCATCGTCAAAGGGCCTCTTTCCACACCATTGACACATTGGCGATGTGGTGACTTGGCCCATGCACCAGAAGGCAAAAGAAATCCGTGCGTCAGCTGGCAGATTAAATCCTGGTCTTTGGCCAATCAGCGACCGTCATCGCTAGCGTACTTCTCCGTACAGATCTCTTCCACGGCAAAGTTCTAGCGCTAGAGATAAGCTACTGCCGAGATACACCATATAACAGCGTCCTATTGTGCCTATCAAGCCGCAACTGCACCCTTGGACCAAAGAGAACAATGGCAGAACATAAGTCAGACGTGCGGAACGAGGTTTGGGCTGAATTGAGGAAGGTGTCGCTTCCGGACTCCAGATTCCACTACGACTTTGCAGAGTTCATCGCAGATTTCCAAGGGTCTTCGCAGGCCACCGACTTATTCGTCAACCATCAATGGTACAAGGAGTCCAAGGTGATCTTCATCACCCCAGACAATTGCTTGGAGGAGTTGAGATATAGGGCCTTGAACGATGGAAAGTTGATTCTTATGACCACCTACGGCATCCGTCGTGGCTTTTGGTTGTTGGACCATCGGTCTATTCCGACTGATAAGAGATTGTATGCTTCCACCTTAGATGGTATGGAGAAATTAGCAAAACATGTCACTTTGCAGGATCTCAAGGACCAAAAGCTCCTTGTGGATTACATGGTGACTGGAACCGGGGCCATAAATCTCAAGGGTATTCGTTTTGGTAAGGGACACGGCTACTTTGATCTTGAATGGGCTATGTTATACTCCATTGGCGCCATTACTCTTGAAACCCGTACCGCGGCTGTTGTTCACAATTGCCAGTTGTTGGACCAAGAATTGAAACCAGAGATCTTTGACACTATCTGCGACTTGGTAGTAACCCCAACTAAGGTTATTGAAGTACCAGCTGTTGGAAAGCCTTCTTGTGGTGTTGTTTGGGATTTATTGGCTCCTGGAATGCTCGAGGATATTCCTCCGTTGAGGGAATTGAAGCTGATGGTTGTCTAATAATGTAAAGATATGCTTGTTTTATTATATTCATATATAATCTCATCCGAGGTTCCATTGCATTTCTTCAAAGCTATCGAATCGTTTATCTATATCCTGAATATCCCCAAGAACGTCAATTGTAGATGTGTATGAGGCCATATTGGCATTTTTCATGTCCCGCTCACTACTTCCAATGATCTCTGCTATCATATGCTGAATGTTGCTATTATGGAACATAACATTGGAGTTCAGCATGATTTCCAAAACATCTGACAACCCCGAATCCCCAAGATCTCTATCCAAAAACATATCAAACACGTTTCTATGCAATCTTTCGAATATATCTCTTAAAACCTTGGCCAAATTAGACCTTTCAGCCAAAATATTGAGATACACCGAGCATGATGTTAGGCGATCCAACATCGAGATATTTCTTTGGAATTGATCCTTTTCGATTGTATCCACAATTTTATTCTTGTAACTTTTCCTTTCCAACCATAGCGAATATATCAATATAATGCCGGCATCAAAAACTGTTTGAATTGATATATTAGAATGGCCGTATAAAGTCCTATACATTACTGTCCTTGAGAAAAGACACAACTCGCCTGCTGACTTCTGGCCCTCTATGAAGATTTCATCGGAAGGATCCAAAAACTCCAAGTATGGCTCGAGTAGAACTCTAACACCCTTGCAATATGACATACTCAATACTTCCAATTGATATAAATTTGAGAACTTCTCAGACTCTTGCTTCCATTGTGCGAGTTGTTGCAAGTAATTTCTGACCATTGGTATTTGAGCTTCCTTTTTCGAAGCATCAATTCCCAGAAGAATGTCATTATTGTTACTGGGTTTGAATAATCCCAATTCTTCTATAAAATTAGACTCGATTCTTGTGAGTTTTATCTGATGGTTAGCGAATGCTTGCAATGGCGTAATAGTAACCGCCCTGGAAGTTCCAAAGAGTGGTAAATCTGGGGCGATCATGTATTCAGGAATTGCGTAAGGTTTGTGCAAAATGTTGGCAAGAGTTCTTTCTAGCAAATAGACACACCAGAACAATCGAAGCGATCTATCAGTCAAAGACTCGTTTCTTAGATCATATATAACCGGCTTATGCAAATCTATAGAAGCACATAATCTCAATGTGTCTTCCAAAATCTCATATGGGACTAAGACATCCACATTGGTGCCAATCAAATAAAGCACAGACAAGAATAGAATCTGGATTTGACTGAAAACGTCAATTTCTTTTAGTTTCATGCTATGACGAATAGCGGTCGAGAAGAATATTCCGGGAACAGGTCCCTTGTAATTCACACCCATTGCAATTAACTGGCCCGCGCAGATAGCAGAGACAAGGGAGAAAATACACCAGCTGAGGTGGAAATGGTTGGTCACGTATCCATGCAGAAAACTCTGATATATGGCAGAGCTGTATTCAACGCAATCTTTTTGGTACATTATGGGAAATATTGGCTCTATTTGCAAAATGAATACATCTAGAAGCGTCTTCGTAAGTTTTCGGTCTAAATACAAGACAGGCTCGAGAGTGAGAAACTCAGACAAGTCGTACTTCGAATAAATGCAAGACGAATAGAGACCCGGTTCAGCGGCTAACAAGTACCGCACCATATCGGTGTAATGAGTCTCGTAAGAAGGGGTTCCGTCTGAATCAAGCACTTTCCTTAGAGCTTGGGGTAGATTAGGTTGAGCCAATTGCGTGCGCTTGGCTTGAGACTCTTCATCTTCGTCAAAATCGCCGGGATGATCGAGATAAAGCTTGTATCTCTGAACATCGGGGTCATTTTTCAACTCCTCGCGATCCAAGATCCTTTCCATGTATTCGATCTTCTTCTCCAAATGCAATGTGTAAGGGTCCTTTTCGGACGCTTTTGGCACATAATTCTTCGGCTGCACACAATTTGCTCCTGCCTTCAAACAGGTTGAACACGACGGCGTTCTTCTGTCACATTTAATTTTTCTTTTACGACACAACAAACAGCTTCTACTTCTGCCATTGGCTACTGCATCTGTCAGCTCAGGGGTCAAATCAGCCGCCAGAGTCTGGTCTTCAGACACACCAGGGTCCCTCAATATTCCGTTATCAACACCGTCCTTTGACATTCTTTTCTCCATGGCAATTGAAGCTCCAATTGAAAGGGTTCTCTGTAAAATACAACTTTATGTTGCTCATGAGGCTCGCGCAGATTCATGCTGGAATAATGAGCAGGGACACGACTTTGTGTCGGACTCCGAGATGTTATCGGAGTTATTATCATTTAATGAATATTTAATTAAATATTTGATAAATTGAAAATATTAATTTAAAATAGTTAAGATTCTAGTCTAATTCTTCTAATTCTCACAATTCTCACAATTCTCTTATGAAAAGAGAAAAGGACAACGATTGGGGAGTAGTAAAGCTATTCAAAGTATTTTTTTTAATTCTCATTCATTCATTCGTTTCAGAATTCTCTATTTTCTCAAGGTAATAATGATTGGAAGAAGTCGAATTTTATTAATTGGATTTAAAAACGGAACTTTTATATGAATTTAAAAAAAATCTAATACTTTTTCATATTCTCTGATCTCTCTATTAGAGAAAATAAAAAGAGATTAAAATTATTGAAATAAAATCTAATTCAATCAAATTCCTCTCAAACCACAATTAAATATCGACATTCTTAAACCCTACAATTTCAGAACCCCATTTCTACATCATATCCCGAATATTTAAACACTCTAAATTTTGTTGTCATATTACACAATACCCTTCCCATCCCCATCTATATACATCAGAACAAAACATCCACCTCCACAGCAACCTCGTTCTTACCTCTCTGTTTCTTGCTATTCTTTTCAACCTTCTCAATTAAATCTTCATCAATGAAAATCTCCTCATCCTCCAATTTTTGTTTCTTTTCCTCGTCCAAAAGCTTATACTTCCGCGCGGTTTTCTTTGTCTGTCTGGCCTTTAAAGACAGCTTTCTATCAATTAGAACAGCAGTTCTTGAATTGCCCGGATCTAGAAGATCCTGAACCTTCTGCGCGAGCACTTGTCTGGCTATTTTTCTATTCTGGTCGCGTGATCTCGTAGCTTGCGACTCAACCACTATCCCCGTGGGAATATGTGTCAATTGAACCTTACTGTTTGTTTTATTAATTTTTTGTCCTCCCGCACCACTTCCGCCCTTGATAAACGACTCCATGATCTCATCTTCATCTATCTTGGGTCTGGGCGGTAATTGATGGGCCTTTAGAATTTTCAGCACAACAGCCGAGCTGGAGAAACTCCGTAGATTCAAAGAAATTCTATTTAGCATTTCTCTCTTTCTCTTTCTTATTCTCTTTCTCTTATATATTTATGTCCTCCATATACTCATCGCTTAAGAATATCGGTGAATGCACGCAAAACATTAAAACCAAGTTTTATTCAATTAAATCGAGAATATCAAATGATTATTTATATAATCATCTCTGTATCTATTAATGGCCAAAATCGTCTCATTCAATCATCTCGACCTCTTACTCCTTCAATCACCCCTTCTTGTAACGTCGTCCCCCAACCAAAAGCCAATTTACCCAACGCGTCCATATTTCCTAATTGGGTTAATTAGCAGATTTAACGTGTTGGTGTTTTTCACTGGATCCAGCGACAAGTTATTTCTCTATTTTTCACTTCTTTATTACTATTTGAAGTGAGAGTGTCGAGTACTCTGTTATAAGTTATTATGTCGTACGATAGAGCCGATGTTTATGGGGCCCAAGTTCTTCCTGGTGAACAGCCCTCGGATGATTCCTTCTCTGAAATCATCAAGGCGTTCCGTTCGTTTGTGTTGGAATTCAGAATCGACACCCAATTCGTCTACAGAGACCAATTGAGAGAAAACTTGTTGATCAAGAGTTTCTGTTTGAGGGTCGAATCCGAGCATTTGATCAGATTCAACGAGGAATTGAACAAGAAATTGGCTGATGATCCCGCCGAAATGATCCCCTTGTTCGAGACCGCCATAACGGATGTTGCCAAAAGAATCGCCTATTTGTCGAACGAGGAGGTTCCCACAAACTTCCCGACATGTCAATTGGTGTTGTATTCCAACGACGAGAAGACCTCCATCAGAAATCTAGATGCCGACCACATTTCCAAGATAGTCAGGGTTTCTGGTATCATCATCAGTGCGTCGGTGTTGAGCTCCCGAGCCACTTCCGTGCAATTATTGTGTCGTTCGTGCAAACACACCCTTAGAGTCAAGGTTGGTTCAGGCTTTGGGCCAATAAACATCCCCAAGCTGTGTGCCGCTCCTCCACAACCCAACCAGGAGAAAAACCAATGTCCCCCAGATTCATACACCATTGTTCATGATAAGTCCACCTTTATCGACCAACAGGTGTTGAAGTTGCAGGAGGCTCCGGACATGGTTCCCGTGGGAGAAATGCCCAGACATATCATTTTGTCTTCCGATAGATACATGACCAACCAAGTGGTCCCCGGTACAAGATGCACAATCGTGGGTATCTACTCCATCTACCAAAAGAAGGTGAAAGGTGCCGACACGGTTGCCATCAGAAACCCTTATTTGAGAGTGTTAGGCATCCAATCGGACGTGGACCACAACTCCTCTGGAAACGTCGTGTTCACCGAGGAGGAAGAAGAGGAGTTCCTAGCAATGTCGAGACACCCAAATATCTACGAGATGTTCTCCAACTCCATTGCGCCCTCTATCTACGGTAACGAGGATATCAAGAAGGCCATCGCTTGTTTGTTGATGGGTGGGTCCAAGAAGATATTGCCCGATGGGATGAGATTGAGAGGTGATATCAATGTGTTACTTTTGGGGGATCCAGGTACTGCCAAGTCGCAATTATTGAAATTCGTGGAGAAGGTGTCTCCTATTTCCGTGTACACCTCCGGTAAGGGTTCTTCTGCTGCTGGTTTGACTGCTTCAGTCCAAAGAGATCCGCAAACTAGAGACTTCTACTTGGAAGGTGGTGCCATGGTCTTGGCAGATGGTGGTGTTGTTTGTATCGATGAATTCGATAAAATGAGAGACGAAGATAGAGTGGCCATCCACGAAGCCATGGAACAACAGACTATATCTATTGCCAAGGCCGGTATCACGACCATCTTGAACTCCAGAACCTCCGTTCTTGCAGCTGCTAATCCTATATTTGGTAGATACGATGACTTGAAATCTCCAGGAGAGAACATCGATTTCCAAACAACCATTTTATCCAGATTCGACATGATTTTCATAGTGAAGGATGAACATAACGAACAAAGAGATACCTCCATCGCTAATCACGTTATTAATGTTCATACCGGAAAGGCAAACATCCAAGAACAACAAGCTGGTGATATTCCTATCGACAAAATGAAGAGATATATCCAATATGCCAAGTTGAAGTGTGCCCCCAGATTATCCGTCGAAGCAGCCGAAAGATTGTCTTCCCATTTCGTTGGTATTCGTAAACAGGTCCAACAAACAGAACAAGAAAGAAACGAAAGGTCTTCTATCCCCATCACTGTCCGTCAATTGGAAGCTATTATTCGTATCTCTGAGTCCTTAGCAAAGGTTAGATTATCACCAGTGACCACCGAAGAACACGTTGAAGAGGCCATCAGATTATTCACCGCTTCTACTATGAATGCCGTCGATCAAGGTGTTGGGACTAATAAGGAATTGGACCAAGAAGTTAACAAGATTGAAAATGAGTTAAGAAGAAGATTGCCAATCGGTTGGTCCACCAGTTACAAGACCTTGAGAAGAGAGTTTATTGAAGGAAAGAACTTCTCTGCGGCCGCTTTAGATAGAGCCTTATATGTCTTGGAAAGACATGAAACAGTTCAATTCAGACACCAAAGACAAAACGTGTTCAGAGTTGGTGTTTAATTTTGCTGTGTTTTGTATTGAGCTACGTGTATTGTATTTTAGGAATGGGTATTATTGTTTTTTGTCTTTTGTAGCTACGTAAGAACAACTTGAACGTAATTTATTTATATATAATTAAGAGAAGCAGCAATCTCAGAAGGAATGTGTGATGTATATGGAGTCATAGTGAATCAGAATAATATCAAATACAGTGCTAAGGCCAGGATGATTGAAGGACTTACGAACAATTCATATGCTCTAAATCATTTTTATTAACCTTCTAATTGTACATCATCCCTTTTTAAACATTAAACATACCATGCCAAATTTTTCCCTCTTATAGTGATCTTCTGTCTTCTTAAGCTTTATTATCCTACCCCCTACTCCTCTGGGCCAAAGGTGCCACCAAACTAACAGCTCTCTTAATAACATTATCAATTCTATTCTTCAACACATTCGAACCACATTCGACTTTCAAATTAATATAATTAATCTTGGCTTCATTCTTTCCAATTGCAATAATGGCTCCCAAATTGTCATCATTAGGTGTAAATGAGTCTCCAAATTGGGCTTCAAGAAGAGTTGTAATTCTTCTAATTCTGGTGCCAATGGACGAATCAGCATGAATAGAACCGTTGTCCTTCTCCGAGTCCTCCAAACCAGTTATTTCGATCAATTTGTCCGACTTAATTGCTGAATGTTTACCACTATGGTCATGATTACAGCTCTTAGATGATAACTTGACGGAAGCAGGAGATGAATCAACCGATAACAAGATGGCAATCACGGAATCCGCAATAGTATCGTTGATAACACCGCTCAACCATTCTAAGGTAACTACATGGGATTCCTTTTCAAAGGTCAACTGAATATTTTCCATAATGGACAATTCCACCTCGTCATCATCTTCGTTAGAGATATCGATGAACCCAAACATCTGGGTCAAGTGCCAAATAATCAAGTGTATACTGGCATCTGTTTTTATCGAAGTTCTTTCCTTAACAATACTGGTAGATAAAGAGGAAAACTCTCTTAAATCTTGGATTCTAAGTAAATTCAAATCAAAATCCTTCTGGACTATAACACCACTCAATATCTGGTCTTTTTGGGGCAAGGACTCTGCTAAACTACCCATGACCTTAAGAACTTTGATTCCCTTGAAAGTTAACTTAACTTCGTCACAATTTCTAGGATTGTAGATTTTCACCTCTTGATCGGTGTTTTTCAATTTTTGATATTTGGATAACAAAGCTGACTTCAATCTACCCATTGGATTGGACTCACCATGAACCAAAATGATACTCTTTGGGTTGATCAACTCAATGAACTTGGAATTCTGCTCGAAATCAACATGGGCAGCAAAAGATATTTCTTCCACACTCATTCTTCTTGGGATCAGAATGTCGGGATTATTCACTGACGGAATGGAGGGTGGTTCAGTGATAATATCCTTTGCCATGGTTCCCTCAACAGAATAACCCGTCAAAATCAAGGCATTCTTGGATTCAGGGGCCCATCTTTCCAATAATTCTCTCGAGACACCATTTTGTAACATACCAGGCGATGCCAAGATCACACACGGACCAAAATCGTCAAACTTATCCAAATTCCTGATCGATTTGATATATTTAAACAGGAAGGGGTTCGAGTTCTGGTCTCTGAATTTCTTTCTGATGCTATCATTCATCATATTTATATAAGTTTGATACACAGCCATACATTTTCTGGCCAAGGACGAGGCGTAATAGATGCTGATGTTTTGTAAATCTTTGTGTTCTTCCCAATATTCGTCGAGAATTAAGAGAATTTCTTGGGCTCTCCCTAGGGCAAATACAGGCAAAAGACAACGACCTCCTTTACTGATAGTAGAATGGATAAGATTAGTCAATCTTGTTTCCTTGTCCTCTCTGGGCTCGTGGGTAGCGGTTCCGA
Source organism: Nothofagozyma chilensis (assembly GCA_030573195.1). NCBI lineage: Eukaryota > Fungi > Ascomycota > Pichiomycetes > Serinales > Cephaloascaceae > Nothofagozyma > Nothofagozyma chilensis. Next base: position 119,222 of record JAJMCV010000102.1, read on the forward strand.
ACGTGGACTCGGTGATCAAGATGTCTGGTCTTTGCGGTGGGATCTCGGCGATGTTCAAATGACGATCCTCTTCTCTGGAGTAATCTCCCGTGAAAAGAACCTTCAACCCCCCAACCTCCACCATGAACATGGCGGCACCCAACACATGGCCAGCATGATAGGCGGTGAATCTGACCCCGTCGATTTCAAGCGTAGAATGGTAATCGATGGTCTCGATCTTGTCGAAAGACTCGGCCAAATCGTCGTCGGTGTACAAATTAGCCGAGTTGTCGTCGTTTCCAATGGAGGTGACTCGCACGAAATCTCCCAATAACCATCTGTAGATGGCCTTTGTGGGATGGGTCATAAACACTCTTCCCTTGAAATTGGTGTGTTGCATGACATAGGGCAAAGAGCCCGCGTGATCCAAATGGAAATGACTAATCAACAAGATGTCCACCGTCTCCAAATCGAATTCATCATAGAACGGTAATGCCGAGAGTCCAGCATGAGCAGGGTGGATTCCGGCGTCCAACATGATGGTTTTGCCCTTGTATTGGATAATATGACACGATCTGCCCACCTCATTGCATCCCCCAAGTCCAAAGAACTTCAAATGGTCCTTATCATCCACCTTGACGTTAATAATTGGCTCTTCAATCATTTCATCAACATACTTACGTCAGATTTCCCATCCGTCGTCATGATAACCCGCGAAAAAAACAATTCCGAAAATATTCACCGCTTGAAACGAATCACGTCAATCTTTGAGTTATCCAATGACTCCTTTTCCAGATGTAGCAGGCCAATTTGGTGTGAGTTCCTTCTTATTACTCTCATTGAAAAATGAAGAGAGGTGACGTCCGGGTGACCCCTCCGACTGCCAAAGTGTCCGGGTTTTTCAAATGTAGATGTTTTCTGAGGTCATAAGAAGAGCGATTAAATAGCAATTAGACTGATCTAAACAGATAAATAATCGAATTAAACATGTCGCAAGTATTTTCTGAACCCCCAAATCTTTTTCGCGTCCATTTTTACTAACCGTTGCAGCGAATTGGTTGACCGTCCACGTTCGGAATTGACTGATGAAGAGTTATCCAAATTAGAGGAATACGAGTTCAGTCACGGACCCATGAGTGTGTTACAAAGTGCTGTGGAGAACCACACTCCGGTGATGATTTCGTGTAGAAACGACCATAAGCTCTTGGCGCGGGTCAAGGCTTTTGATAGACATTGTAACATGGTTTTGGAGAATGTGCGAGAATTATGGACCGAGACTCCAAGAAATGCCAAGGGTAGAAAGGGAAAACCTGTTTCCAAGGAGAGATTTGTCAGTAAGATGTTTTTGAGGGGGGATTCCGTGATTATTGTTTTGAAGGATCCGGGTGCGGCTCAATGAGTGTGGGCGTAGCTTGGTGGTGTGGTGATGTGAGTGTGGTTGTGTGTGTTGTGTGTGTGGTTGCATCGTGAGTGTTGTTGGTGATGTGTACATTGAGCTGGTTGTGATGTAATTGTGATGAGGTGGTTGTGTTGTGAGATGTGTGAGTGTGTTGAGATATGGAATGGGACCGGAGATCTAGATATTGACAAAATCACCAAAAATGATCCCATAAAACCAAATCCTCCGAGAAATCGCTTCCAACAATCAACTAAAACAAGGAAAACACAATTTCTTCTAATTTCCTACCTCACTTCTGTTTGTCCGTTCTTCCCCGTCCATTCACAATCCTCCCCCCACCTCTCACCTCCCCCCACACACCGTGTATTATATATCTACATGCAATCAGCATGTATTGGTAATGGGTAATGTATATTAGAATATAAAATAATGTAATTTTTTTCCACCTCTTTCTCCCCATCACCTCTGCACACCGAAATTGCAGCTGAAAAATTCAACTCATCAGCTTCATCAACTTGTGCGCCACGACCAAAACAGCGTTGAATGAGCATATTAACGTCGATGGCACTTCGAAGGCCGGTAAATATCGGTCTTCTACTGAGAATATGGGCCAGAACCGCTCGTCCCGCGACACAGCGGTGGTTCTCCTGCTCAATAGCTGTCTTCAACTCCCTTCCACCCACCAGAGTGATGTTGGAGGAGGAGGCCAGAAACTTGGCGATCCAGGAGAGAATAGCCAAGATCCCCATTGAAAATTACAGAAATTTCAGCATTGTGGCCCATGTGGACCATGGGAAATCCACTCTTTCCGACAGACTTCTAGAGTTGACTGGGGTCATAGAGCCTGGCTCGAATAAACAGGTGTTGGACAAATTGGACGTAGAGAGGGAAAGAGGTATCACGGTCAAGGCCCAGACTTGTGCCATGTTCTACGAACACAACGGTCAGGACTATTTGCTTCATTTGGTTGACACTCCGGGTCATGTGGATTTCAGGTCCGAGGTATCGAGAAGTTATGCCTCCTGTGGTGGAGCCTTGCTCTTGGTTGATGCTAGTCAGGGTGTCCAGGCACAAACAGTGGCCAATTTCTATTTGGCTTATAGTTTGAACTTGAAGTTGATTCCCGTCATCAACAAGATCGACTTGGATGCCGCTGACATCCCCAGGGCCGAGGAACAAGTGGAGACAACCTTCGAATTGACCAAGGAGGAATGTATACCCGTGAGTGCTAAAACTGGCTTGAATGTGAAGGATCTTCTTCCCGCCATTATTGAGCGAATTCCGAGCCCAAAGGGGGACGAAACGGCGCCATTGAGAGCCTTATTGGTGGATTCATGGTACGATTCGTATCTTGGTGTCGTTCTCTTGGTCCATGTAGTCGATGGGACCATAAAGAAGGGCCAGAAGATCGTCAGTATGCACACCCAGAAGAAATATGAAGTCAAGGAGGTGGGGATAATGTATCCAGAAAGAGTCCCCACCGAGAAAATCAAGGCCGGTCAAGTGGCCTATCTCATTCCAGGAATGAAAAATGCCAGAGATGCTATGAGTGGTGACACATTCTGCACCACTGGCCAAGAAACGGAGCCTTTACCTGGGTTTGAAGAGCCCAAGCCAATGGTGTTTGTTGGGGCCTTCCCTGCCGACGGTGTTGATTTCAAGACCTTGGACGAGTCCATGCAACATCTAGTCATCAATGATCGTAGTGTCACTCTTCAGAAGGAGACCTCGAACGCTTTGGGCCAAGGTTGGAGATTGGGGTTCCTTGGCTCCCTACATGCCTCCGTGTTCCAAGAGAGATTGGAAAAAGAATATGGTACCAAGATCATCATCACTGCTCCTACTGTTCCATATAAGATTGTATATAATGATGGAACTGAAAGAATCATCAGCAATCCGGACGATTTCCCCTCGCTAGCCGAGAGATCTCTGAAGGTCGCTGCTTTATTGGAGCCCTATGTCGAAGCCATCATGACGTTTCCGCAAGAATATTTAGGCACGGTGATGAAATTGTGCGAGAACAATAGAGGCGAGCAGAAAGAGGTGACGTTCTTGACCACCGGCCAAGTTTTGTTGAAGTACGATATCCCATTGTCCCATCTAGTCGAGGATTTCTTCGGCAAATTGAAGTCCAATACCAAGGGTTATGCCTCGCTCGATTACGAAGACGCTGGCTACAGAAAATCGGACATTGTCAAGTTGGAGCTATTGGTGAACGGAAGTGGAATAGATGCCTTGGCCCAGGTGATGCACAGAAGTCAGACGGTTTCGCGTGGTAAGGAATGTGTTCAGAAATTCAAGCAATTTGTGAGATTCCAGCTCTTTGAGGTCATCATCCAAGCCAGTGCCAACAATAAAATCGTGGCAAGAGAGACCATCAAGGCGAAGAGAAAGGATGTGTTGGCCAAATTACATGCCTCCGACGTCTCGAGAAGAAAGAAATTGTTGAGCAAGCAGAAGGAGGGTAAGAAGAAGATGCAAGCAATTGGTAGAATCTCCATCAATCAAGACGCCTACCAATCGTTTTTGAGAAGATCATGATATGTTGTATATAGATAAATGCATTGTATATTATATTGGTGTATGGGTGTGTAGTCGTGTAGTTCCTCTACCGAATTGCAAATTCCATGTGACAGACTCCGACTGGCTGCAACTGAGTCACCATGAAAAGTTCCGATACAGATATAAGGAGCCCATATTGACAGACATTCGGTGTATTCTCTATAGTAGCAGTCAATTCTTCACACCAATATCATGTCGCAAACTTTAGAACGTGAAGAGCCTAATTATTTCGGTGCTGGCCCAGCCCTCTTGCCAACCGGTGTGTTACAACAAGCAGCACTTGATCTTCTCAATTACCAAGCTGGCGGTTTGGGTGTAGGTGAGATCTCCCATCGTTCCAAGCCTGCTATCGCCATCATCGACGACACCAAGCAAAAAATCAAGGAATTGATAAATATCCCGGACACCCACGAAGTATTCTTCTTGCAAGGTGGGGGTACCACGGGGTTTTCGTCGCTTCCAACCAATTTGGTTGCCAATTACGCTAAAAGAACCGGTAAGAAGGGTAGAACCGCCTATGCTGTGACCGGGTCGTGGAGTGAAAAGGCCGCTGAAGAGGCCAAAAGATTGGGCTTTGAAGTGGATGTGTTGGTGGACTCTAAGAAGGCCGACGGTAAATTCGGTGCCATTCCGTCTTTCGACAAGTGGGAAAAGCCAAAACAAGACACTGCTTTCTTATACGTCTGTGACAACGAGACCGTCAACGGTGTGGAATTCACCGATTATCCAGAATTCGAGGGTGTTGAATTGGTGGCAGACATGTCGTCCAACTTCTTGTCGAGACCAATCGACATCAGCAAGTTCGGTGTGATCATGGCTGGTGCCCAAAAGAATGTTGGTATTGCCGGTTTGACCATTTACATCATCAAGAAGGAGTTGATTGACCAACCCACCGACAGCGAATTGGATGCCCTTAACATCGCATTGTCACCAATAGCATTCCATTACCCAACGGTCATCAGTAACAACTCTGCCTACAACACTATCCCAATCTTCACCTTGTACATCATCGACTTGGTGTTGAAACAATTACTCGAACAGGGCGGTTTGACCAAGATAGCGGAAATCAACAAGAGAAAGGCCGAGGCCTTGTACAGTGTCTTGGACCAATATCCCGAATTGTACGAGCTTCCTGTTGCAAAGTCAGCCAGAAGTAGCATGAACGTCGTGTTCACCATCAAACAAGACAAGGAGGCGCAATTCTTGGAAGAAGCCGCCAAGGCCAATTTGAACGGATTGAAGGGCCATCGTTCCGTTGGTGGTATCAGAGCCTCCATCTATAACGCTGTCACCGAGAAAAGTGTCGGGTTGTTAGTTGATTTCATCAGTCAATTTGCCAAGTCGGCCAAATAGCTTCATTAATCGTCAATTCCACTTATATAATAGACTATTTCGCAATCCTCCGTTTCGTCCAAGTAGCAATGTAACACCATAGCTTCATTCTCACTGATAATAAACACGACATTTTTGCACAATTCGACGATTTTGCATCCCAATCTCCAATCCTTCAATTTGACGTTGATTCCTATCAAGTCGTCCACGTCCTTGTTGATGCTGTCGCATTCGTCCTGTTGGACCTGTAATTTGTCGTTCCACGAGAGAGTGACCTTCAAATCGTCCTGTTTGATGGATAAGCCAAGATATCCGTTCTTTGTACCCAATATCCGTAACATGTCCGATTTCTTGTATCGATCTATGCGTTTGAACAACGACGAGATGTCGTTCGGGAGCTTCATGAGAAGATCCACGTTACTCAACTCTGGCTCCGAGATCCGTTCGTCGCTCTCCTTCTTCAACAACCGTATGGGGATTCGAAAGGTGTGATTGCTATTGAATTCGTTGTAGAAAAGCGTCAAGAGGGCCGATCTCAGCGAGGACTCTTCGCCGGTGGCTTGTTTCCGTTGTAATCGTATGGTCAATTGTTGCGAGTTGGACTTGTCGAAGTTCTTCAACACCTGGTACAATTGGTCGATGTTGATTTCAAACGAGATGACGTTCTCCCGGATGGACTCGATCTCGTACACATCGAAGATTCCCGTGGACAATTTGCACCAGACTTGCGGTTCACTGAGCGAAGCACTGACGATGTTGAGATGAGTTGAAGTGAATCGTAGAATGCAATATTTTCTCAATGATACGATGGAGTTTAAGGTTGTTCGGAGGGCGTCGGTCTGAGACGTCTGTAATTTGAGTCGCATAAAGCAGAGGACTTGTCAATTCGATTGTGATTTCTGGATCTCGTTCACTTCAACACTTCTGCGTTTCTTTATCGATGGGATGCGCTCGATAGTCGAATGGTAGTGGGAGTTCAATTGTGTGTAATATATTATCAATATAATATTTAACATAAATTGATATATATTTAACATAAATTAATATATGTTATTATATGATTTACTATAATGTAATTATATGATTCACTACAATGTAATTATATTGTGATATATTCAATATATACTAGAGATTTGATATAATTATGTAATAATCGTAAGTGATAGAGATGAGATATAAGTATAAGCCACAATTAATATATCTGATTAATCGTATGAAGTAATGGAGTTCTCCACCCTTTATCATGTCAGGCCTTGTAATTACAATTCCACCATCCAGCTGAGCCTTGGTGTAATCGCACTCAAAGGAAGTCCTGAATACATCATTCTCGCCCTTTATCAAAGCCAAATCCGCAGAAATGGCGAGACATCCAGCTCAAGACTCTATTATGGAAAAATAGAGCCGAGCGAGGCTCCGGGCTGGCAAAATATACAATATTCAATCATGCCAATGCTCGTTATATTATTAACGGGTTAATCAAGATTAGTATCCTCAGTCTTGTAATTATCAAGAACGATACGATATATGAAACTTGGAGAAAACCCGCCGCTAAATTTGTTAGTATGTCTCTCTTGTCTTCCTCGGATCCTACTTACATGTTGGTTATATAGATATCTATGTGTTCCGGTGGAACGTAATCAAACAAAGGATTAGTCACCTCACATTTCTCCACCAAATCACTGTCTTCGTATTGAAGAACCTTCCCGGAATTGCCCACCTCGATCAAATCATCTCTATCGAAAGGATAAGTTGGCGAGAGCTTGTACAAACCGGCCACCGTGAACACCGGAGTTCTGTGTTCTTTGGCACATTCCACAACAGAGGCCACACCCGAAGTAGTGACACATCCACCATTGGTGAACACCGATCTGGCTCCAACAATCACCTTACCAACTCTCGACATCACGGCGAACACCGTGGAATCGGGAATCACCACGGTTTCGATCTTGTGTTCACTGAGCTTCTTGGCAAATTCGTGTGCCTTTATTATGTCGTTGGGATAGCACTCCGTCACAAGAACGGTGAACTTTCTCTTTTGTCTGGCCTTCAATAAGAATTGTAATACTGTGTTTGAGTTGGGGGTAGGAGTCAAAAGGATCTCGTTGTCGTGGATCAAATCCGCAGACATCGTCTCGATCCCCTCGTTGATATTAGTGATCTCGTCTATCAAATCTCTTATTCCTTGTATAATAATTGCTCTGAGATCGTTCATTTGTTTTCTGGACGTCTTGATGTCCTTGGTCTCCTGGTTGGCTTCGTCGTTGTCTTGGGTAGTCAATAAGCTGAACATGGAGCTGATCATTGGCGCATTGTCTATTTCCTTCTCACTTTCTATCTCGTCTCTGATCAAGGCCAACACTCTTCTGACTACATTTCCAGTGGAAAACTCGCGGGGAGCAGCCTGGATCAAGAGCTTTCCCACTTGCCGTATGATGGATATCAAGTCACTGGGACTCCGCCATTTGGCAGCAGACACCACTCTCATCAAATATTGACATATTTCTAGCGCAACATCGTATGAACCGGATAATTGACGACGTTTCAATTGTCTGGATATTAGTCATGTTGCCCCTCAACGCCCGGAAAAACGCACTTACGCGATAACTGGATCGATCAAAGTTAAGATCTCAGGTGTGACAGTAACCATATTGCGAATTAATGGCTCTTGTCTGCTATTTATCCTGTTGAAGTGTTGTCGGTTGATTCTTACTCTCACAGTTAATGCGGGTGCGAGGTGAAAAATTATTATGGCCGGGTAATCTGGATCTAATTAGGGTGGTGGCTGGCGTGTGGAGGCCAATCACCGCCCATATGGGTGCAATATACAAGTATTGTTCAATTAATCCCTTAAATTCCATTATAAATCACATAAACCCGAACTCCTCATATCTCAAATAGAAAAATATCACTCATTCGTCAAAAAATGACGCAAATTTGGGTTTTTTCTCGTTTTTCGGTTGTTTTTCATTGGAAGAAGTAGATGTTTCTGAATTATCTTGTTTATCCTCATCAGAATCTTCATTCTCATCCTCTGAATCCCAATCACTCTCGAAATCGCTTCCCTCTTCGCTCATCTCACTCTCATTGGTGTCAAAAGTGTCTCTGATATCATCAAGAGCAGCGTCGTAATCTTCGAGAAACTTTGTATCGTCGAATTTGATGTCCTTTCCATTCTTCAAGTTTTCATAGCTATTTATCACTTTCGAGAGCTTTTCCTTCTTGGCAAGTATCTTTTGTTTCTGTTCTTCCGGTAATCTCTTCAAATATTCGTTAATTTTCTGCAATTTCTTCAAATCCCCGATTCTAATCCCATCAACATTCTTGTAATTATCCTTTGAAACGGTTTTGTTCTTCATTCTACTCATTCGATTACCCTGGGACTTCAACATGGACCCAAAGCCACCCTTTCCCCCACATAGCGGGATTCTGAGTTGCAAATTTACGAAATCCGCCTCATTGGCGAGATCTGCTACAGTGGCATATTTAAAAATAGGCGATCCGTCCGTTCTTGCAATCACAGCTCTTCTAGCTACACTTTCGGGCAATTTGTCGTTCAATTGCGCTATCAATTGTCTTGTTGAGGCGTCTTTTGTCAGAGAAACCCGGATATTGGGGATTCCGGGTATACATGACAAGAATATGTCCACCATTTTTCCTGTCTTGTTCTGTTGTTATCAAAAAATGCCACAATTATATATTTAATACTCCTCATCGCTATACAAAAAGTGTCGTTACCACAGATAATCACATGACATCACATGACACAACACACCACAACATCACATGACTTATGCCGCCCCACCGCGCCAATTATGCCGACCCGAGGAAAATTCGTTCGATTCTGAAAAATTTAAACCACAAAAATCACAAAAATCACAATTTAATCGCCAGTGTGTGAGTTATAATTAGCCAATTATGATGTTCAAGAATACCATGTTCGGCGCCTTGCGTTCGGTCACCAGGGTCACCCCTCGTGTCGCTCGTCCAGCCTTTGTCCGTAACGCTGCCACCTTCGACAGATCCAAACCACATTTAAACGTCGGTACCATTGGTCATGTTGATCACGGTAAGACCACTTTGACTGCCGCTATCACCAAGGTTTTGGCCGATAAGGGTGGTGCCAACTTCTTGGACTATGCCGCCATCGACAAGGCTCCAGAAGAAAGAGCCAGAGGTATCACCATCTCCACCGCCCATGTCGAGTACGAGACCGTCAATAGACATTATGCCCACGTCGATTGTCCAGGTCACGCCGATTATATCAAGAATATGATCACCGGTGCCGCCCAAATGGACGGTGCCATCATCGTCGTCGCTGCCTCCGACGGTCAAATGCCTCAAACCAGAGAACATTTGTTGTTGGCCAGACAAGTCGGTGTCCAACACTTGGTTGTGTTCGTCAACAAGGTTGATGCCATGGACGATCCAGAGATGTTAGAATTAGTTGAAATGGAAATGAGAGAATTATTGACCACCTACGGCTTCGACGGTGACAACACCCCGGTTATCATGGGTTCCGCCTTATGTGCCTTGGAAAGCAGAAGACCAGAGATCGGTGAACAAGCCATCATGAAGTTATTGGACGCTGTTGACGAATTCATCCCAACCCCATCCAGAGACTTGGAACACCCTTTCCTTATGCCAGTCGAAGGTATCTTCTCCATCTCCGGTAGAGGTACTGTCGTCACCGGTAGAGTCGAAAGAGGTAACTTGAAGAAGGGTGAGGAAATCGAAATCGTCGGTGTCAACAAGACCCCAATCAAGACTACTGTGACCGGTATCGAAATGTTCAAGAAGGAATTGGACTCTGCCCAAGCCGGTGACAACGCCGGTATCTTATTGAGAGGTATCAAGAGAGACGACTTGAAGAGAGGTATGGTTTTATGTAAGCCAAACACCGTTCAATCGCACAAGAAGTTCTTGGCCTCCTTGTACATCTTGACCAAGGAAGAAGGTGGAAGACATTCTGCCTTTGGTTCCAACTACAGACCACAAATCTTCGTCAGAACCGCCGATGTCACCACCGTGTTGACCTTCCCAGAAGGTGCCGACCAATCCCAACAAGTGTTACCAGGTGACAACGTTGAGATGGTGTGTGAATTGGTTCACCCAACCCCAATGGAAATCGGACAACGTTTCAACATCAGAGAAGGTGGTAAGACCGTTGGTACCGGTTTAGTCACCAGAATCTTTGAATAGGCGTCCGACTTCTCCAAATCTTTGTATATAGGAGATGAGTAAATGAGTATTTATAGTGATGTTCCAGTTGTAGGGTCGTGTAGTGTGGCTGGGGCCGGTTCCTGTCGGTCTTTAGATAACTAATTCCGACCATCTTCGACGTGAGTTAGCTTGCATGACAAGTGCGAGCGATAGCGATAGAAGAAACGTTATGTTTGGGTGGAGCAGGCGGTTGTAGGTTTGCGAGTTGTTTGATATCAGAAGGACTTGAGATCATAGCGGTCCATTTGAAGATTGACATATTTTTTTTTCAGCGAAAATGGTTGGGGAAAAGGTTGACTTTTCAGCCATAAACGATGCTGATAAATCGAGCTATCGAAGCCAAAGACGTAGAAAACTTGCAAATGTGGTGGTTGTGTTCTGTTTGATTGGACTCACGGTGTTCAAGTTTTCTCCTTTGAAAGCGTTATCGGGATGTTACGACTTTTCGTCTTCAACGGAGTCAAGAGAAGAGGTCCATGTGAGTGGAGGAGCTCCTTCTTTACTTCCCGACAGAGACCATTTACATATAGCGAGACATGGCGCTGTTGCGTGTGATGTCGAGATATGTTCGCAAATGGGGACCTCCATCTTGGAGAAGGGTGGTTCTGCCGCGGATGCTGCTGTCACCGTGGCCTTATGTATTGGTCTGGTTGATGCCTTCTCTTCGGGTATTGGAGGTGGAGGCTTTATCACAGCCAAGAAATACAAAGAGGAGGCCATTTCCATCGATGCCCGAGAAATGGCCCCTGCGTTGAGTCATAAGAACATGTATAAAGGTAGAGAGAGATTGGCGCAACTTGGCGGACTTGCCATTGCAACCCCCGGTGAATTGAAGGGTTTATACGAGTTGTTCAAAAGACAAACTTCTGGGGTTTTAGACTGGGAGGACTTGATCACACCGGTGGTAGAATTGAACAGAAATGGGTTTGTTTGCACCCTGGTGCTCGAGATGGCTGTGAATGCGGCACAAGAGGTTATTTGGGCCCATCAAGATATGTGGCAATATGTGATTGTTGATAATGAGGAAACAGGCGAAAAGAGGTTAATTAAGGAGGGTGATTTGGTCAAGAGAGCGAATTTGGCCAATACATTGGAGTTGATTGCGAGAAACGGTAGTGATGCCATTTTCTACGACCCAGAGGGACCCTTGGTGAAGTCCATGGTTTCAATTGCGCAAAAAACTGGAGGTATTATCCAAGAATCAGATTTCTCCGGCTACAAGGTGAAGGTGGAAACGGCCTTACACACGTCGTTTTTGGGCCAAGATGTGTATACCTCCAACGGGGCGTCTTCTGGTGTTGCATTGGTTGCGGGGTTAAATATCATCGATGGGTTTGGTAAGGCGCCAGGCAAAGATGGCTTCACCTTGGAATCGCATAGATTGATCGAATCCATGAAATGGATGGCGTCGGTCAGATCCAATTTGGGCGACGTTGTGGAGCACGATTTGAAGGGATCGAGTGAAAAGGTGAAGAGAATCCAGAAGTTTTTGACTGATGATTGGGCTGAACAAATCAGAACCAATATGAGCGACGACGAAACTTACACCTGGGAACATTATGAGCCAGCTTATCAAATGAACGAACCCAAGGGGACTGCCCATTTCTCGGTGGTTGATAAGGATTATGGAGCCGTGTCTATGACAACTACGGTTAATCTTCTTTTCGGGTCCATGGTTAAAGATCCCGTCACTGGAGTTATTCTTAATAATGAAATGGACGACTTCTCGCTTCCAGACACTCCAAACGCATTCGGGTTGCAACCATCCATCTATAACTTTATTGAACCGTTCAAGAGACCATTATCATCGTGTACACCATCCATTGTGGTGAACGAGTTGAACACGCCTGATTTGGTTATTGGAGCTGCTGGGGGTAGTAGAATCGTGACGGCTGTCTTCCAGGCTATAGTCAGAACTTATCTGTACGAAATGCCAATCTTAGAAACAATCTCGTATCCGAGATTGCACCATCAATTGATTCCCGAGTCGATCATTGCCGAGAACTTAATGAGTAAGGAGTTGATAAAGGAGTTGGAGGCTAAGGGACATAACATCACTCTTATTGATCCTGTGACTGCGATGAACGGAATAAGAAGATGGAATGGGGATTGGCATGCTGTTTCTGATTTCTGGAGAAAACGTGGTGAAGCGTGGGGATATTAGAATGGTGGGGTGTTGTGTGGTGAGGTGTTGTGTGGTGCTGTGTGGTGTTGTGTGGTGTTGTGTTGTGTGGTGATGTAGACAAATGAGATGAATACTAGTAATACAATACAGTTACAGATATTTCATATTGTGTGGAGACAAAGGATGAATTTTGATAGTACTTGAACGTGTATTGATATTGTAAACTGTGTTGATAAATTCTATAAAGTGATCCAAAACATTTGATACATTCTGAAACTGATTGATATATATTATAAACGATATATATTATAAACGATGTATATTATAAAGGATGTATATTATAAAGGATGTATATAATAAATGATATATATTATAAATGATATGTGCATTCTATATAACAACGAAGTACACTCCGGAACATCCTGCACAAGAGACACGCAACATCCCGATGTTTCAATAGAGAATGGAGATTATCATATTCCTTCTCATACCAATGACTTGTTCTCCACAACCTGACACGAACTATTCCGTGATAAGCGAGGTTTTTAGTTACTTCACTTACGCGTGGTTTGCATAACGAGATTGTACCTATAACATGATACATTCCACGAAAAGACCACCAATTCTATGTAATGATCTAAAAATAGCCGATTCTCCCCCATCAGCCTCCCATCTCATCAGCCCTGCAAACTCAAAGCTTGTGCCTTGTGCCATCTCCGTTCGTGCTCCTTCTTGTCCTCCACTCTTCCTGCCACTCCTCCTGTACTGCTGCAGCCTGGAATCTTGTTTTGGTAGAAGGAGCAACAGGCAGCGATGGGCAGTGTGAGATCAAACGTTGTTTACGGAATTATTTTGTAGTGACATTTCGTGCAAGTCAACTTGAGCTCGGACTCTTCCGCGACACACCACACATTGGCGTTATGACGGATCTAGAGTTGCCTCCTTTACCTCTGAGAGATGTTCTTTCCACGTCGATAATCCCGCCGGACCAGTTCTCCAAAAAGACGCTCAAATCGTTGATTCACATCATCACGGGCCAACTCAAGGCCGTCGGAACCAAAACCCCCCACATTCTCTTGCCTTACCGGTCCAAGGTCGATGATAACAAGCTCGAGATCTTCTTGATGAAGATATTCCCGCAGGGCGAGTTGGTAGAGGACTCCGTGATACAGAATGTTGTCAAGAAGACGGACGAATTCACCTTGATGGCCAGTTTGAAGTACATTTGGTGCAGAATGCCCGGCGGCGAGATCATTGGATGGGACGTTTATTTGGAGTTCAAGAGAAAAGAAGAACAACGCGACTATCCCAAGACCGCGTTTTTGGAGATCATGCCCAAATGTCTCAGTTCGCCCGCCCATGCCTCGATAGTGTACGATTTCTTGGACTTATTGATCAATATCGCGTCCCATTCCAAACATAATCTCATGAGTGGCCGCAAAATAGCGAAAATGGCCAGCTTGTGGGCGTTTAACGGGCCCTCCACCCACAATTTCGAGAATTTCGATGCCACTTTGGATCGTCAAGAAAAGACCTTTGTTGATGGGTTGAATGATTGGAAGGCCTCGGCAGATGCCGTTTTCCATTTGTTTCTCTCGTTTCTCAGAGCCATGTTACCGCAAGAAAAACAGGACAAATTGAATCTCCCCAAGGCTCTTCAGTCGCTAATAGCAACACATTCGTATCCCCCAACAGACTCAGATGCAAAGAGAGCCATCAGTATACCGTTGGTGACGATCAAAACCAGCCAACGTTCATTTAATCCGTTGCAATTGCTCTCCAAGGTCAGAACCAGCTTGAGTTTCGAGAGTAAGGACTCCTTTGTCTCCGTGGAGGATTACACCATTCTAAAGAGTATCTTCAAGAAAGAAAAAGATTCGGAAGTCATAGCCAGTCTCACAGTGGAATCCAAACGAATCTTATCTAGATTGACGGAAACCCCTTCCATAGAATCCGAATACGATCTCTATCCCGGATGGCCCAGATTACCACCATCGGATTCCGTGTACAAGTCATTGGATACAAACAACATGCTATGTTCCGCAACCGTGGATAGCATCTCCATCCAAGATTATTACATCTGGGCATGGCTTTCGTCCATAGCGTCAGATCAGGATCTTCAAATGAAGCAGAAATTCGGTAGGACTTTGATTGTCGAGGCCGATGTCACTGGTTTCCAGAAATGGCTCATTATTCAGGAGAGATTTATCAATTTGGAGGATTTTTCTACAGAAGAGATGTTACTTGCTCGTCATAACGATTACACCGTGAAGGAGCTTCCTCCAATCAAGATCATTTCAGAAGAAGAATCTCTTGCCGAATCTGTTGAGGCCTCGAACCCTGGTATAATGAAATCCCTGCCGAAAAGAAGTATGTTAGATGTTGTGGAGAGAAGTCCTCCAAAGACCAAAACCTCGCCCAAAAGAAGTATGTTGGATGTGGGGAGTCCGCCTAAACAGAGACAAGTTCCAAGAAAAAATAAGTATGATTCTTTACCTCCTCCACCGCCTCCAAAGAAATCTGATAATTTCGAGCTTCCGCCTATTAATTTTGAGCCTGATGAGAACAGATTCACCATGGGATTCAATGAAGAGGAGTTTGATAACTACAATTCTTATGGTGATCGTGATATTTCCAATGGAATGAAACGTGTCTCATTGAACGATATTGGTAACACTTCCATTCCAGAACGTCCACCATTACCTTCCAAGGACTCTTATTTAGTGAACCATCCTCATCAATACCATCATCCACCGCTTCCGAAGCAAACTCAGAAGAAAGAACTACCTAGAAGAAAGATGCCAGTTGGTGAATCTGCTGGTTATAATCCAATTCCATCCCAGACAGATTATTCTCCAATGAATGGAACAGGCGCTAGGAAAGTGACAGAAAATAAGCCTATGGAACCAGATTATCCTAGGACAAATCCCCCGGCACAACCCGGTTTGGTTGCTCAATACAATTACGAGCCTCTTCCCGCTGTGGACACCACTATTCAACATAACCCTCAAATTAATGAACAAATTCCATATCAAGACCCAACTAATGGCCACGCAAAGCCAGCACCTGTTATGCCCCAATACAGAAGTATGATACCCGCGGATATAGATACTGAAACTGCCCAAAGTTCCAGGCATAAGTCAAATTCGCCAAAGAGACTATCCCCTCACAGACAGTCACCTCCTAAACAGACCCAACCACAACAGACTTATATTGAGCCGTATGAAGCTTATCCTGATCCTATACCATCGGCAAAAGAACCGTCTGATGAACCATTTGATGATTATGTGATTCCAGGTATCAACGGCAAGAAGGACAAGATGTCCAGGAAACCGCAGCAAAATCCAGCTTTCAATCCAGCTGTGATTCCTCCAGCTGCAAGCAGGAAATATCCAGAAAATGATTATTTTGAATTGCCTCTGCCTCAGGATTTCAAATCTTCTACTGGTGCCAACAGTGCGAGCGCTTCCGAGTCCCAATATAGCGAACCTCATTCGCTTGCTTCACCTCCGGAATTGGTCCCTCAACCTGTCCATAAATACCAACAAGAGAATCCATATGCTATCGAGAGCCCGACAGACAAGCCATTGCCAGTGAATTATCCTCCACCGGTTGAAGTGGTCAAAACAAAGCCAAGGAAGTCCAAATCGAGGTCACCACAACATCGTCAACCACAACCCGATTCCTCTTATGGAGCAATTGGTCAGGGACAATATCCCGAGCAATATCCACAAGAGCCTTACCAACCACAACAGGCTCCACAACGCAATCCTATACCATTGCAACAAGAGCCATATCTCCAACAAGTGGCACCTCAGGAGCAATATATATTACCGCATCAACATTCAGTTCCAAAAGAGGAATTGTATCAATCTTCTCCACAACAGGAACAATATGCAGAAGAGGTGGAGTATCAAGAGTATCCGCAAGATAATTATACGCCATATCAAGAGCCTGTCCCACCAACACCACAACTGTATCAGGAACAATATCCACCTCAAGGATATCCTCCAGCACCACCTCAACAATATCTTCCAACACCACATCAAGGGTATCCACCGGCACCACCTCAACAATATCCACCAGCACCACCTCAAGGGTATACACCAGCACCACCTCAACAACCTAATTATCAGCATCGTCCAGCTGGGCCTCAACAACAATACCCTCCACAAGGAGAATATCAACCTCATTACCCCACAAAACAACATCTCAGTCCGCCCAGAGATGGACAAGCTCATTATTCTCGGAATTCCTCACATAGTCCAACACACCATCCACAATATGGTCCACCACAAGTTCCACAGGGCCCATCTCGTGGTCGACCTCATGGCGGTCCTTATCAAGGACAGCATTTCAGCTCCACGCCCGCGGGTATTCCAAATAATGGCTATAATGGACAATTTGCTGCTCAGACTGAACCGCGTGCTCAGTCTTTCTCCGGAAACCAGGGATCAAGAATGTCAAATCCAGGCTATGGATACCAAAAATCACCACCACACCAAACACAATATCATCCCCAACAATATCCACCACAACAACAAGGCGGAAATAGAAAGTCGTGGACAGGAATGCCACCCTCAAACCAATATGGTGGACAATCTCCAAATCCTCACATTGGAGGACCAGTTCCGATGAGCAAGAGTGATGCAACGGTAGCCCAAATGCTTCCAGCTCAGAAATTCAACAAGAATGCCAAGGGAAATAAGGCACATTTAAGAGCAGCTTTTGCACAAGGAAACTTTGGTATTTGATGGAGATAATATATATTTACATGATTAAAAGGTGTAGAAAGGGGGGATGTGTTAGTAGATTAGGATTAATAGGGTTTATTCTGGAATTAGAGAGAATAATCAGAGAGGGTAGTAGAATCAGAGGACATAAGCTGGTAGAATCAGTAGAACCAGAGAGTCAGAGCCAGAGAAACAGCTAATCAAGCCATAGACAACAAGACAACAGAAATTCTTCCTCTTATTCTTTAATTTCCTATATGCATTATAATATCATCAATATATTATTTTTACACTTTTTATATTTTTATTATTTCCATAATTTCTATAGTATATACAAGTTGTACACCATATCCCCGTCATTCGGTGAATGTCAGGGTAATTGTCCACCGCGTTTTTGTTTACATATGGCGAATCAATAAATTATCCAAAGTCAACTGAATAGCGCGGGATTCGAGTGAATAGGATTTGTGTTGTTTAATTGTTGTAGACGAGATGGAAAGAGCCAGATCCAAGCGAAGAATCGATGATTCTGATGAGGAATCTGAGCATACGGCAGAGATCTCTTCTACCACGAACGAGAGTTTAGAGAAGGAGAAGAATGAAGATGAGGAGCAGGAGAATAATGAAGATGAGAATGAAGATGAAGAAATTAGAGAAGATGAGTACGAAGATCCCATAGAAAACGTATTGGAGTCTGCCAATGAAGAGACCACCTCAAATAACGAAGAATCAAACAATATTGAAGGTGATAGTCTTATTGCAATTTCCATCTCAAAGAATGAAAATGTGCAGCCTCCTTCTACACCCGATAAGTCTGTGGTTAAACAAGAAGAGATCGAGATGATAAATCTCAAAGACGGACCTGTAGAGGTGATTGGAATCGAGACATCATCATCACAAGCCAAAGCAAAACTTGAAGAACCACCCAAGGAGAATTTACCCAGATTGGTTATTGATAAGTTGGTGTTGACAAATTTCAAGTCGTATGCCGGAGAACAAGTGATTGGACCCTTCCATAGCTCCTTTTCTGCTGTTGTTGGTCCTAATGGGAGCGGGAAATCCAATGTCATTGACTCGATGTTGTTTGTCTTCGGATTCAGAGCCAGTAAGATGAGACAGGGGAAATTGAGCGAATTGATCCATAACTCGGAAGGATCCAAAAGTCTCGATTTTTGCTCGGTTGACATCCATTTCCACCATGTGATTGATAATGACGATGATTCTGGTACTAGTGAATTGGTTGCCAATAGCGAGTTGGTTGTGAGTAGAAAGGCGTTCCGGAATAATTCCTCGCAATACTATATAAACGGCAAATCCAGCAGTTACACCGAAGTCACGAGCTTATTGAAACATAAGGGGATTGATCTTGATCACAAGAGATTCTTGATCTTACAAGGTGAGGTCGAAAGTATTGCTCAAATGAAGCCTAAAGCTGAGAGAGAGAATGATGATGGGTTATTGGAGTATCTTGAGGATATTATAGGAACTACCGAATACAAGGCGTTGATCGAAACAGGATTGATACGAATTGAAGAGCTAAATAATATCTGTTTAGAAAAAGAAAATAGATTTGAATTGGTCGAGAAGGATAAAGAATCCTTGGAGGAAAAAAAAACCGATGCTTTGAATTTCTTGGAAAAGGAACGTCAATTGGTTACAAAACAATCCATTTCCTATCAAGTCAGCATATCCCATGATAAGGCAATCTTGTCAAAGAATGGTAAGATCCTAGATGACCTCAAACAGAAGTTAGAAAAGGAACGTGGTGAGACTACCGAGTTTAGAAAAGAAATCACCTTGATGAAGAATTCGCATAAGGAGCTTCTGAAGGTGATTGAACAATTGGATATCCATATCAAGACATTGACCAAGAAACAGAAACAATTGGAGAAGGAGAAAGTCTCAATAGAAGAAAAACAAAAGAATCTTGACAATCGTAAAAGAAAATCAGAGAAGAGTTTGCAAACTTCCAATCAGCAGATAAACGAGGCCACTTCAAAATTGGATAGTTTAAACCAGGAGAACTCAGGTTTTAAAACCGAATTAAGCGAGTTGTTGGATAGTTTGACTGCAGAAAAGGAAAAACTAGAGGCTATTAGAATTGAATTACAAGATAAAACATCGGAATTCACTAAACAAATCTCCAAATACCAACAAGATCTTGAGCCTTGGACCGACAAGATCGAAGAGAAGAAGTCTCAGATCAACATTGCAGAATCCCAAGTCAATATGTTGAAGGAAAGAAGAATGAAATTGGATAAAGATATTGAGGCTGCCCAAAAAAGAATCGAGGATATCGGTGTTTCTGGTAAAGAGATGGAGAAGACAGTGATTGGATTGAAAAGAGAACAAGCACATGTGTTGAAACAGATCGAATTAGGGACTGATGAATGTGGACATGCTCAGAAGAAGTTGAACGAGATGAAGAGTATTTTATCCAACTTGAGACAAAAGACCTATGATTCATCCAACTCTTTGTCCACTAGTCAAAATAAAAGTAAAATTTTAACCGGATTGATGAGATTACAACAATCTGGGAGAATTCAAGGCTTTTATGGTAGATTGGGAGATTTAGGAGTGATTGATGATAAATATGATATTGCTATATCCACTGCGTGTCCAGCTTTGGATGATATGGTTGTGGAGACTGTGGAGACTGCCCAACAATGTATTGAATATTTGAGAAAGAATAATTCTGGATATGCCAATTTCATATGTTTAACCAAGTTGAGAAATTTTGACTTGAATCCTATTCAAACCCCTCGAAATGTGCCTAGACTCTTTGATTTGGTTCAACCAAAGGATCGAAAATTCCTCGCGGCATTTTACAGTCGTTTACAAGATACTTTGGTGGCAGACAACTTAAAGGAGGCCAATCAAGTGGCTTATGGACAAAAGAGATGGAGAGTTGTCACCTTGGATGGGAAGTTGATTGATAAATCTGGTACTTTATCTGGAGGTGGTAATTATATCGCCAAAGGAGGAATGAAATCTGCTTCTAGTGGGTCCTTGATCAGTGAAGAAGAAGTTGCTGAATTGAAAGCGGATTTGAATGAGAAGGAACATAAGTATGAAGTTGCTCAAAATGCATATAGGGAAATGGAGACTCAGTTGAGAACTTTGAAAGACCGTCAACCCGAAATTGAATTGCAATTAAACAAACTCAATCTCGAGATTGGCTCATTAGAGGAGGAGTTCAAGAATGCTTCTATGAACTTGAAGATTTTGAATGCGGAAAAGGAAAAAAGTGCGGATTCTGATAATGATAAAGATGTGGCAGCTGCTGAGGCTAAGGTTATTAGTCTAACTCGGGAACAAACCAACTTGAAGCAACAGACTAAAGATCTAGAGAATAAAATCAACGAACTACAGGAAAAGATCATGGATGTTGGTGGTGTTGAATTGAGATTGCAAAAGTCAAAAGTTGATGGTATCACACAAAAGATCGAGATCATAAATGACAGGACCAAAAATGATAGATTGACCATCAGGAAATTAGAAAACGAAATCAAACGTCACACTAAGAGTATCGCCGAATCTGAAAAGGAGATTGCACAAGTGGACAAAGAGTTAGCCACCATCAATGGTTCTATCGATTCCATTGTTGATAGTGCTGGTCAAGTTGATGCTGAATTGGTAGAAGTCAACGATGAAAAGGAGGTCAAATTGGGTGAGATTGAGACTCTCAAGGAAGGTTTATCTGAAAGAGAAGCTAAAATTCAAGACTTGAAATCTGCCGAGATTGAATTGGAGAATTCCATTGAGAAGTACGAATCTATAGTGAATAGAGCCAGTAAGAATGTTCAACAAAACATGGCCAATATCGAATCTTTAGAAATAAGAGATGTTATACCATTAATAAGCTGGATGGACGAAGAAGAAAGGTCCAAATATGTTTATGAGGATGAGATACGAAGAGACTTGAATGAAGAGGAAATCGATCGAATTGACATGGGCAAAATAGAGCTTGAGATTGATGAGTTAGAAGCCTATATGAATAATGTCAAGGTTGATATAGATGTGTTGGAGGAATATGGAAGAAGAAAAAGAGAATATGAAGACAGAAAGAAAGACCTTAACGAAGCTGTTGGTGAGAGAGATCAAGTGAAAACCCAATGTGAAGAATTGAAGAAGAAGCGGTTGGACGAGTTCATGGAAGGGTTCAATACGATTTCGATGTATTTGAAAGAAATGTATCAAATGATTACCATGGGAGGTAATGCGGAATTGGAATTGGTTGACAGTTTGGATCCATTTTCAGAAGGGATCTTGTTCAGTGTGATGCCTCCCAAAAAGAGTTGGAGAAACATCTCCAACTTGTCTGGAGGAGAAAAGACGTTGTCCTCATTGGCGTTGGTTTTCGCGTTGCACAGATTTAAGCCCACACCATTGTATGTGATGGATGAGATCGATGCAGCATTGGACTTCAGAAACGTTTCGATTGTTGCCAATTATATCAAGGAAAGAACCAAAAATGCCCAATTTGTGGTGATTTCGTTGAGAAACAATATGTTTGAGTTGGCCAAACAATTGGTGGGTATTTACAAGGTGAACAACAAGACGCGGAGTATCACGTTACAGAATAAGGATTTCTTGAGTTGAGGGTAATGATTAGGATGTGCTGTTATAAATGAGTGTATGAGAATTTGTAGGGAGAAGTAGGAAGTATTCAGATAAGGGGATAAGTAAGTAAGTGGAGAAATTCAATATTGAAAAGATAAATAATCACAGAAATGAAGAAATAAATAAAAACAGAAATGAACAAATAAATAAAAACAGAAATGAACATATAAATAAAAACAAAATGGCGTTAGTATCTTTCTATTAGTTATAGCTATTAGTTGATGCACCGCTCATAACCAGTTACCCGCCCGAACGCGTTCACTTCACCAACTTCAACATAAAACTTCTTGAGGGTCTAGAACTATCACAAGTTGTCAGTGATAACAAAACAAAATGTCCAGCGATTTCGAAAAAATCTACTTGAACCAATCCAAGGCGTATGGCCGTATGAGAATAGCCGATTCCGGGCTCGGATGGAAGGCCGCTGCCAATGGAAGCGGAGGTTCAGCTGCCAAATCGCAGCCTTTCTTGTTGCCATCTGATGAAGTATCGACGGCACATTGGAGTCGTGGGGCCCGAGGCTACGAATTACGTGTTCAGACGAAGAACCAAGGGGTGGTGATGTTGGACGGATTTGATCAGGACGATTTCAACGAGTTGAAGAGCACGTTGCAACGGTTATTCGATGTCCAATTGGAACACAAGGAGCACAGTTTGAGAGGATGGAACTGGGGTCAGACGGATTTGGCCAGAAACGAGTTGATTTTCCAGGTGAACAACAGACCGAGTTTCGAGATCCCGTATAGTGAGATATCGAACTCGAATCTCACTGGAAGACATGAGGTTGCAGTGGAGATGAACTTGACCCAGAACGAGCAATTACAAAGAGCCGGTGACGAGTTGGTTGAGGTGAGATTCTACGTTCCGGGCACCATTGCCAAGGATGAGGACAAGAACGATGACGATGCTAGTGTCAAGAAGGAGACTGGTGAGGAGGGTGAAGACGGTGAGGCGGAGAACACTGAGTCCAACGAATTGAACGCCGCCACCTTTTTCTACGAACAATTGAAGGATAAGGCCGACATCGGCCAGATTGCGGGCGATGCCGTTGTTTCGTTCTCGGATATCTTGTTCTTGACCCCTAGAGGTCGTTATGACGTGGATATGTACAGAAATTCGTTGAGATTGAGAGGTAAGACCTACGATTATAAGATACAATACAGACAGATTGAGAGAATCTTCTCGTTGCCTAAACCGGACGACACCCATCATTTGATCATATTGCAAATCGACCCTCCGTTGAGACAAGGGAACACGAGATATCCATTTTTGGTGTTGCAATTCTTCAAGGAGGAAGAAACCGAGTTCGAGTTGAATATCACCAACGAGGACTTCGAAAGCACTTATAAAGACAGATTAAAGAAGAAATATGACACTCTGACCCATTTGGCCATGTCGCATGTGTTCAAGGGGTTGAGTGAGCGTAGAGTTATTGTTCCTGGAAGTTTCATGTCCAGATACTTGCAACCGGGCATTTCATGTTCCACCAAGGCCAGTGAGGGATATTTGTATCCTTTGGACAAATGTTTCCTTTTCGTCACCAAGCCAACCATCTACATCCCGATGACTGAGATTGCCAATATCACCATGTCTAGAACGGGAACCTCCACCACCTCGAGAACCTTCGATTTGGAGATCAACTTGAGAGGTAGTTTGGGATCCCACAACTTCTCCAATATAGAAAAGGAAGAACAAGCCTCCTTGGAAAATTATTGTAAAGAAAAGGGCATAAGGGTCAAGAATGACGAGAACATCACCAAGCAATTGTTGGCCGAGGCCATGAATGACGAAGATGATGACGAAGATGACGAGGATGTGGTGATGGGTTCTGCTGACGAAGAGGAGAGTGTGGATGAGGATTTCGATGGGGATTCGGACTCGGACGTTGCTGAGGAATTTGACTCCGATGTTTCTGGAACTGACAGCGAAGCCGAGGGCTCGGCCAAGGAAGAGGAAGCTCCTCCAAAAAAGAAGTCTAAGAAATGAGAAGGGAAGCCGTTGTTCAGCCTTAGCTTATAATAATAATATGTAAAATAATGTGTTTAGCCCGTTGTAGTTGGTGGTATTATGTGAGAGGATGCAGATGGCCGGTGATCAACCGATGAGACAAAGCTTGAGTGCGTTAGCGACTATCCTAAATTCGGTCATTGTATGCGAATATGGTTTGCCATGAGGATATGGGACGGTGTGGGTTGGGATGTTTAGTTGTGAGAACCACATAGACATTTCTGCACTGTGAAACGGCGCCGAAGGCTCAGTTCAATTGGCGATTCCAAGCTCATGTCCAACGGATGTGGGGAGTTTCAATTACAACTCCCAAACAAGCCAAAAGTGTGAAACTGCAGCATCATGATGAACCGCATGGATGGCTCAGTTGGGTGCTCTGGCAACTGGGGATGCAGTTGATGGCGAAACCCAACGCCATGGGGCGATTCTGGCTCGAATATTGGAGACATTGTGTTTATGAGAAAGACGTTTTGGGTCTAGGAAATGTTTCCACATGGGTGATTGTTCGCCTGCCTGACGATTGTTCGTCGGGTCGTTTAGGTTTCCCTACCGCAATCCGAGTTTAGTGACTTCATTATGTTCTTCTGTGGGTCTACTGCATAGATCTACCACAATCTGCTACACATGCTGTGAGAATCTGCATTCAATTACCCAAATGAGGGACAACCAGCAGAAGGTTTATTTTTATCCAGCTACTGGAGTGGTATATAATGGCAGATACTGTCATCTGAGGTTGGAGGAGCTAGTTGGAGACGAAGCTGTTTCAGACGGAGAATTGCGCTAGTATTGTTGCAAAATAAAGTTGCCTCACACAGTGTCAACACAAATAAAGTTTCGAACAATAGCTTCTCTGAAATCAGTTGTTGATTGTGAAAGATGGACTCTGATTTGGACAGTATTTATAGTCATTTAAACTCTGCCGACTCGTCGCCGTTGAGTTTGTACAGTGTGAGTGAGCCCCATTATCTTGATATGAGCGGGCGATCAGGCAAACAGGTTAGTATGAGTCCCTTGAACGACCGATTGGAGCCTAAGTTAGAGATGTCATCTTCGTCGTCGAACGACGAGTTCACGGAGTCTGAGTTTGAGTCGGATATTGAGGATTTCGAGGTTATTGAAGTGAGAGATAGTCTTCATTTCCAACATGGGAAGCTTCGGAAGATCAGAATCACGGTTGAAAATGGCCAGATGGTGGAGGAAGAAGAGGACGAGGACGAGCTAAATTATTTGAATAACGAGAGTTTATTGGCATTAATTGCCAACAAAGTGCCATCGGAGAACCTACCCAGGTTGAGTCATGAATTGGAGAAGATTGCTGATAATTATAACCGATTGGTGAGAAATAATGTCAATAGCGACGAGCTAGTGATTCGTAAACAAAATGAGCTTTTCAACAGATATTTGCTTGTGATATTGAATAATATTGGCGAGAATGTGTCTTGAGAGTGGAGGATGAAGATTTGTTTTAATAGAATAGAGCTTGGTTATGGCATGGGAAGGAATGGCGAATGAGTTTTTGGGATTTATGAGTGTAGGAGTGAGGTTGTGAGGTGGTGAAGGGCAAAATGGTGAAGTCGTGAGTTGTAGTTAGTTGTGATGAGATGTAATTAGCTGTGATGAATTGTGGCGAGTTGTGCTGTGTGTTAGTAGAGAGTGGGACATTACACACCGTAAGTAAGCACATAGAAACAAAAAAAGAATAATTGACTCATGAAACTCCTCCGACGTGCTTCTAGAACCCATCTTTTATTCCATGCATATAACTAACCCAATTATCACCAATAACCACTTACTTCCCAATTAGGAACTCACACTCACATCATCTCTCTGCGTCTAACGTTGATAACTATAACAACAGCGAAGATGAGAGCGGAAGTCTAGTCCCGAGACAGAGTTCACGTTAATTAGCGAATTATTTACATCCACCGCTTTATATATTGTTACTGGGTAATTTAGCGTCGTATTCGCTTTCCACAACTCATCATGCTCAAGAATGTCTGGACACACAAGATAAGATACTTATCCAGAATACGAACCGACGTGATAACTCAGAGCCGAAGAGATGTGGGCCATAGATATTTCCACAGTCTGAATATCAGATATAATGAGAGATTGCGGGAATCGACTCCGAGCACGGAAAACCATATTCTCGTCACTTTGGGCGACATCAGGGAGTCTCCATCTGACAATAACGAGACAGCAACCACAAATATAAACACAGAAGAAATAGAACACGACACCGTGATCCCAGACGAAGGTGTGGAGTCCCAAGAAGAGGCCCCAGTTGGTCCCTATGTCGACACTTACAAGACCTACAATCGACTTCGACTCGCTGGGTTCACGGGAGCCCAGGCGGACGTGATTATCGATGTTTTGCAGAGAAATATCGCATATAGCATGGACAAGGTCAACAAGAAATACGTCCCGCAGACGGATTTGGAGAACGAGACGTATCTCTTCGAGAGCGCCCAAAGCGAGCTTCGATTGGACATCCAGAACTCGCGCGATTCTGCTCAGAACGGAATAAGGAACTTGATGCATATCTACGAGAGGGAGTTCAACACCATCAGCGACGATTTGAACGAGAATTTCTTGACCAGCAAGAACGATTCGCAGGTGTTGATCAACGAACAGAAGTCGGAGAACACATTGCTACAGAAGTCGCTTCGGATCAAGATCCAGGAATTGGACAACAAGATCAGTACCGAATTGAACAGTGGCATCAAATCGGACATCGAGGGGTTGAGATGGCACACCACCCGAAGCGGGCTTTTGGCGATTCTAGTGTTGGTGTTCTGCATCTTGAGTGGGTTCCAGTTGAACAAACGACAACAGAATGCTGCGGAATTCATTCCGTTGAAGGTTATAGCTCCGTCAGATTTGGAAGCCGAGGAGGATGAGAGTTATCGTGAGGATTTCGAGAAGGTGTCGACTTAGTCTACATGACAAGCTACATTCAATAGTTAATAAATAATCATAATCTCGTATTACAATTTGTGTTTCATACTCTTGGTGGCCATCTTTCTGAACCTTTCCTGGGGAACTCCTTCCAACCATTTGGCATAACCGCCGATCACCTCCTTCGAGTTGGCCTCCTCGATGTCGTTGACATAATTGTGTTTGATCAACTTCTTGATGTCCAAGATCGAGTCATGGTGCAAATTCTCGTAATAATTGGTGACATCAGCCAAAACCTGCGCATTGAATTCCTCGGTGGTTGGAGCATTGTACACCTTATTGATCAAGCCCCTCTCGAGCAAAACCTTTCCCTTGATCGGTCTCGAGAACAAAAGCGCCTCGTTAGCAGTGGACCATCCCAATCTCTTGAATAGCGACACCGAGGCAGATCCCTCCGAAACCAACCCCAAATTGGCGAACGGAACCAATAAGAACAACTTCTCCGAGTTGGCATACACAATGTCGCAAAGTCCCACCAAAGCAGCACTCAACCCGATAGCAGACCCATTGAGCGCACACACCAACACCTTATTATGGTTGACAAACGTGCTGGTCAAGAAGGTGTTTCTCGAGACGAAGTTGTCCAACCAATATTGTTCTGGGTTCTCGACCTTTGCTGGCCTGAGAGAAGCGACGTTGGCCCCGGCCGAGAAGTATCTACCGGTGGATTGGAGGAGCGTGATCACGGTATCCGGGTTCTTGTTGGCCTTTTCCATCAACAAACCCAATTGCAAGTATTGTTCTCCGTTCAACGCATTCAATTTAGTTGGTTGGTTGAGAGTGATGATGGCAATCTTGCCTCTGACCTCGTATAAGATATCAGCCATTTTATAGTGTAATTATAATTGCAAAATTAATAACCACTGCTTTCCTTCTCCCCACGCCATATATATACTTTTCATTGTGGTTCGGAGATTTGTTGCAATTTTCCACTTCCCCATATTCCGCTTTCACAGCTTTCGCGGGGTCACTAATGTGTCAATACCTCGGATATGTGAGTGGTGGTGCGCCGGGGCACGTAACGAGATGAACTATATTTATTATATGATATATTTATTGTATATATATTTATTATATTATATTATATTATATTATATTATATTATATTATATTATATTATATTATATTATATTATATTATACATTTATTTTATTATACTTTATTCTTTTTGTTATTTTTGGTATGGCTCTAACGAACATGACGCTGTTAATGGGCTCCATCCAGATGTATTTTCGTATACAACACTTCAATTATAGGAGAGAACCCCCAGTCCAGACATATAATTTCATTAGATACATAATTTTATCTCATTTAGTATGGAGAATATGTCTATCTGGAAAAGCTCGGGTTTTCCGACGATTTTAATGTCTCATCAATTGATATACTTTTAATTGCTCTTACTCACCATTTCAAGAGAAATGAGCTCTTTATATCCAACACTAAATAATTAGTAATTCGTAGTAATTCACAAAATCTCCTTCAATTTCCCCTATCTCTCTCAAAACCAAACCCCGAATGGAGTTTGAATCTACTTTATCACACCCCTATCTAAAGATCCAGGGATCCTGAAGTGTGGTTACATCATTTCTGTCGTAAATTTCCGTAAATTTCCGTAAATTGGTGTTTTCGATCCTCTACGGAAGAACGTTTATCCCTAGTCTATATTATTCAACTTTATCTGACTGAGCCAGTAAGCTCTCGTCTTTTTATCGCCCTACAACTACTCAAATAAAGCCCCTCTAATTTCCCATTATACACATTACCAGCTTCTCTTTAATCTTTCATCATAACCTAAACGTATAGTCGATCTCATTAAAATCATCATTCAAAAAATCCAAGTTATCCATAAACCCACTCTTATCTATCCAATCACAACCAGTATCAGACACAGGAGAATTGTCATTAAACCCATTAATCAAAATGTCAAAATTATTTTGGTTGTTCTGTGTTGCGTTCGAATTACTGAAGTAAGTTCCCGGTTCCTCTAGACTGGTTCCATTAATTTCATTACCGTTCTCATTATTAGCATTATGACTACTTTCCACCTCTAGTGATCGATCTGTTTCGCTCAATTCTATCGTTATCTTATTATGATCTTTTGGAACAAAGTGTCTTATTTCGTTGTACAAGTTTGGCAAAACCTTGAAACAAGTCTCTTTCACATGGTTGGCTAATTTGTTAGAAAGGTACCAATGGTTGGATATGGAATAAATTCCATTCAACTCTAATTTCAAATATTCCTTGAATACACCCAACTCGTCTCGGCTGATCAACTTATCACTCACATCTTCATTTGACTTAATCTTCGATTCGATCCAAAGGTATGCTGACAAGTGGACCAAGGAGGCAAAGGCAAGAGAGCATGCGATAAGAGGAGTTCTCTTGTTGATGGTGGAAGGGTTGGTGTCTATTAATGAGGAAACTGTGAGGTTAGCGGCATCAATGGTTTTTCTTGTCTCTATAATTTTTCTTGAATCAAAATTAGAAGTCTTGTCACCCTTGAAGAATTTCTTCGAATCCTGTTCATCCTCATCTGATGAGCAACATTGAGGATTTGTAGGCAAAATCTCGGGTTTATATAAATATGAAAAAGGTCTATGAGTATAAATCTTGGCATAAGAGTACATCATGATTGCCTGGTGTATCCCATTGTTTATCTCTCCATTATTGTTAATTAAATAAGGAGCCTTGAATAGCTTGGGATTGGTAAGCATTAATTCCCAGTTTCCTAAAGATGCGGTGATAGTCAATAACAAAGAAGTATAATTCTTTTGAGTGTTAATGGCAATGTTAAGCTTGATTGCATCGTTGACTATCTTCGATAATTGTGATCTCAATTCATAGTCAAATAGATCTCGTTTGGGTTCTGTTGGGAAGTTTAGATAGCATTCTAACTCACATAATTTGGACAAGGATTGACCGTCGGCAGTTCCGATGACAATATCAAAGAAATATAATTCCCAGAATATTCTTCTCCCACTATCAACGATCACGTTGGCCATGCGCTCATTCTTGACGGACTTCCATCTCAAAGATTGTAACACGCTTAGATTCGAGCTAGAGATCGAAGCAACTTGAGCCGGTACGTCTGAATCAATGGACCCAGTTGGGGTCAATGGAAAAGGTTCATCGGTGTTTTTGCTGCTATTTGAGTTGTGATTACTACTATTAGCTGGCAGATACTTCTTTTTCGCTGAAAGTAACAGATTGAGCCCGTTGATATCAAGGAAGTTGTCGGGAAGTGTATCAATGTCCAAATAATTCAATTTCAATTCTATTGCGAGTTCAATTGCCTTGGCACGAATGGTTTTGCTCAATTCGTGTAACGAAGAAATATGACTGATCATTGCTATTAAAAAGAGACTCTGTAGACTGGCCAAATCCCTCTTGAAATTATCGATATATCTCAAGATCTTCAAAAGTTTCTCTTCCACCAACTTGATGTCCTTATTGTAAAGGTTCTCTGTTGTCTGGCCCTCGCTGATTATCAGCATGGACGATAACAAGTCGTAACTGAAACTCAAATTCTCTAAATAGGCCGGGAAATCTTCTTTCGCAGGCAAGAATGGATGCGCAGTGTGGAAATTCTCGTAATATTCGTCAATGATCTTGAACACCTTGTTTTCGTCAAACTTCTCATCATAATCCAAGATGTTGAACGGACGGTTCAATTTCTTCTTGAACTCCAACTCCTTTGCTCCCTTTCTCGAGAGACAAGAATGGTTGGGGTCGGTCAAACAGGATTTGAAACACGGCATCTTCATCATATTCTTCACGTCGAATTGCGACGTCATACACGGCAAATTCACCATGTCCTCTATCTCGTTGCTGTTTTGTTCCGTGGTGGTGGACGTGTTGGTGGTTGTATTCTCTCCTGTTATCTTGATCGAGTCAGAGCCCGAGTTCATGATCTCTTCCTCCAGAGAGAGCTCGTCCATGAGTCGTTGTTTCTTGACCCCCTTCTTCCGGGCACCTCCACGGTTGCTCTTGACGTAATTACAGTCCTTATTGCCCTTCTCGCATCTCTTACACACCGGATATTCGCCAGTACATTTGATATGTTTGGAGCGACATTCTAGACAGGCCCTGGAAACATGTTTGGCGTTGGGTCTGTATTTGTGGTTGGGATCTCCCATCGTATTCGAAACCATGTTGTTGACACTTTACAGCCATACAAAAAGCAATTCAAATGAGAATGGATATATCAAGAAGCAATCACCCCGGATTCCACCGTTTTAGCCAAATGGATACGCACAAAAGATTTAAATTGCACCGATTAAAGCGGTTGATGTCGACTCTTTGTGTTCTTTACTACGAACTTTCTCTGCTGCAAACTACTGAAAACTTTGACCAGCACAATTGGTGAATCATTAATGCAAATGATGTCTAGGGTATGCGGTCTGACTCGGTAGCGCGCACGACTTTTCTTCAAACCCCGATGCTGTGGCTGCCAATTGGTGGTATGATTAGTATAAAAGGATGGAAAGGAGAGAAGACGAAAGATAAGAGGTATCGAGGGTAAGTATTGGGGAGATTGGAATATGTAGGAGAAGACTTAAATTTTTTTAAAAAAAATTTCACATTGGACCAGCGAGCCCTTCGGCACATTAGTAATTACCCACCAATCCGATATAGCGTGAATGATCTCAGAATCTCTAAATAGCTCATAATTTCCCTTTCCTTATCACCAACTCAAGACACATCATAAGCCGTTTCCACCGCCTTGTGGCAAATTGCAAAGCCCATCAAAAATTGCATGCAACCACCCATCTCTGTCATCCCAAGTGCAACCAAACCAAACCCCATTCTCCATCCTTGCATCATCTCCTTGTTATCATGTTTTGCAGCCTGGCTCCTCCAACGGCTAATTCCTCTGCAGCAGGATAAGCAGCCGGCCGCCGTGGTGTAGAGGTTTTTTTCAGAGATAAATCGTGCCTCATATAGCGAATAAATTTTCATATCAGTATAACTCGCGATTTTCCAGGATAAAACAAATGTTGTCTCGATGAACGCATCATGTTCAATCTCAGCGAAAGACCCCCGTTATTGAAAACCGCCTACGATGAGCTCATCATCGTGGGTATCATATGTATGGCCCAATTTCTCAACCAAGCAGCCGTTTCGCAGATCTTGAGTATCATGAACATCATTGGCGCTTCCTTCAAAAATGCCACGGCTGGAGATAAGACCTGGTTCATGGCTGCATTCCCCTTGACCGTGGGCACCTTCATCTTGGTCAGTGGGAAGATTGGTGATTTGTACGGCTTCAAGAAGGTCTTCGTTCTAGGATACCTCTGGACCACCGTTTGGTCCTTGATTGCCGGTTTGACGGTCTATACGGATTCGGTGGTGTTTTTCATCATATGTCGAGCCATGCAAGGAATTGGGTTTGCTTGTTTATTGCCTTGTGGCATGGGATTACTTGGGTTGATGTATCCCAACGGGACCCGTAAGGACTTGGTGTTTGGGATCTTGGGTGCTTGCGCGCCGGCTGGTGCCACTATGGGGGTGCTTATATCTGCTTCGTTTGCTGAAAAACTCTGGTGGCCATGGTCTTTTTGGGGCTTGAGCATAGTGACAGCCGTGTTGAGTGGTTTATCCGTTCTCTTCATCCCCAACATCATCGCGGAACATAACACCAACATCTCCAAATACAGACAAATGGATTGGATTGGGTCGTTGATCGGGATCGTTGCGTTGGTGTTAATCAACTTCTCCTGGAACCAGGCTCCTTTGACCGGTTGGTCTTCGCCATATATAATAACTCTCTTGGTTATCGGCATGGTGCTAGTATTCGTATTCTTCTATTATGAGACACGATGCGCCAAGTTCCCATTGTTGCCGAAATCCATATTCAACCGTCATATCGGGCTCATTCTCCTGGTGATATCATTTGGATGGGGTTCGTTTGGGATCTGGTCTTATTATTATTGGTTATTCACCATGAATTTGAGGGGTTATTCGCCTATAACCGCCTCACTCTGCTATTTGCCGTTGTTATTCATGGGGATTGTGGCATCATTAACTACATCATATTTAATTTCAAGAACAAGACCCAGTTATTTGATTTGTTTTGCTTCTCTTTGCTTCTTTTCCGGCTGTGTGATGTTGGCCGTTACGCCTGTTCATCAGACATATTTCAAATTGCTTTTTGGACAAATGTTGAGCTTGTCGTGGGGAATGGATATGAGTTTCCCTTCAGCGGCAATCTTGTTGTCCAATTATCTACCACCACATCATCAAGGCATGGCAGGCTCATTGATCTCCACTATGGTCAATTATTCCATGTCCTTCTATCTTGGTGTGGCCGGTACAGCTGAGACCCAAGTTCTCGCCAAAACCAACGATGTTTTGAAAAGTTATAGAGTTGCGCTTTATGTGGGCATTGGTGTTTCTGCTTTGGCCCTGTTGCTTTCTGTTGTTTTTATCATAACGAGCATTAATTACGTTGCGGACCCAGAGAAGGAGGGTATAGAAGAGGGGAATTTATAGACTTAATAATAATTAGCATTATCTGAGAGGTGGTAGACAAAAAATAGCTTGTTTTGCCAAAAAACAATCTCCCGGGGGTGAGTCGAACACCCGATCTCAAGATCACTATCAAGGTTATACCATTACAGTCTCGCGCCTTAGCCAGCTTGGCCACCGGGAGGCGATGTGTGGTTGGCGCACAGCACCGTACAAGGGCCATATAATGATGGATTTTTTGTTTTTTTTTCCGACGCGAAAATGGTAGATTTTTCTTTTATTCTTGGAATAAAACTGTTTCTGATATCAAATACATCCCATGTTTGACCATTTTCAATGCATTTAAACCGAATTGTATAGCCATAATTGATATGGAGCGGTTAAAAAAAAAGAGCGGCTGTGGCAGCCCGCCGCACGGTCAGGTGACTTATTGACAGCAGATCGAAGAAACCTCCACCAAATCAAAAATAGATGAGATTATTTAAAAAAAACATTACAATTCATAAGAGAAGAATGAGGAAAAAGACAACATCCCCTGATTACACTTTTTCTCTTTAACTGGCCGTTCTGTGTCGCCGTTCGTGAAGACGATGTCTTTATCACCACGCATATGTGGCAAGGCTCTAACCGCGACCAAAAGAGCCCAGACCAACGATTGACCATTAAATGCGAGTCTAAGAATCAATTCTTGCATATAATTGGACCAATCAGGTGGAAATTTGTAATTTATTGCATGTTTATGGCTTGTCTGGGGTCTATCTCCGGTAACACCTCCATTGGAGCTGCAGCATTAGGTGAAGTATAAATGGACTAGGTTTTCTGCGTCTTTGGGGCGATAATTTTATTAGTGATAATTCAATTGAAATGTCAGTATTTGTCACAGGTGCCAATGGGTTCGTTGCCCAACACGTCGTCAAGGAATTGGTGAAAAACAGCTACAAGGTTGTGGGAACCGTCAGATCTGCTGCCAAGGGGGATGTTCTCAAGTCAAAGTTCAATGATGCTTTTGATTACGAAATTGTCGAAGATATCCAAGTCGATGGTGCTTTTGATGAAGCCTTGAAGGCCCATCCAGAGGTCAAGGTCATCTTGCACACCGCCTCTCCCTTCAATTATAAGGTCAAGGAACCAAAGGAATTGTTGAACCCAGCCATTCAAGGTACCAAGACCATTTTGGCATCCACCAAGAAATTCGCTCCCCAAGTCGAGAGAGTCGTCATCACTTCTTCCTTTGCTGCTGTTCTTTCTCCAAACAGAGAAGGTAACCCAGAAACTCATTATTCCGAAAAGGACTGGAATAACATCACCTACGAAGATGCCTTGAAGGATCTCAGACCGGCTTATTTGGCCTCCAAGACCTTTGCTGAAAGATCGGCCTGGGAATTCGTCGAGCAAGAGAAGCCTAACTTTGCCTTGTCCACCGTCAACCCGGCTTTTGTCTTCGGACCCCAGGCCTTCGATGATCAAGTCACCGGCACCTTGAACACGTCCAGTGAAGTTGTCAACTCTTTATTGCACACCAAATTGGGCCAAGAAGACTATGTCAAGTCCAATCTTTTCTGGATTGATGCAAGAGATGTTGCCAAGGCCCATCTTGCTGCTTTCGAAAAGGAAGAGACCAAAGGTCAAAGATTGATTCTTGCTGATACCAGATTCACCGAACAATCAATTTTGGACGTGTTGAACGAGATCCCAGTCTTGAAGGGTAAAATTGCCGTTGGTGTGCCTGGTTCTGATGTCATAGCTGCTGCTGCTGCTTCCAAGTTGGATAACTCCAAGACCAGATCCTTGTTGGGATTCGATTTTATGGACATTAAGACTTCCATTACGGACAGTGCCAACCAGATCTTGGAATACGAAGCCAAACAGAAATAAGTTAATAAATATCCCTTGTGTGTTTTTGCGTGTAGAATTGGCCCAATTCTAAGTTCCAACATAAGTTTTAATCAGATCTTGTCTTTGTACTTTGCAATGAGATGGTCATGAGAGCTGCCAAAGTAAGATGTATGCGTATCAATGACACCTCGTAAAAGCACATCTCTTGAAAATCAAAAATAACAGATCTCACCCTTAGACTATAACCATTCAGATGAAATAACAAAAATGTTCGTTCTGAGAAATAATTAGGAACATTTCTTTATGAAATGAGTGTTGTTCGAGAGGACTGTTGGACATCATTAAAAAAGAGATAATCTCAAGGGGGGATTTGTGGAACACCTCAATAAGAAGAACTCATCTGTTCTAGGGATTTTTGTCCAGATTCCTCTTTCTACTTTTCATTGATCTCAAGACCATTTTTAGTTGACTAATTATGCTTTGAGAAATTATCTTCATCTCCCTTCGCGATCAGACAGAAAAATCGCGAGAAAAGAGATAAAATCTCAAGAAAACTCATATATATGTCACAATTCCTGGTTCTCTCTACTCCTTCACTCCCGTTGAATGATAAGCACAAATATGTGTAGAGAGACACACTACAATATCTGTCCCATTTGTATAACCAGAATAAATAATCATAATATTCTCTGAAAGATTGAATTCTCTATTCAATGGGATGCCACATTATTAATACTACGGAGTAATTTTAAGTTCCGGAAAAAAGAGGAAATGGGCATTAAGGGAAATAGTGTTACTAATGAAATGCATATGTTGCAACAGATACGCATTTAGTGGACCTTTTCTAATGTACGTCAGTATTTTGGTTAATATTTGAATCGTATAGAGAGAAAACAAATGTTATAGACTTCTGGTAGTATCACGTGAAGTGCTATAATCTAGTAATGAATTATTGGCGTACAACCTTCATACAAGTATATGGTGAAAAATCTTGTATTTAACATATTTCCAAGTCGAAGTAGTCGAAGTATATATAAGTACAATCAATATATTCTGAAGTTAAATATTATAATTTTCGTAGAAAATCAAGGAAAGACAGAATTGAATTGGAACATTGATAACTTGTATGGCTTCATTCCCTTCTGCGTATTATGTCCCCAGCAACGGGATACACTCACCAAACAAATATTTATAATTTATTACTAATGAGCTTCATATTAATGAGGTCACGAACTAGGATTTAAACCATGGCTGTGATTTGGTTGAAAACTATCTCCGATAATTCCTCGCTGGATTTTGCAGAAACACTATAAATTGGAACGTTAGGGGGAATTTTACAGAAATATTCATAATAATTCCTCAGTACAATATAAAATGTCAGTATTTGTTACAGGTGCCAATGGATTCATAGCCCAACATGTGGTTAAACAGTTAGTGCAGAAAGGTTATAAGGTGGTTGGAACAGTCAGATCAGCCGCTAAAGGTGACATTCTCAAGTCCAAGTTCAATGATTCATTCACATATGAGATTGTTGAAGATATTCAAGTCGATGGTGCTTTTGATGAGGCCTTGAAGGCCCATCCAGAAATCAAGGTGGTCTTGCATACTGCCTCTCCATTTACTTTCAACGCCGAGGATCCTAGAGACTTGTTGAACCCAGCCATCCAAGGTACAAAGACCATTTTAGAATCCACCAAGAAATTCTCTCCTCAGGTTGAGAGATTTGTCATCACTTCGTCTTTCGCTGCCGTGTTCTCCTTGGACAGAGAAGATAACCCAGAGACTATTTACACTGAAAAGGACTGGAACAATATCACTTATGAAATGGCGTTGCTGGACATCAGACCAGCCTATTTAGCATCGAAAACATTTGCTGAAAGAACCGCTTGGGATTTTGTTGAAAATGAAAAGCCAAACTTTGCATTGTCTACAGTCAACCCTTCTGTCGTATTCGGACCTCAAGCTTTCGATGACCAAATAACTGGAACTTTGAACACCTCAAGTGAAATTATCAACTCTTTAGTACACTCGAATTTTGGCCAGGAGGATTATGCAAAGGCCAATCTTTCCTGGATTGACGTCAGAGATGTTGCCAAAGCTCATCTTGTTGCTTTTGAGAAAGAGGAGACCAAAGGTCAAAGATTGATTCTTTCAGACACTAGATTCACTGAGCAATCTATCTTAGATGTGTTGAACGAGATTCCAGCTTTGAAGGGTAAAATTGCGGTTGGAGTGCCTGGTTCTGATGTCATAGCAGCTGCTTCTGCTTCTAAGTTGGATAACTCCAAAACTAGATCTTTGTTGGGATTCGAGTTTATTGATCTCAAGACATCAGTTATAGATAGTGCTAATCAAATCTTAGAATATGAGGCTGCACAGAAATAAGCTAATAGAGACGATCAGATAATTGAGACTAAGGTAGAAGAAGCTCTTTATTTCAGCTACGTATATAGTGGAATATAGATGAATATCATATAGTAATATTCATCATTTCACATTGTACTAATAAAAGAATTGATATTAATTTTTCCAGTTTTCAGATTTAGCTGGACTGTTTGCATTTTATGAGGAGTCCAGGTTAAAAAATACAGGAAAAATATGATATTGAACTCTCGATCTCTAAGATGGGTAATCCATATGAGAAATTACTGGCACCTACATGACACTCGCTTCCCAATTCTCTCTTCTAGTGTCCTCCCTACCATGATACCAAAACCGCCAGGTTGCACGAGCACACATTGAAATAGTCATCTGTTAAACATAAACAGAATATTGTCCGATTTCTAACCTAGCAATACTCATCTAGTCTCAGTCATCATGTTCTTAACTTCTCGAAAATCACACACACCACTTTTTTTAGATTTTTGAATATTTCTGTGTGTTACTTTTCCAATTTATATTACCATTCGTATTTTTGTTCCTCTCCTTCTGTATTGATCTTTTTCTACCTACTTTTATTAATAACTCTTATCATGTATCTTTAATTATTAGAATTTCCATTTATAATTGTTATGTCCAATTAGAGACAAATAGAAATCACCATATAACCTACACAAATATCAATACACGATTTATTCAAT
Organism: Nothofagozyma chilensis; assembly: GCA_030573195.1. Classification (NCBI taxonomy): domain Eukaryota; kingdom Fungi; phylum Ascomycota; class Pichiomycetes; order Serinales; family Cephaloascaceae; genus Nothofagozyma; species Nothofagozyma chilensis. The sequence goes on from JAJMCV010000102.1 coordinate 157,544, forward strand.
AAAAAAATTCACCCAAATACCTACACGAGAATTATCAATTATTGCGCCTTTTCAGCCTCCATCTCCTTAATTCTCTCCTCCATAAACTTCTCCTTAGCAATCTTGTATTCAGCCAACTTTTCCTTGGCCAATTCCTTGAAATGGTTCTTCTGGTCCTCTGGAAGAGTGGTCCATTGCTTGGTTTTCTCGGTGTAGAACTCGAATGGGTGGGTTCCTTCTATGTTCAAAGAACGAACATACAAGAGAGCCGCCCCGCCAGGGTATTTGGGGGCTCTATCACGAATGGCATAGACCTTTTTTTTGAGTGCCTCTTGTCTGGCGTAGAACACGCCCTTCTCAGCGTCGGTCAAGTTATTCCAGGCCTTACTGATATCGATGAGCTTCAAGTTCTTGGTCCCTTTTGCACGGAAAGACACGTATAAATTGTAAGGACTTGGGATTCTCTTTCCCAGCTGGAACGCCTCGCTCTCCAACTTCTTCTGGGCCTTTTGGGCAATTTTGGCCTCCCTGGCCTCCCTGGCCTTTTTCTGGACCTCGTCCTTGGTGGACCTTTTGGTCTTTGGTTTAGCTGGCGAAGCAGAAACCTCGGTTGCGGGGTTCATCAAATAAGAACTGGTGGTTAAATGGCGTGTTGCAGCTGCCATTCTCAAGCCCGAGAACCCTTTCATTAAAGATAACATTTTGTAATTGATCAATATACACTTTCCAGACCCAAATGAACGTCTATCCACTGAATTTCACCAATAAATACCCTCAATTGGCGTCTATTTTGCGGTGTATCTGGATTGTTTTGTTTGCCCTGGGACCATTGTCGTGTGCAGATTGAGGTGGTTGTGTCGTGTTGTTACCGTGTTGTTTCCACAACAACATATACGATGTGTCACATTCTGGAAACAATGGTGAGGATGTGGCGTGGCGATTGTGTGTAGGTTGTTGTTGTGTGGTGATTGTTGTTGTTGTGTGGTGATTGTTGTTGTTGTATAGTGATTGTTGTTGTTGTGTAGTGATTGTGCTTATGTGTTAGAGGAAGGTGTGAAAAATCTGAAAAATCTGAAAAATTGAAGAATATGAAAAGGTGAAAAAGTGAAAAAAGTGAAAAAAGTGAAAAATTTCAATATAATCATAGTGTGTTGAAACGATGTGATTCAAAGTGTCTACCATTTCTATTTCTGTTTCCATAATCACTTATCTATCAGCGAATATACGAACATCTCTCAACTCCTATCTTATCTCCTTCTCGGTGTGGGTTGCCTGTCGTCTTCTCCTATTCACTGCCTATCTATCTTCTTCAAACCGCCTGAAGAATCCCTTGATCAACATGTCTGACAATCCGCCTTACCAGAATTCCGAAGTCATCCCCACACCACCTTCTAACCACATGAATATCACACAACACATCTCCGATGGCATGTAGACGGAGTCGAGTTTCCACCGATATCGCTTTTGCTGCAACCAACCATGATGGTTGCACCTTGACGCAGATGAACAAGATTAACACAATAATAATTCGGGGTCGCTTGTCGGCACTCTCGGCGGACTAGGGACCCTTTGGCCCATACGAGTATGGTGTTTGACAATCGTAGCGCATCAGCCTAGACCGTGCCATATCGAAGCTTCAGTCTAGTGAAGCATTATTTTCTAGCCTAACAAGTGCAGATGCTGTATTGGGAGTCAGCGGATCAACAAGTAACCAAACTTTGATCCAGAATCACCTACCTCTCAATCACCACCTTTCATTCACCCACACCTCTCAATCACCCACACCTCTCAATCACCCACACCTCTCAATACACCTTCAACACCTACACCTTTCAATCCAAACTGTATTCATAAACCATAGCAATAATTATTTTCGTAACCTGAAACCCAAACCAAACCCTCGTAAACTCCCAACCGCATTATTTAGAACTCAACCATTTTCTGTAATTTGTCGTGATGAATTGGTTGTTGGTGTTGATCAATTCGTCCGTGGCAGTCACCAACGGGGTGTGGTGGTAATCGAGCGACATGTTGGTCAACGTGTCCATGATGTTGGTCACCTTCGTGGGACCAGCGTCCTTGAATGTGTAATCGTTCATCTGGTGGTTCTCCAACTCCAAGTCCAAGAACTCCGGGTCCGCGAAGTCGTAATGGAACTTCTGCGGCGTCTGTTTATGATGCTCATGGTCGCAATTCGAGGTGTTGCACACATAACAATTGTACAAATAGGGAGTGTTGAGCAAACTCTCTTCATATTCCGTCTCCACCGAGATGATGGACGAGCTTCTCGAGCTGGTCAAGTTGTAATCCAGTATCAATTCGGGCAACGAGTTGGTCAACCCGTCGTTGGCATCGCTCTCACGACATTTTTCAGAGCAATAGATCGAACCCGGTTCACATGGCTTTCCATCAACAACACAGAAATCATCTTGGAAACACATTCTACTATTCTATAATATATGTCTATCGAATACACACACAGTACGGTTATCGAGCCAACGCAATTTTTCAGTTATTTACATTTCCTTATATACGCCCACATTTCTATACAGGTTATGAGTACATGGCGCGAGTCCACCACAATTTGCTCACCACGACTCATACATAGATTAGATGACTACACATTGAGGGTTATCATGCAAGGCTAAATTATGAGCCCAACATGCAATAATCTCATGTAATAGTTGCCTGGCGCCAGGCGTCCGAAGTGAGTAATTTTGTAACGACATGTGGCCATTGCTAATAGCACCGAACCGGACTGTGATGAGTGCAGCGACAGTGGGCGCTGTTGGAGTGGTTATTTGGCAGTTGGGGTGGTTATTGCACAATCGGTGTGGTTATTGATGCGGTGATTCATAATCGATGTGGTTATTCACAATGGATGTGGTTATATTGCACAGTTGGTGAGATGGTTATGTGATAGCTGGCCCTACGCCTAATTAGCGCAATCGAACTCGTATTGCGCAACGTTGCCACTCAGTAACTCCATACACTTAGTGCACTCCTATACTGAATAGGCTGATTCCCCCTTGTCTCACATACCGGCATCAGCAACTGTAACCGCTGTAGCGCAGCTTATCACCGCACAACTACACCACGACAATCCCATAAAATAATATTGAATTACCTGTTGGCACCATATTGCACACCGATCAACTCTTATCACTGTGAATTCGTAATTCCGTCGATATCCAGATCGACATTGCCCATTTCTGCCCCTGTTCGCATGGCCTAATACGCACAATCCGAGCTGGCTAAATCTCTCACTGTTTATCTCTCACTGGATGTCTGGGAGGGTATGATAATCCCTCATGGCAAGGCGCTGGCTATTGGTCCTGACAGCGGTGTTTACATCGTCAAACTGCGGGATATCGCTGATGCGGGATATTGTTCGTGATGTCATGAAAAATCTGCCCCCATCTTAGGGTTGCAATAAATCAGAAACAAATGAAAAATTTCACCCCTTTTGTTGTTGTTCACCAATTGGGAAAGTTTGCATCTCCACTTCCATCTCCGAACATCTCAGACATCTTCTGCGACACTCAGTGATACACATGGCGGATAATGGCTGAAAAGGGTTTAATAAATGGCATATTTTTACTTCACATTCTCAGGGATACAGAGGGAAGGGGAAAGCGAATAATACTGCAAGTACTAATTCAACGAAGGCACAACATTCCGAAATTACGAAGCTAATGCTCCACATGTGCCAAACGTTTACTTTATCAATGACTTAGTAAATAATAAGAGCAGATTAGAAATGTCTGAAACCCAGTTGGACGGGGGTCGTGTTGGGTTTCTGTTTGTATTGTCGGAAGAGCCGCTGGGGACCATCTTCGAGAATAACGAAATCGATTTTGTAGAAGAGTAGAATTAAGCGATAATCCTTTGGGCTTCACAAAGCCATTGGCAAATTTAGCGGAGGAGAGATAAGGAAAATAACACATGAAATGCAACATTACTCTTATCCCATCTAAAACCAGGCAACATCAACAGATCTGTTTAGATGTGAACTTCTCGTGGTCATATCTACATTACCAACCCCTTATCCACCACATCTTCTATCTATTATCCCTTGATATATCTCTTGAGTTCTCCTGTTGCAGCCAGTTATTGCAACCAAATGGTCGTGCAGAAACCCCTCACATGCCCGGTTTCCCTATCTATACAGCTGTGGCCAGATAAGAAGCGGTAGAGAAAATAAAATCTGGAACCTTCTAGTGTTGCAGTAGTGGCAATCGTTTGGGGATTAATAATAAAACACATCAACAATGATATTTAAAGATCACAGCGAATTGACCGACGATGAGTTCGAGTTGCTCAAAACGAAGGTGTTGGAAGGTAAGTGGGCTGAAACCGTTTGGGTCTGGAACTCGTTTAACCGATGTAGCCAGAGACTTGTCGTATTCCCCATATTCTAAATTCAGGTACGTAATTCGCCGCAATAGTCCTACCATGCTACTAATCCCCAGAGTCGGGTGTTGTGTGATCACCGCCTCGAACCAATACATACAAGGCGCAAACATAGAAAATGCCAGTTATGGCGCCTGTATTTGCGCAGAGCGATCCACCATCTCGAGCGCCGTTTTAAGGGGCGAGAGAAAATTCAAGGCAATTGCCATCTCCTCCGATGCTGAGCAGATCACTCCTTGTGGAATCTGCAGACAATTCATCCGCGAGTTTTCCACCGGAGATGTCCCCATCTATATGTTCAATCCCAAGGGAGATTTCGTCAAGGTTTATCTAAAAGACCTTTTACCTATGAGTTTTGGGCCCGAGGATTTGGGACTCGAGACATAATGCACCAATGACCCGTCCTTCGGTGAAATAAACACGTGATATCGTCTATTGTTTCGTTTCGTGCTTCCACCAATAAGTTTTTCACCTCAATAGGGGAACAGTAAATAACACCCAGAATAATTAAGAAAAAAACTTTATATGAGTCTGTAGAAAAGAGAAGGTGTTATCACAATGGTTACTAGAAGAAGAACCTCGTCTGTAGGCAGAATAGAGTTGGGGGACACGGCTTCTCCCTCGTTATCTGCCATGTCTACCAATCTGATACAGGAGAAACAGTCCATCGACAGATTGAACCAATTGAACAAAAACACCGCCAATTCCGATTCCGCCATCTTGAAGAAATTATGGCTTGGTTACAGAGAATTGCTGTTCAGACACACTTGGATCAACCCCTTACTCATCATGTTGGTGGTATACGGAGCTTATTTCAGTTCTGGTAATTATACCGAGGAGAACTTTTTGTATCGATTTGTGAATGTTTCGTATTATGATCCGGAAACGAACCAATACGGCAAGGGATCGCGGGATTTTTTGTTCATTGGGTTCTACATGATCTTCTTCACCTTCTACCGTGAGTTCTTGATGCAACAGTTCTTGAGACCAATTGCCTCGTACTACGGGATTAAGAAGGAGGCCAAATTGCAGAGATTCACCGAGCAAACGTATGCCATGTGTTATTACGGTATCAGTGGGCCATTGGGTCTCTATATCATGAAACAGACGCCATTATGGTTTTTCGAGACGCTTCCATTCTACGAGAATTACCCCCATAAGACCCATGATTGGTTGTTCAAGGTGTATTACTTGGGTCAAGCTGCTTATTGGGCCCAACAATCGGCCGTGTTGATCTTGCAATTGGAGGCGCCAAGAAAGGATTTCAAGGAATTGGTCTTCCATCACATCGTCACCATTGCATTGATCTGGTGTTCGTACAGATTCCATTTCACCTGGATGGGCTTGGCCGTGTATATCACCATGGACATTTCCGATTTCTTCTTGGCCACGTCCAAGACGATGAATTACTTGGATTCCGTCGCCACGGGTCCATTTTTCGTGGTGTTTGTTGGTGTTTGGATCTATTTGAGACATTACTTGAATTTGAGAATCTTATGGTCTGTGTTGACCCAATTTTCTACCGTGGGCCCATGGGAGTTGAATTGGGAGACGCAACAATACAAGTGTTGGATCGCCCAGCCAATTGTCTTCTTCTTGATCGCGGCATTGCAATTGGTCAATGCTTATTGGTTGTTTTTGATCTTTAGAATTTTGTTGAGATATGTCAAGGGTGGTGAGACTGTGGACGAGAGATCGGACGAGGAGGACGAAGGCGAGGAGAAGAAGGAGAAATGAATACAGTCATCAATGACACTGCATGCCATCTACGATAGTGTAGCATATTATATTTTTTGAAAGGATAATTTTTCTGATACTTTCATTGTTTTGCTGAAAGATAATTTTTTGTTACGAGCTTTCATGTGATATTAAACGTTAATTATGATTTGTGTAGGAATGGCTGGCCAAGGAAGAGAGGGATCGAATCAACTATCAGAAAGAAGATGATGCACAGATTTGCAGGATGAGATATTAATTATATTTGCAGAATGACATATTCATTATATTTACAGACTGAGATATTCATTAGGATTCCAGAATGTAATACTTGCACCACCACTACACAGTATACACAGCCACACCACAACACTACGCACAGCCACACCACAACACTACACAGTCACACCACAACACTACACAGTCACACCACAACACTACACCCAGCTACTCTACAACACTACACACCACCACACACATTCTAGACCCTCATTAGCACCACCCATTTACACAACTGAAACTGAAATCCCATTGGATTGTTGGCACATAAAACACACCCCCAACGCAGGATTTGGCCGACAGAGGTCCGAAGAGCGTAGAAACGAGCGGGAAGAAGCACCAAAATCCAGAAACAAACTTCACACGCAATATTCGTCGAAACACCGCCATTGACCCTTTTGCGCTTCATTTTCTCTCGCTATTTCGCTATTCTCTCGCCCCCTCCACTGACAAATGCCAGTTTTACCAGCGAATACGCACTGCCATGCATGGAAGCTCCACGGGATGTTTGGCCAGGATTGCTCTGAGAGGGTGATTAGCTGTTGTTCACGAGACACACGACGCAATTGCAGCTTGTAGATGTCATCAAAACCACCATCAGGACCATATGAGCTCGAAAAAATCCCGCCGTTAGCCGGACCCTCCCACACCAAGACCCCGTTCCGCCCTGATAAGCAGGTGGCCACGGAAAATTTTGACACACACACACGCCAACCTGTCGAGATACGGATAGGAAAAACAGCGATAGTGAAAAATTCATCGACATCGCAGCAATTGTCGTCAATTGTATTTCCCACCGTCCGTTTGTGCTCAATTGACTCGTGTTATCTACTCGAGTGGCGATATCCAACATGACCAATTCGCATCTCACCGCCGAAGAGGCCAGATTGAAGGACAACAGAGAAAGAACGAAGTATTGGAAGAAATGGGGTCCTTATTTGGGCGAAAGACAATGGGCCACTGTCAGAGAGGACTATTCCGCCTCGGGTGACGCTTGGTCCGATTTCCCCTTCGACCATTCTCGGAGTAGAACCTACAGATGGGGTGAAGACGGGTTGGCGGGTGTTTCCGACAACCATCAAGTGTTGTGTTTGTCGTTGTCGTTATGGAACGAGAACGATGACATTTTGAAGGAGAAGGCCTTTGGGGTCACCGGGCCCCAGGGAAATCACGGTGAAGATGTCAAGGAATTGTATTATTATCTCGATAACACCCCCTCGCACTCCTATATGAAGTATTTGTACAAATATCCCCATGGAAAGTTCCCCTACAAACAATTGGTGGAGGAGAATGGAAAGAGATCCAGAGAGGAATTGGAATACGAGATCACCGACACCGGTATTTTCGACGATAACAACTATTTCGACGTTGTTTTCGAAATGGCCAAGGATGACGACGATCCGGATGTGTTATTTTTCAGAGTCACGGCTTATAATAGAGGTGCTTCTCCTGCTCCGCTCCATATCTTGCCCCATGTCGTGTTCAGAAACACTTGGGGCTGGGGGATTGAGAGCGAGGAAGGCAAGCCGATCCCGAAGTTATCGAAGGAATCCAAGGAGGACGACTTCTCCATCAAGATTGACCATTACAGCTTGGGCTCCAAGAGATTGACGTTTGCCCCGGCTCCTGGTGTGACTGAGGGCTCTCCGGATGTGGAGCCGAAATTGTTGTTCACCGACAACGAGACCAATTACAAGCGTTTGTATAATCAAGACAAAAACGTGTCCAAATACGTCAAGGATGCCTTCCACGATTACATCATTGATGAAGAGGAGGATTCGGTCAATCCCGAGAATTACGGGACCAAGGCCGCTGCTTGGTTCTCCTTCGACAAGGACGGTGGGGTTCCTCCAGGTGATTATGTTACTATTCGTTACAAGATGTCTCCATTTACAAACCAACGGGAAGACATCGACGAAGTTGAATTCGACGAGGTTTTCGCCAGAAGACAAGATGAGGCCGACGAATTTTACTGGAAGATCACTCCATTACCAATCAGTGACGAGTTGAGACAGGTTCAAAGACAAGCCTTTGCCGGTTTATTATGGACCAAACAATTCTACCATTTCATCTATGATGCCTGGGCAAACGGTGATCCTTCCTCGCCTCCACCTCCTAAACATAGGGCCGGTGGCAGAAACAAGGAGTGGAAACATCTTTATATCGATGATATTTTGTCATTACCGGATAAATGGGAATATCCTTTCTTTGCCGCCTGGGATACTGCCTTCCATTGTGTTCCATTATCGATGGTTGACCCTGATTTTGCCAAGAGACAATTGGATATCTTGACCAGAGAATGGTATATGCATCCTAACGGACAGATTCCAGCCTATGAATGGAACTTCTCTGATGTGAATCCTCCGGTCCATGCTTGGGCCACCTTCAGAGTGTTCAATATTGAAAGAAGAATGTATGGCAGAGAAGACTTGGACTTCTTGGAAAGAGTTTTCCAGAAGTTATTGTTGAACTTCACTTGGTGGGTCAATAGAAAGGATGCAGACGGTAATAACTTGTTCCTGGGTGGGTTCCTTGGTTTGGATAACATTGGTATTTTCAATAGATCGGAGCCTTTACCTACTGGTGGTACTTTGGAACAGGCCGATTCAACAGGTTGGATGGCCTTCTTCTGTTTGCAAATGTTGAACATCGCCTTGGAATTATCTAAGACCAGAAAGGTATATGAAGATATTGCATCCAAATTCTTTGAACATTTCTTGTTGATTGCCGATGCCATGGCTTACACTGGTGTTCATAAAGCCGGTGAAGCTCCAACCGAAAAGTCGTTGTGGAACGAGAAGGATCAATTCTATTACGATGCCATCAGTTATGGTGGGGAACATTCGCACCAATTGGAAGTCCGTTCTTTAGTTGGGTTGATTCCATTATATGCCTCATTGACCTTGGAGCCAGAGATTTTGGACAAGTTCCCAAGTTTCAAGAGTAGAGTCTCGTGGTTCATCAAGAACAGAAAGAATGCCGCTCAAAGAAACATTGCTTCCATGGATGATAGAGGGGTCGGTGATAGAATATTATTGGCCTTGGCAGATAAGGATAGATTGGTTGCCATCTTGGAAAAGATGTTGGACGAAAACGAGTTCTTATCCGATTATGGTATTAGATCGTTATCCAAGTTCCACGAGAAAAACCCATTTGAGATGAATGTCAATGGGCAACAATATACTGTCAAATATCTTCCCGGTGAATCCGATTCTGGATTATTCGGTGGTAATTCCAATTGGAGAGGTCCAATTTGGTTCCCAACCAATTTCTTGTTGGTTGAAGCCTTGCAAAGATTCTACTTGTATTACGGACCAGAGTTGAAGGTGGAATGTCCAAAGGGATCTGGCCAATATCTCAATTTGGCCCAGGTTGCTCAAGAAATCCAGCATAGATTGATCCATTTGTTTGTTCCAGATGAAAATGGTGACAGAGCTTGTAACGGTGGAAATGAGCTTTTCAATAAGGATCCTCTTTTCAAGGATTGTGTTCCCTTCTATGAATATTTCCACGGTGATACCGGTAGAGGTTTGGGTGCCTCGCATCAATGTGGTTGGACTGCCCTTGTTGCCAAATGGATCCATGATAACGGTGCTACTTGCAGAACCCCAAGAACTCCTAGAAGTCAAAGAAGCTCCATTTCCGGAGACTATTTCTTTGGTGGAGGGAACTCAGAGGGAGATCTCGAACAATATTACCCCAAGGCAGGCCCCTTCTCCAGTAGATTGATGAGAAGAAGATCAGGAAAGTCACTTTTGAACTTGACTGTCAATGCGTTGGATTTGGGCGAGGATGAGACCATAAGTCATAACAGAAGACCGTTCAATAGAACCACTGTCAGACATGACGAGATAGACTTAGCAGACAGACTTGCAAAGTCGGGCTTAGATGAAGCCAATTCGAGAAGATCCAGCATGAGTCTCACTGAAGAGGAGGCGCTGAGATACAACGAGAATTTGTTGGGTCAAATTAAAAAGGCCTTCAGCAATTTTGTGCCTAAGGACGAGGATGACGTTTCTAGCGACGAGTTTGAAATCCATTCGTAGAGATGGTTCTTTTTAAAAGATATATATGGTAATTATAAAGTGTGCTAGAAACTGTAGCTACGGAGAGCAAAATCCCATACAACCATCTAATTAAAATTATAATTATAAACACCTTAAAGCAAATTACAGACTCTAAACCTACCAGAATTTGCTGGCGATCACCAACAAAATCAACAAAATCAACACGGCTATTATGGCATAGGTGATCATCTTGTTGGTGGCCATTCTTCTGGTCATTGTTCTCAAGGTTCTGATGGACTTGTCTATGTAGGAGTCGGCCTCGCCCAAGGTATTTCTGGAGTTGACGATTTGTTCTCTTTGGCCCCGCAAATTGTTGAGGATATCCCCACCGATGTTTTCGGTTTCCAAGGCGATTCTGTGGGAATCTCTCAATCTGTCGCTAGATCTCTCCAAAGAAGCGTTGGACTTCAACAATTGGTGACGTTGGTCGCCATCTTCGTCGGAATCGGCGGTGGTACGGCCGCCAAATAATTGGTATCTGTCCTCTTCGTCCAACAATTTCTTCAAATTACGTTTGACTTCATCCACTTGGGTCTTGTTGGTTCTGATGTTGGCGTTATATGACGCCCGTTGACTCGAGGGGATGTTTTGCACCTCGATATTCATCTGATCGATGATCTCGAGACATTCGTCCGAGGCCCTTTCGATGGCTCTTAACGCGATCTTTCTTTGTTCTAATCAATCAGTATGGTCCCATAGAAACCCATAAATAGAACTTACCGCCGTCTAGATTCGGGATGCTGGATAATCGTTGTTGGGCCTCTTGGTAGGTCACCTGATAATCCGATTCGTAAGTGTTGAATAAATCCGACATTCTCTTATTAATGTTAATTTGTTGTTGAGTTGTGGGGTATAACTTTATGACTTGTACAGTCTTATAGGAGATAATATGACAGATATCTGCTGACGTCAGCGATGATGTCAGCAACAATCTGCGGCGCATAATCAATATTTTTTCACTCGTGGATTATACATCTTGATAAGTGAAAGGTTGAGATTCAGAGTTCTAGTGTGTGGGCTATTTATAATGTTGAACATAATCAGACGTCAAATGGCCTCCAAGCCGTTTCTCCGCACCCTTTCGCCAATAGTGTTGCAAACCAGACAGTTCAATGCAACCGCCATGAATTTCCATGGTCATTTACATAAACCCAAACCTGGCGAAGAATTGCACATCACCTTCATCACAAAGGATGGCCAACAACACACCTTCGAGGTGGCCGAGGGCGATAACATCTTGGACATCGCCCAAGCCCACAATTTGGACATGGAGGGCGCCTGTGGCGGATCGTGTGCTTGTTCCACCTGTCATATAATAGTGGATCCAGAATTCTACGACGATATACCCGAGCCGTCTGACGATGAGAACGACATGTTGGATTTGGCCTTCGGGTTGACTGAGACGTGAGTATTATGACCCTTTCCACCAGACACTCCTATTAACACCTACAGTTCTCGTTTGGGCTGTCAAATCAACATGAGCAAGGAATTAGATGGCGTTAGAGTGGCCTTACCTGCCATGACTCGTAATTTACAATCTAGAGATTTCAATAATTAGAGGTTGAATTGATAGACACGATCAGACACTACTCCAACTACATCAAGCCTATATATATGAGGATATTCAACTGTATATACGTCACAACAATGCAAAATCTGTAATCTTATGAGGTTTAATTAGTATTTATTTGTATTTATCTCGGGATCAGGTTGGCTATCGGTCCGACATTTCGGGTGCTCATAACATGTCACGTGAAACCAAGTGCTCGTAACCCATGTTTACCTTTTTGCGAGCTCACATAAACAACAGAAGACAAGATAATAGACCCATAAAAGCCACAGAATTGAGGTAAATCGGTCATTTAAAGACCATATTCTACTATTAGACTTGGGATAATCCATTAAACTATTTTCTTCCAGCGATTTTGCGCTCGAAATTGTATTTTTCAGTGTATTCAACGTGTTTCATCAGTGTATCATAATAGTCATAATCAGAAGATAAATATAAATTAAACGCATCCAAGATGTCCAAAATCCCCATTCCCACCTCCAAATTCCCCAATACGCCGTCTCAATCGCAGCCCAATAAGAGACGAATACTAGCGGAAGTGACCAATAATCCGATAGATACGACCGAAATGAACAAGTTAATGGTGCGAAATGGCTCTAATACAATGACCAATATCCCAGCACCCAGATATTCCACAGAGGTTCTCAAAAAATTGGGAACTTCCACGCGATTGAAGAGTAGTATCATTCCAACGGCGACATTGGATCATATCCAGAAATTGGTGGGCATTTCGCAGAATTATGGCAAGAAACTGCCCAATATCTTCAATGATGACGCTACTTTACAAAGACGATTGAGTCGTGTGGAGCAATCCCACACCAAAGATGTACAGAAAAGAGTGGCATTGATCAAGAGTCTAGAACTCCAACTTGTAGAGCTATCCAAACAATGTGACTTGTTAGAAGACGAGACGATGGATATAAAGAGAGAACAAAAGAAATATCACCATAAACTCTCGGAATTAAGTCTTGAATTTAACAAAAAGGTGAAGAAATCGGAACAGACCGAGGATTTGGTGTTGAAGACCGTAAGTCATAAGGAGAAGTTGATTCATATGGAGATCCAGGAATTGAAAAACACTCTTGGGAAGAATTATTATATGATTCAACAGGAATTTGAGAAGGAGTTGGTAAATGCCAGAAATTACAGAGATGAGGAATCTGTTGGGAGTTTGGTGGAATTGAAATCCACCGAGGCAAAATTGATTGAGAAACAAGAACAAGTGGCTGAAGAGAAACAACTTAAAATCCAACATGAATTGAGTTCCTTGGAGATGGAATTGAATGGAGTGAAAGCGGGATTTGGCTCGAAAATAACACAATTGAAGTTGGAATGTGGCGAAAAAGACCAACAACTAGAGAAATTGAATGGTGAATTGCAAGATATGAAGGTTAGATTGAGAAGGAAAAAAGACGAGAATTCCAAACTAGAACAATCGATTGCAGACGTATCAAATACTAGGAACAATTACGATTCAATTAAGGCTGATTTGAATTTGAAAATAAATAATCTTCAAAGGGAATTGGATGTCATTGAAGAAACTGTGCTTAATTGGGAGAACAAAAATACAAGTACTGTGGAGGAATATAATAATCACAGGGAGAAGTTGGACAGAGAAACGAGACTCAGACGGAATATCGAGAACTCGATAATGGACTATTCTGGAAGGTTGAGAGTCTACATTAATCTAACGAGTCAACATAAAACATACGAAATTATAGATGAGGACAGTACACAATTAGCAATTGATGACCGAGTATTCAGTTTCAATAAAATTATTGGTAGTCATGATGCTGTTGAATTAGCCTGTGAATTCTCTTCCTTAGTGGAGGGCGCTATTACGGGCTCCAATGTCAGTGTTATATATTGGGGGTGTTTGGAAAACCATCTAAAAGGAACAATTACAGATTGTATAAAAAGCAATTACAATGCCATGATGAGAAAGGCTTCGAAATATCACCACAAGGGTTGGACCTTCCGAGTATTTGTTAGAATTTTGATGATTGATAATGAGTCGAATGAATTGGTTAATCTCTTGAATGGTGAGAGTGTTGATTTGGACAATGATCTAGAAATCAAGTGCACCAAGTATGAGATACGCGATAATGAGCATTTGAGTAACTGGCTCTCGGAATTGGCTACGACACCAAATATGCTCATTCTCGAGGTGGATGCTTCTAACAGGAGAAGCAATAAATCGTTCAAAACCCGTGTGAATTATTTAGATTTCACGGAATATCAATCCCAACAGCAATTGAAAATCATCAGAGATGTTTCAGACAAAAACAGCATCGATACTTCACTTGCCTATGAACTTGTCAAACATTGTTTCATCAATACAAAATGTTTGAATATATTTAATTTGGATGATCACGATTATTCCGAATATCTTGGTTTAGCAGAGAAAGTCAATAATATGCCCAATCTGTATAAGAGGAAGATGTGAGAGCTCATTGAGATAGCATGTCCTACAATTCATTAATATTCCGTTCATATATAATAATACAATAGGTGGATCTTTTGTGGGTATATTCTGTAGGTGATCCTTCCCCCTCCCAAACTTTACCAGTAAAAATAGGAACCCCTAGTTTCCCGTCAAAATGTCATGTAATAAATATTTCAAATCAATCGTTGTGCCCACCTTCGGAGTGGCATCTCCATTCTTGAGTTCTTCTCCATTGGCAGACCCATTCAAAACTGCCGACCCATTCAGTAGCTCCTTCTTCTCGGGCTCCAATAACTCTATCTTTGGTTTCTCCGGTAAAATGTAATCGTCATCGTCGGCCATATCGTCATTCTTCAACATTACACTAGACAATCTTAATGAAGGTCCACCAGGTTCTATCAAATGCGGGCTCAATTCAAATGTATCGTATAGATCTTCGATTGTCAAGGTCACCTTGCGCTTCTTCGTCAAGGGTTGTTCTTGTTTCTTGGATGCTTCGAATAAATCGCTGTCATAGTCATATTTGTTCTTTCTATATCTCACCACATCAATAGCGTTTTCCACTACTCCCTTCAAATGGGTTTCCAAGGCAAGAAGTAGAATATCCAAAACCTCTTGCTTCAAAGCTCCTATCAAACCGTGTTCTCTCATGGTCATTATGACTTTGGCGGCCAAAGTTTCTTGGTCCGGCAATTCGTAGGACTCTGAGGCCAAATTCGTCTGTATCCCATTAATCACGTCTTGTTGCCATTGCACTGAATTGGATATTTGAGGCTGTTTCTCCTTATCGTTGACAATCGGTATCTTAGGAAGCATGGCTTGTCTTGTCAAGGTAATCGAAGCGTTCACCATGCCTTTCTTACCACTTTCCCTGGTGATATTCTTTATTCTTCTTCTTTCTCTCACTGGTAATCCCATGATATTCAGCTTGAAACGCTCATATTGCGAGGATTTCACGTTTTTTCCCTTATTTACCTTCTTGTTCCAGAAAGAGCTCACATCCGAGAACTCAGATGGCGTGTCTTTGAACGAGCTGGCCAAATTGATCAACAATAGCTTATTGTGATACTTAATCAACCCATTTTCCAAGATCGGAGAGATCTCGTTGACCAATTCCTTTCTAGACAATTTACCCATCAAAAACAAACTCAACGATTCCTGGTATTTTTCCCAATTCAGACCCAATTTCTTCTGGAACTCCTTAATCAACCGCTCGAGGTCCTGTCTCTTGTCATTATTGTTACTTGTAGCACCAGAGCCGCCAGACACGGTATAAGTGCCAGACTTCAACGGAGTCGTTCCTGTCTCCGACTTGACAACAGACGGCGTCATATCGTATTCCCTTTCAGAGATTGATTAATTTCCGTCGTTTGAACCAAAACAAATCTAAATGAACCACAATGGTTATGAGCCGAACTTGGATGTTCTTCGTATCGAACACTTATGGGGTCTAGACCAGCCAAAATGGGACTAATTCGGAAACAAAAAAATGATTCGAGTCCCCTTTTATACCAATACTGCAATCTGGGGCCAAATTACCGAAATCCTCGACGATTTACACCAAATATTGCCCAATTCCCGATTTTCCACGACCACCTGACTATTAGCCTCTATGACGTCAATTATCTCACGAATAACCGTCCAAATCACGAGTTTTTTGCGATCCACTTAAAGAACAGCAAACTGGGAGCCCAATACAATCCTTCTCCGGCTTTTTCACAAACTTCTTGCTGATTGATTGAAGGTGTTTCTGTCGATATCTCAGTTCTTCATTATGTTTTGGGTTTGATTTTCTTGAGAGAGCCACCGGGCTCATAATTCTGGTGTATGCACACCGATTGCAAAACGCTGCAAAATGCCAACCGCTGTACGGTACATTGGATTACAGTTGTAGGTTATTAGGTACATGGAGAGAAGAGGAGATTATTTTATTGGTTGAAGAGCGAAGATGCAAATATGTTTGTAGCGAATTAATTTTTTTTTTTTGAAGTTAGCAAATTAATTGGTTCTCATTCACGGATCTCTTCTTGTTCCATGATCTCTGCATAATAGAACAAAGATCTGATAAAAAACCCGAAACTGAATCTTTCGTTTCTTCCGTACAAAAGAGGCTCCTTTTGGGTCTTGGTCAATAATGGATATTGCGAAAACCGTGTGGATGGTTCTCTTTCGGGCGTGGGTTTGATGATTAGATCGGCAATTGGCCATCTAGAAAGCTTTTGGTCCACTTCTTGTTCTATTCTTTCGGGAATAACTAGCAACGTCTTTGCCAATTTGGTTATTTCGTGGGTTCCATTTTTCTCGCTCAACAAATACACCGAAAGCGTCCGTGAGGGATCGAAAAAGAGTGCATCATTGGCAGCTC
Source organism: Nothofagozyma chilensis (assembly GCA_030573195.1). Lineage (NCBI taxonomy): Eukaryota > Fungi > Ascomycota > Pichiomycetes > Serinales > Cephaloascaceae > Nothofagozyma > Nothofagozyma chilensis. The sequence goes on from JAJMCV010000102.1 coordinate 174,379, forward strand.
CCTCGTCGTTCAAGATCAAGGAGGGATATTCTATGCCAGCAGATAAGGTGTCGAAAGAAGAAACCAGAATCTCGTATTCAGTCAAGCAATCTAAAAGCTTAATTTGGGGAATGTCTGCCATTCCACCCGTTAACGAATAATATTCGGCGATGATGGAATTACCCACCTGTTCCAAGTCCGCGCGTAACCAACCGGTGGCTTCGAAAACAGATAATTCTTTGATTCCTGCCAAATAGCACCATGTAGCCATACGGGCCAATTCACTGAGTAATCTGACCTTTTCAGCAGCGGTGTGTGTAACTTGGCTGGAGAAATACTCGGTGCGCATAGCCAATATCTTGGCCACTTCCTTCTTCTCAGGCACTTGGATAAGCTTGTCTGCCGTTAGATATGGCTGGGGTAGACTGGGAGGAGCGGATACCACCTGTTTCTGGGTGGCGAGAATGATGGCAAGATGGTCCGGTATGTAATGGGCAATTGGAATGGCGCTGGTTATTTCTGTGGTGGAGATTGGAGTGGAATTGGTGAGATATTGGTAAGTCAAGCTTCTCATTATGGTTGGCGTTTCTCTGATAATTCTGTATACACGAGCGAAATAGCTCTCTTTTGCTCCAGGAACACAATTGTGAAATACTTCAAACATCAATTGGTGGGATAATTCAACCATGGTTTGTGCCAGGGAACTCCATCTCAAGAATACCCCAAAGATTAGATGGATAAAGGCCAAAAATAACCGGAGGATATGGAAACGACAAGCTGAAAAATACGTTTCCGTTCCGCTAAATGAATTGGTATTGGTTCCAGGAACAACTATTCCGGTTGTTCTGAAGCCACGGATTTGTTTCAAGCCAAACTTGATGGGTGCTGGCATATTGAAGCCCACTGAAAAGTCCACGAGATTATCGTTTGACGGAGGGAAACCAGAAATATCCAACGGTGGTTGTGGGTCGTCCTGAATCACGGAATCTGCCGAATTTTGGTTCATTCTGAGCGATGGAGGTGATGGAATGGTGTTGGTTGAAAAATCGGGTTCTTCTTTAAGAAGAAGATGAGAAGAGTTTCGTTGGAGAATATCCTCCATCGGGCGATCAATGAATGACCATTAGCAACTATCCAGCGCGATCTAACGACCTAGTCTCTTTCTTTTAATAGGATTGATAGCTTGATCTGTGCATGAGATGTCCGGATAGTACATCTCCAACCGCAATTGACATCTCCAATGAATGGCAATTGGATGGCTATTCCGCAACATAGAATTTATTTTAAAGTTTCGTTGACATATCGGAAGGATTAATATTATCATCGAACATTGATACTTGGAAGTTTCAATGTTTGGGACTCATCACAAGACAACTATCTCCCCCTATCGCTGCAACAGAACCAATCTGGAAATTATGCAGATAAGTCACTTCTCCAGCTTCTTCTCAGTAAGAACTTATTACGAATTAGGAGACGATTTGGTCTTAAACGTGACATTGTCTCTTTTAGGAGTTTTAATGAAAACTTAAACTATTTATTTTAGTTGTATGTTCAGGTGTTACATTGCTTAAAGAATAATTCCTTTAAACATCGAAACATGCGATTGAAAATTGAAATAATTATAGAACTAATAGATAATTGATTTGAATGAAACCAGTTAATTAATCGTCGAATTAAGAAAAAAGGCTATAACCAACCTACAGCTACTATTAATCAATCTACAGCTCAGATTATCTCGTTTTCAACCGAACCAATTTACCAGCAAATGAGATAAAAAATTAAATATAAAAATAACCACCAATCAATCCAATATCATTCATATAAAAGATCACCTTCATACAATTGTACCTAATAAGTTGATATACCACTCCTATACGAACGGGTAATACAAGCAATATTTCGGTATGAACACTACATTTCTCTAGGTCATATACGAGTAATCTCTGATAAAGAAATAATTATCATCATCAGATTTGTAGAGACATATTGGTTATCATGTCTCTGGAAATAGATGCTTGCAAAGGTCAAGCCTGTGCCATCCAGGATTGCTTGAAACAATACAATTACAACGAGTCAAAATGCACAAAAGTCATAGATAATCTATATCTTTGTTGCAAAGAATATTACGAGACAAACGGAACAGACAAGAAAAGTGTATGTTGTCCTACATTCAAGTTGCTAACGTTGAAACTCAAACAACGATCGTTGGGAAATATCGATGCCGAGCTTGTACAATCCAAGAGTCGTGGTGTTTAATTACATTCATAGAGCGAAAAATATACGTTTAGAACCGCGATATCAAACCATTGCCCAGTAAGATACGACATAATAGGCCGAAAAAACGATCTTGACCACAACGGATCAAGACCCATTTAATCTAAGGCTAACCCGAGCACGAAAAAGCCAAAATGACTATAGATCGCATATTGAGAATAATACGACCCGCAACTCTAATGGGCGCCTATAAGACATTGTTAAGGAAAAAACATCTAACCATCAACCATCGGTGCCAATCGCGTCCTTTTATAGTGTTGAAAATTTGTCGGTAGGGTAATCTGCTCTTCGAAGGGCTTGACAAAGCTGATCCGAATGTCGGTCCATCGGTACATCATAAGCTACATGCACATCTATTAAGTTCTAATTATGGTTTTTTTTCGTATTGACGGACATCGGGAAGATATCCCTTTAAGGCTTCGTTGTTAGTACAATCCGGGGTGCAATTTCGAGATACTCACGTGAATCTTCAACTAGCCAGATGGCGGTCCCGGTGACATTACTGGAGGAAGTCTCCATTCGAACATTCTTCTCGAATTCTCTAATGACGTCGTCAATTTCAACTATTTGTTAATACACATTAAAAACAAGATGCAGGAAATACATACCGGGCTTTGCTCCCAATTCTATCAATTGTTTCCTTAGTAAAGCGACATGAAGACTCAATTTCATATTCAGTTTGAGGTTATTTCTCCGTTCTTGCAACATCTGCAACTCTCTTCTCTTACTCAAATTACTGTAATTGAGCTGTTGGGTGCGCACCTGCTGGAGATTGCTGTATTGGATATCGCTGTAACTCTTCTGTAGGGCAATTCGATTCTGGTAATTGTCTATAGCGAAATACGATAGACAAGCCATGGAGATGATCAAAGTGAGGTCCTTCATGACGCCCGATTTGGACCGTTGTTGTTCGGTTCTCGCATACGAGAGCTGTTGATGATTGACTGGCGAATTGGGGACTTTTTTGTCGATTTGGTTCTCGTTGGGCCTAGAAAAATAGCTGGGTGGAGCAACAGGTGTTTTATGATTAATCAGACGGGCATTGCAAAGAAGGCTTTTATGGGAGGTCTTGCGGATGCAATTGGATTTCAATAACATGAGCGATTGGAGCACAAGAAGTAGATGGTAACAGATTTTAAGGGGGAGCTACATGATATATATGACTATATAGTTATCGGATATCGTATCGAGAAGCAGCATAATGGTGACATTAATCGGTGTGTGCACTACCACGGAAATTTGAGGTGATAAAGATAGATGGAGAGGAAATATATGAGATAAGTAAAAGATGGAAATTAGAGTTGTAATGAATTGGAATTGTTTTATATATTTAACTTTTTTTTTAGATCAAATTTGACGCTTTCGCATAGGGTGTTTTGTGGTGAGGTAAATGGCGTGTATTTACCGATATAATAGATAATACCATTTAATGTATTATATTAAAATATAAAATATATAATATATTATAGAATCATGTCATTTAATATCATATCATTTAATGTCATATTTCATATTATCATTCACCACATCTCAGCTCCCTATTCTACTAGTCACCTCCTCATCCTACAATTGTCCCTATGAAACATAATCAATTAAATTATATATGAAAATACACCGACATTACCCAATGATACAATTATAACTAACTAGCTTAATGTCTTCTAGATTCAGCAATAACTTGGGTCATTTCTTCAACCTTAGCCTTAGCTCTCTTGTGAGTACCTAATCTCTTCTTGGCCAACTTCTTAGCTCTCTTTTCACCAGAGTTTCTGATCAATTCGATCAATCTTCTTTCATATGGGGCTAAACCGGCAACTTCCTTGACGATCTTTCTGACGAAGTCAGTTCTCTTGGATAAAGCACCCTTTCTGTAAGAGATTGGGGTCTTAGCGGCGGTGTATGAGGTGGTCTTGTGACCCTTGTTGTCACCAATAGCAATACCTGGGATGTTAGTAAAAGAAAGTGGGTGGTCATCGAGAAGAGTAACAGCTGGTACAACAATACATCATCTTGCGAGACAAACAATACTGAGATCTGGATACCTGGCATCTGGATAATGAAATCTGGATAACTGAAATGATGCCATGTCTTGCATCCTCTTCATATATGGGTGTCTCCCGGTGGTCTCCTACTCATTCAACACTGGTCATATTTGACACCATTCATCAATATAAATTAAATCGTACAACGGTATTCTGTTTGTCTTGCCATCATCTTCTCCATCACGAGCTCTACATACCTGATTTAGCGGCCATCTTGTCTTACTTGATTATTACTGATATTAAAACCTCAAAAAGTATTTCTTAATATCAAGATGACTTTTCAATTTTTCCTCGCCATAGTTAGCGCTGCCATAGTTAATTCTCGCACAGTGAAAATTTACAAATCGGTGCGAACACGAAATCTGTCCCAATCGGGGAATCTGAGTCGAGAAACGTGGACGGGACACTACCATATCCTTATTCGGACATGATAATTGTGACTGGTTTTTCTATCGACGATGTGTGAGTACCGATAGTGGGGGAGTAGTGGTGGGGGGTGATATAACCAACAGGGCTTCTAATATCTCTCGCAATATAAACGTATCCTGACAATGAATATAATCGTATCCTAATAAGGTGTGTAATCGTACCCTAATAATGGTAATCTGATTTATAAATAATGAATACGACACATATTTGATATAATACGAAAGAACAATTAATTACGCCATACTCCTCGTTTCTCTACAAATAATCATTATCCCATTCTCTATTTATATACACGAATTAGATGAGTTCATTAGCGCCATTTAAACAGAAAGTTCAGCTTCTGTAACTTGCTCAGCTTCTGCAACTTGCCCAGCTTCCGGTGCGGAAACTTGTGCGAAATCGAACTTATGTTTGCTTAATTTATTGACTATTTCTGGAATAGTGTAATCTCTGGCTTGTTTGACAAATGCCTTGAAGCTCAAATGTTCAACACTGTTACTTCTTTGATAAGGGAACAAATGGCTCAACAATTGTCTCTTACCAACAATGATCTTCTGGTTGGTTTCGGCAATTGTGTGGTAAACAGGAACTAATTTACCGTCAACACTCACTTTCTCTATGTCTTGTTCCTTTTCGGACTTCTGTTGCTTCATCAACACCTTGAATCTCAATTTCCAGCCAAATGGGCCCAATTCCTTGATTCTGGCTGACTTGTCTTTGCTCAAGTAATTGTCAAGACCCCCCTCCTTCTCGATGGTTCTTAATGCACTGGTGGTCACCTTCATCTTGAGCTTCTGGTTCAAGCTTTCGCTCCAAAGCGTCTTACTCTGCACATTTGGCTTCCAGGTTCTTCTGGATCTGTTACCGAATTCAGACACTTTGTCGCCAAATGCAATGATCTTCCCCCCGTATAAACCGTGGTTACTCTGTTTAAACACACGGGACTCGCCGTATTTGTAATCTGGAACCTGTGGAGTCTTGTGTGCTGGCCAATATGTTGGCTTGACATCGCCTACTTTATAATCAACCTTCTTGATTCTTCTTGATTCAACATATGTCCAATCCTTAGCCAAGGCTTGCACGGACACACTGAACAGTCTGACACCGGCCAAATTTCCGGGAACCGTCTTTAATCCACTAGAAAACATTCCAATATCCGCGAACTCCTTCACCAAAACGTTCTTGTCTTGTGTTTGCACCCAATTAAACAGCTTCTTGCGCTTCTTTAATTTTTCATATTGAACTTAACTCCCACACATTCCTCGACAGATATGCCCGATCATAAATTGGTGCACACACGTCGCTTATATCATCAAAAATAACCTCAATGCGAAAGGGGTTGAAAAGTGTTGAAAAGAGCCAAAAAAAGAGAATATCGCTAATAAATGTGTTATAAACACGAATATCACATTATCTGTCATTTCTGATCTCTCCAATATCTTTAAAAATAACCCACAAATTATATAGTCGTGTGAAACACGAGCCCGGTTCAGCCAGCGTTATCGCATAGACATCACATCGACTAGGTAACAGCAACTAGTTCAGGACCCTTTATGTCTGATAATGAACATCAGGCTGTATCTCTCGATTCTCTATCTAAACAGATGAGATAATATGGCTCAACATGGACTTTTGTGCTGGATATGGCTATTCACCAGTTGGACCCTTGTAGTGCATGCTTCAACTGATCTATATAGCTCTAGATTCACCAAACAGCATCTTAAGGACTTACGGAACGAAACACGAGCGTTGTTTGACCATGCTTGGGACGCCTATCAATTGCACGCCTTCCCTCTGGACGAGATCTTGCCGCAATCCTGTCAGCCATACGGTCCTGATTTCGATGACGTGGAAAATGTCATCAGAAACGACGCGTTGGGGAACTTCTCGGTGATGCTATTGGACAATTTGGACTCATTTGTCGTGTTCAACGATTACGAGGGATTCGTAGCATCTGTGCAACAAGTGCGGGATTATGTAGATTTCGAACAGGATACCGTAGTGCAGGTATTTGAGACCTCCATAAGAGCGTTGGGAGGTCTATTATCGGCACATTTATATGCCAGTGATGCCAATAAGGGATTCCAGATCCCGAATTATGACGGGTTTCTTCTTGAAAAAGCATATGATTTGGGATTGAGACTATTACCGGCCTTTCAAACGAAAACGGGTATACCTGTTCCCAGAGTACATCTTTCCAAGGGTGTTTTTGGGGTCCCAGAGAAGCTCCAAAAAGAGACTTGCACTTCGGGTGCCGTCAGTCCTGTGTTGGAAATGACGCTTTTATCCAAATTGACGGGAGATTTGCGATTTGAAATGTATTCCAAGGAGACAACTATGAGATTGTGGAACTCTCGATCGGATTTGGACTTGATTCCAATGACTTTGGATCCAATCAAGGGTATATGGAAGGACGGAATAACAGGTGTAGGGGCGTCCATTGACTCGTTTTATGAGTATGCCTTGAAAGTCTCAGTATTGTTCAATGACGAGGAATTTTTCGAGATCTGGAAGGATAGCTACAAGGCTCTAAGCATTCATTCCAAGTCGGATTGGTATTTCAGCAATGTTGAGACAAACACCGGATACATGGCATCGACATGGATAGACTCTCTCGGTGCATTCTTTCCTGGTTTATTGGTATTGAGCGGGAATGTACGTGATTCGCTCCGATCCCACGCTTTATACTTGAAATTATGGGATTATTTTGAAAGCATTCCAGAAAGATGGCATTATTCCAACGCAATATCGGACCCCATAGGTCTAGAATGGTATCCACTCAGACCCGAGTTTATAGAGTCCAGTTACCATTTATACAGAGCAACCAGAGATCCGATCTTCTTGGCCATAGGCCAAAGGGTGTTAAAGGACTTGAGAACTAAATTCATCGCACCTTGTGGATTTTCCGGATATCAAGACATCAGAACAGGAGCTAAACAGGATAGAATGGAAAGTTTTGTTCTAAGCGAGACCTTGAAGTACCTATATCTTTTGTTTGACGAAGAAAATTCGTTAAATCATTTAGATGGTAATATAATTTTCAGTACTGAGGCACATCCGTTGTGGTATGATGAGCAATTGAACCCATTATTTAACGGATCCATGAAACGATTCGGATCAGATGAAATGAATCAAAAAGTGTTGAGCAGATATAGCAAGGGAAAACAAGATACTTCTCAGGAAAGCGTTTCCACTATCCAAAAGCTTCTACATCCAGGAAAGTACCTCAATCTGTTGTTCGACTGTTTCACATTCAAAATCCCCCACAATTATTTTGAAAATTCACATAAAATAAATGAAAAAAAGGAGACCAGCATTGCAAACAGGGTTGAGATGAAGTTGGACAGCCCATATTTGGAAGTACAATCTGATATATATGGCTTAGATCAATGTGAGATATCACCGTTTATGAATTCATTTCATTCGACTTATTTAAGTTGGGAAGAGTTTTCAACGCTTGATAAGCGATACGAGTCTAGGTTCGTGAAACCAGCACATTTTGGGGCGGGAGAACCTTCTATTGAATTGGAATCTACATTTTACACGCGATATTCCACAAGTAAAGAGATGTGTCCCGTGTATCCAACCACCGACGGGTTTGAACTATTGGTTGGGCCCAAAGAAGAAATCCGGTTTGTTCAATTGGACAGATTAGAGATTGGTGGCAATTCGTCAATGGCATTTAAAAAGTCACAAGAGTTGGAGAAATCCATTTTGTTTCCCAACGATTTGTGGGTTCCTGAATTCAATTCGGTGAGAATTAGTGTAGAAAAGTTGCAAGCAGGCAGAATTGACAATTATCACCATTTGATCACACAAGAGTATTTAGACGAAATTCTCGATGATGATGATGGCATCTGCGAGGTTGGGAAAAATATGGACAATGACGTTGCATATAGAATTAAGAGTCTTAATGGGTTACGGGTGGAGAACGGACAAATCATCTGGATTTCCCCTCTCAGTGCCAATGGGGGTGGGGAAATCAGTGTAAATCTCCAGGGACGCGTTTGTATTCAGAAAATCCCCGTGGAGAACATGAACGTATGGTATGACTAGGGAATGGGCATAATCGAGCATTTAGAAAATTGTATAGTTATCACTGGTTTTGTAGGTTGCAAGGGATTTCGTGTATATACCGTTTCCTTATCTGATATCCGGGAAACGTTTTCTTATCGGACGGATAGTTACCAGAACGGGACAGGGACAACGGTAAGTCGAGAGGGGGAGAGGGAGTTAAAAGGGAATGTTTAACATTTTAACGTTGAGTGAATGCAATGCGAAAGTACAGTGAAAAGGAAAAAACCACATTGTCAAACCACACCACACCGGCGAGCTGGGTCGGTTATCTGAGTCCAATCAGATCGGCACAAGTACGAACTATATTGTGATTGATTGACGTGAGGTGGTTGGGCGATCGGAATGGATGGTGCTAGTGATAATGTTGGATTAGACAGATTATAATTAGTGTCAATGACCGTAGATAGCGTAAGAAGGTGTAGATAGTGTAGAAGACGTAGATAGTGTAGAAGGCGTAGAATTGTTCTAATGGATGAAAATACCACCCAAATAAACACCAAAGAGACGCCATTCCAATCAATATCCCCAATATCGTAATATACATCTCAACTACCCCATATTCATACCGTCTTCCTCCTCTCCCTCACGTCAATTCCACCGGGTAACAACCACGAGCGTGTACCCGTCAAAAAATTTTCATTATCTAGTCTGACGCTGAGGCGATAGCAGAAAGATTACCAATAGAATAAAGAGAGGCCGAGTAGCGGATTACGTAGATTGAGCAGATTAATTGTAATTGACCCACCGATTGTTCGTGCGAACCGACGAGAAAACCGTATAATTGTAAGTAAAAGACAGCTGAAATCACGAGATCGTTTCCTTTGAGTGAACACTAACCGTCAGAACGAGCCAGTTGCACCACGGGACCCCCAATCAGACTCGAACATTTGCAATACTCAGCTTCTGTGCGTCCAAGTGCCAATTTAAAAAAACCCGCTTCTTCGCCGTCTCGCTGACCCATCACGTCAGTCATAACTCCGATCTGCTATTATCCCACGTCCACCATTAGTTCCCCGTACACATATCCATATCCATACTCTTCGTACACTTTCAGAATGGCGGATTTTGCGAGGTCGTTGTTCCATTTCGGTGGCTTCAACAAACAACATCATAACCAACAGGGTCAACCGGAACAATCCCAGGAGTTCAATCCAGCCAATGGTCAGAATTTGCAGCCTGTGACTTCGCAATCGACATTGAATGCGGAATCGCAATCCTCGACTCTAGGCGGCGCCACCTTGGCCCAATCACAATTTGTTCCCAAGGGCTTACAACAATCCGCGCCAACAACTGCCTTATCCAGCAATTCTCTTGTTTACGGAACAACTGCATTGGCCTCTTTGAACACCGAATCTGCCTTAACACAAGCGGTTGCCAATCAAATCCAACAACAGAAACCGCAAAATTTCCCTCAACAACAACAGCAACAACAACAGCCACAACAGGTTCAATTCCCGGAACACGCCTCCACTGTGGTTGATGCCAACGAGCCAGGAACCAACATCCCAAGAGGTAAATTGAGAATTAATATCATCGAAGCCAAGGATTTGTTGGTCAAAAGTTCTAGATCGCTTCCCTATGTCGTTTGCACTTTTGAAAGCGCCGAATTCATTAGTCATGGGCCCGAATCTGTTGAAAATAAAAGATCATCCCAATCCAACGGCTTTTTGGGCTCAATTCCAATGAACAAGTCCAAATCCAGTCAATACCAATCTGGGAACAGACCAGTTTTCCAAAAACAGTCGGCTATTCAACAATACAATAGCAATGTTGGAACCGCCAACCCCAGATGGCAACATGAAGCCATTTTTGACGTGATTGGCACTAGGTCAGAGTTGGATATCTCCGTCTATGACGCTGCAACCGATGAAAGTTTCTTGGGTCATGTCAGAATTCATCCTCATATTTTGAGTCAAGATGATAGAGTACACGAAGAGTGGTTAAGTTTGCAAAGTAGAGTGTTGGGCGAGAGAGTCAGTGGCTCTATCAGAATTCAATGGGAATATCTTTCTACCAGAAAGAGAAATTACGGGCCAGAAGATTTCGAAGTTTTGAGATTATTAGGTAAGGGAACCTTTGGCCAAGTTTTCCAAGTCAGAAAGAAGGATACCAATAGAATTTATGCCATGAAGGTGTTGTCCAAGAAGGTTATCGTTAAAAAGAAGGAAATCGCACATACCATTGGTGAGAGAAACATCTTGGTTAGTACCTCTTCCACAGCATCTCCTTTTATTGTTGGGTTGAAATTTTCTTTCCAAACCCCATCCGATTTGTATTTAGTTACAGATTACATGTCTGGAGGTGAATTATTCTGGCATTTGCAAAAGGAAGGAAGATTTTCCGAAGATAGAGCCAAGTTCTATATTGCTGAGTTGGTTTTGGCCTTGGAACACTTACATGATAATGACATTGTCTATAGAGATTTGAAGCCAGAAAACATCTTGTTGGATGCTAATGGACATATTGCATTGTGCGATTTCGGTTTATCTAAAGCCAATTTGACTTCCAACGGCACTACAAACACATTCTGTGGTACTACTGAATATTTAGCACCAGAAGTGTTATTAGATGAAACCGGATACACCAAGATGGTTGACTTCTGGTCTTTGGGTGTCTTAATTTTTGAGATGTGTTGTGGTTGGTCTCCATTTTACGCTGATAACACACAACAGATGTACAAAAATATTGCATTTGGGAAGGTTCGTTTCCCTAAAGAGGTTTTGAGTCCGGAAGGTAGATCTTTTGTCAAGGGATTATTGAACAGAAATCCAAAGCACAGATTGGGAGCTCAAAACGATGCAAGAGAATTAAGAGCACATCCATTCTTTCAAGATATTGATTGGACTTTATTGAGAGAGAAGAGATTACCACCGCCATTCAAACCGCACTTGTCATCAGAAACAGACACTTCCAACTTTGATCCCGAATTCACCCAAGAGTCCACTTCTGTTCTCAACAAGCAATTGCAATTAGCGTCGACTCCATTATCGCCAGGTATCCAAGCCAATTTCAAGGGCTTTACCTATGTGGATGATTCCACGATGGATGATCATTTCAACTCCAGAAGATTGTTGCAGAATTCTTTCATCCCGCCTGGATCGTTTATCCCAGGCAATCCTAACCTCCCCACCTGCGGAAGATGCGATTGACGAAGAGGATGAGGGCGACAATAATGACATGGATTTGGACGGTGATCACCAAATGGATGATGAGTTTGTCAACGGTAGATTTGATCTATAGAGGCTATTGACATTGTTTAATTTTTGTTTTATGTTTTTTTCAGTTAGTTATCATTTTACATGGGGATAGATTTTAAGACACTTGGATGAGTGATATTTATTAGTATTAATTAATGTTGGGCATTTCGCAACAGGAAGGAAGTTGAGAATGCGAGTCACAACCTGCACGCTTTTTTGTTTATTATATGTTTGGTGTTAGTAGCAATATATCATATAGAGAGAGGGTGTAAGTAGATGAGAATTAGCGTGTATGCAATATCAAGATACATAAATTAGGTGGTATTGTGAGACACACTCAACTGAGACATGAGACATGAGACATGAGACACTAAAAGGAGACACTCGAATGAGACACTTCACAGCCCATTTGGGACGGTCCTATTTTTAGCACACCACCTTCCATACGTAATAGAGGCTGTAATGAAGTAGTGGGGTGGTGTGTGTACCGTTCGGGTTTCGCACGCCGATTATTATCGCCAGAGCACACAGACAGTGCGCAAACTTAGTATTTAAGTTTACTTCTAGAGGTAATAACAGGTAAAGTGGGGTGAAAGTTGTTTGAAAAGGACGTCAAATCACGTTATAGGGGCCAGATTGAGATATTGGCCAAATTAATAGTGCGATTCAGACAGACGGGCCAATTCGGAGTGCGGAATACGACACAATATAGCGATTTTGTGGATCGGTTACTATTTGCAGTGGATGAGTCGGAGGACAATTGACGTTTATAGAGCGATAAATAGTGCGATTGACGGATTTTCAGGAGAAGACAAGAGTGTTTAATGAGCGAAATGTCGGGAATAACGCTGAATATCAAGGCCGAGCCCACATATGACAGCTCGGTTCTCCCCAATACTGCGTCTTCAACCACCTCCGGGTCCACGGATTTCGTCAAGAAGCTCTTTCAAATGTTGGAGGACGACAGTTACAAGAACATTGTCAAATGGACGGCCAACGGCGACAGTTTCGTGGTGTTGGATACGAACGAGTTCACCAAGGAGATCTTACCGAGACACTTCAAACACAGCAATTTTGCCAGTTTTGTCCGACAATTGAACAAATACGACTTCCATAAGGTGAAGATCTCGAACGAGGAGAAGCCCTCGTACGAATATGGCGAGGATGCGTGGGAGTTCAAACACCCCGATTTCAAGGTCAATGACCGCGACTCTTTGGACAATATCAAGAGAAAGGGCCCCACCCAGAAGAAGGCCTCCGACTCCACCCAGGAATTGGGCGGCTTGCAGACGGAATTGATCATGTTGAAGAACGAACATAGAAAAGTGTTGGACGAGTTGAAGATCGTCAACACCAAATACAAGACGGTATTGGAGAATATTGTGCAATTGAAAAGTTTTGACGACAGATATTACCGCTCCATGCACACCTTGATCCAATGTCTAGTGCAATCTGGCATCAAACTTCCTCCATTGGACTTCCCCAATCCCAGTTTATTGGGCATGCAACAACCCACGAATAACCATAATCCCGCACAACCACCCGCTGCTATACTACATTCGCCAACTGCGCCACTTCCGTCATCACAAGGTGGAAGTCTAGATCCATTATTCCCGTCACAACAACCGCCAGCACCACCTACCAGCGTTGTAACGACGACGACACCAGCTAACCCACCCCAGCCGCAATATCAACGACCCCCGGGCTCGAGGTTCCACGTGCTATTGGTAGAAGATGACGCCGTTTGCATTCAATTATGTCGTAAATTCTTGGTCAAATACGGATGCTCGGTCGAGGTGGTGACCGATGGATTAACCGCAATTTCCACGGTGGAGAAGATCAAGTACGATTTGGTGCTAATGGACATCGTGATGCCCAATTTGGATGGTGCTACGGCAACTTCTGTCATTAGAAGCTTCGATAACACCACTCCTATTATTGCCATGACAGGGAATATCGATGACGCGGATTTGGTCACCTACTTGCAACACGGTATGAGTGATATTTTGGCGAAGCCGTTCACCAAGGAGGATTTGTATTTGATGTTGGAAAAACATTTAATAAAGAAAACTCCAATGCCAGCACAAGCGCTACAGGGTCCTCCTCAACCAGTGTTACAGCCTCTGACAGCGATATCTCAGTCGGCCATAGCTCAATCTCCCACAATTCTCAAGGAATCCGAAGATCCATTGAGCAAGAAGGCTAGATTGCAATAATGGGTGCTGAAATGTGGGGGTTCCCATGTATAACAAAGTGTATTGAGTATAAGGGTGATTATGTAAAGGTTATAGTGTTAAAAGCAATGGTTCTTATTTATTAGAGCTTGTAGGAAATGTCTCTACCTTCTTGATGTGATAAAATGCATTTAAGATGGTAATGTGACATTACTTATATTTATTCATTATTCTTTAACGGCGACAACAATTTCATCGAATCTAACAGATTTTCTTCTTGGTCTATCCAAGTCGACCTCGGGGATGGTTAATTCAATCTCACCTCCGTGTTCCGCTTCGGATTTTTTCAACATTTCCTTGATGGCTTCCTTCTGGTCCTTTTGGATTGAACCAGCACTGGATTTTCTTCTTTGTTGCAACTTTTCGTCAGCTTTACATTTATTACAAGCACACAAGAAACCCCAATTAACCCTAAGTTCGCGCTTACGCTTGTTAACAGCATAGGCCGGGTTGACGTAAGTACTGGTCAATTCTTCGCCAGACTTGATATCTCTTTTCGCTATGATTTTGATTCCATCTGCCTTATTCAAACCGAATTCAGTTTCTGTATTAGGATCACAATTGTGGTTTAAATGCGATTGAAGCAAGAACATCGACGAATCGATGTTGTTAATGTTATAAGAGCCAATGTTCATCATGAATTCTTTGTATGTAATTGGATTATGAGGAAAGACGTTTGAGAAGAGCTTGTAACCTTGTTCCCATAACAATTCTTGTTGTTCTTGGACAAATAAGGCACCGCCATTGGAAGAGTCAAACGTGCCAGCAGACGAGTCCTGGGCCTTGTAACGGACTTCTTGGCTGACCTTAGCCATGGCATTGAATTGTTCTTTCTTCTGGTTGGTCTTGTCGGCCAAAACGGTGGCATAAATCATCGTGACGGCATATAAGGCGTTCCATTGTTCCTTCAAACAGAACTCTTCCAATTTTTCAAAACTAGAGGTATCCACTATACGAGTTGCTTGCTTGGAATTTGGGTTATATACGGAATGTTTCAAGATCTTGTGCAAGCTATCTCTCTTCTTGCAGGCGGTGGAACACCACATTTCGCTACAAACGTTACAATCCAAGCCGCCCAACACTTGTTTCCCTTGTTTGGAAGCTCTGGCCAACAAGGATCTTCCGCAATAGGCACAAGCCGAGCCATGTTTCATCAAATTGACGTTAGCCAACGGCGGTATGAAAAAGAGCTGTTCCTCTTCCCATAGTATGGTTCCCTTTGCGATGTTTCTGGTGGCATACAACCCCTTACCTCTGGCCTTGGTCATCTGCAATCTGACCTTGTCAGGCAATATCAAGTTCGGGGTGAACTCGGACTTGATCTCGCCAACATAGGTGAATTGGTTGGAGGTCGTCAACAACCCAAAGCTGTTCAAGAGGGTCTTCAATCTTTTTTCGCTCAAGGCCCAATCGGGGTTACGGGATCTCACCAATTGGTGCAATTTCCCGATTCCAAGAGACTCTGTTTCAGCGTCCTCCTTCCAAATCTGGATCACCGAGTCGACAACTTGTCTTTCGTGTGGAACAATTGGCTCGGTGGGCTTTTCCGACGGCGGCGGCAAATCGTTAATGGTCAAGATCTCGATTTTCTGGTCGAGTCCTGTCATAGTGGCGTGTGTTCAATTACAATTAGGGAGATAGAACCGTCTATTCGAGCCATCTGTGAATAATTATGGCTCATCATCGGCACCTCATCGACTTTTTCAATGTGTCGTGTGAGGGTGAAGTTTGTCGAGATGGTGGAGAGGTGGGGGGAATGGGATTCAATAGATGAGACACGGGCAACATGAATATGGGGAGCTTCTGAAAAAGACCAATATGGATGATCAGACAACTTAAAATGGCTCTTTTGAACAAATATGGGATGGTTGCAAATGGTCTCGTGACTGAGACCAAGGGTTTCTTTGATCACCATCAAATTCGATGTATCGAGAGGGAAAATTGAAAATAAAATGCATGATACAATTGTTCTTTAGAAGTAGGATTCTTTTCTTACTTTTCCTTGTTTTCTCTTCTTATTTTATCGTCTTTTATTAAACAATACACCCATCCTCATGATTGCGTGCCTCTACCCATTGATCTGTACTACATCAGCAAAGTGACAGCCATCACACCTTATCTAATCGGACATCATTACCAGAAACACACTAATGGGACTTCCTATATGGAAACGTATTGAGTTGAACCGGAGTGGAAGACCCACCCTCTTGGAAAATGAGATCGAGATCCTAATAGAGGACTCGGTTGGACTTTATCAGGGGAAAAGTAAGATCCTCAATAGACAGGATGGACGGGTGTATTTGACGTCCAAACGGATCATTTATATTGATAACGAGAACTTGAAGACAAATTCGTTGGCGGTTTCTTTGAATGACGTTGCTAATGTCGATTTCTACGCTGGGTTTTTGAAATCGTCTCCGAAAATCACCATTTTCTTCAATTCCCTAAACCAATCGGATACAGACTCCCATTCCCACACCGACCGGCCGATTGAAGCCGAATGGATCTGTTCAATCTGCTCCTTCATCAACAAAATCGCCACAAACCACAAATTGTCCCCCACAGACATCCCGCGATGCCAATCGTGCGGAATGCGGGCCCAAATGGCCCAATTGAAAAAGGCAATAGAATCGAAATTACGGCCAGAGGAACCAACGGGCCAGAATTCAGTTTCCAGCGAGGGCTTCCAATGTCCCAGATGCACCTTCATAAACCACCCCTCGATGATGAGTTGCGAGATATGTGGAACCGATCTAATCTCCTCGAACCTCCCCTCTCAATTAAGACTAAATAGACAAATCACCGAGGCGGAGATCAAAATCGACCTCGAGACCTCCGATGGCATTGACGACAAGGTGTTCGTAAAGTTGAGCTTTCGAAATGGCGGCGAAAAGATCTTCTACGACAAGCTCAACGACCAATTGGACAAAATCAAATGGAAAAGACTCCAGGATAAAGGGAAGGTGAACTCTAATGCCGTGAGTTTAACGGAACCCAAATTTGAAACTAAATCGCATGTTGATTCTGGAATTGGGATCCACAGATTGGAGCAAATGGGCGAAAATAAACGGAAGAATAACGAGATTGTTCTTTCTTCTTCGTTGGAGGATTTGGAGCAATTGATGGCAAAGGCAAAGGATTTACTCAAATTGTCAGAATCATTTGCAAATCAATTGGCACAACAAAATAAGAACTCGTTTCCCTTACCAAACGGTACCAATAATACCGTTCTAGGAAATCTCAATAAATCCCAAATTTCAACCTCGGATTTATACTATAAAGAGCTTTCCAGAACCATCTCGGAATATCTTTCTATCATTTTGCCCTCGGAAGGAGGCTTGATCTCTCTAATAGATTTCTATGCGTTGTATAACCGATCAAGAGGTATCAACCTAATATCTCCTGAAGAGTTGATGAAGGCCCTTAAATTACTAAAGGAACTTAAATTACCATTCAAGTTAAGACAATATAAATCCGGGGTCATTGTTATAATGCATGAATCCAACGATGAGACCAAAATCATGACGAGAATCCTCAATTATCTTATTAAGGAAGAAGAACAATTCAGTAAAAAATTGGATCAATATACCAAACTCGCCCAGATGGGATATCAGGATGATCTCGAGTATGATACATTCTTCAAAGGAAGAACATTATGGGAGATCAGCGATCATTTTGATTGGAGTTCCGGAGTGGCCCAAGAGGAGATCGAATTGGGGGTTAATAATGGGTTGGTCACAATTGACGAACAGATTTCAGGAACCTTCTACTTTATAAACAAATTTTTGGATTATGACTGGGAGACACCTGTTCCAGGAAAACAAGAAGTCAATTCTACGGACCATTACCAAATTGATTTGGGTAGATTCAACCTCATGGAAGATGTCCATAGTGTCGAAGGTTCAAGACCGATTCTGAGAAACACAACCAGAGACCAATCTAATGAATCCTCTACCAGAAACTCGCCGCCGTCTGCTAATACCCCGATGACCAATACTGGGTCGGAGCAGAATAGCTCGGTTAATCTCAGTTTAGCATTACAAGACCTTGAAGGTCTTAAGTTTTAGCATTATTTTAATAAATTTATTATTAGTATTATTATTAGCATTAAGCCATGATATATCCGAACTCCGTATTTACTTTTTTTCTGTATGGAACCACCACCTTTTCATCTTCTTTCGATATCCGGCAACTTCTCGATTTCTCCTAGTATATAATCCCTTTCCTCGATCAAGGTGCTATCGTTGGAGGTCTCGATATCGAAATTCTTGAAGAATTCAATGAAATTCTCCTTATTTTTAATCAAAACGTCCAAGATGGACTTTGTTTTCTTCGGTTTGGCAACAAACACCTTGAAGATGTGGAAGCCCTCGGTCTGCAAGTTTTTCGATTTGTCACTTAATAGCATCATTATGAGTTTTAAATTCTGGGGATCATCCACGTAATTGTTCAAAAAGAATTGGTTTTGTCTCTGCAATATCAATTGGCTCAAAAGACGTGCACTTTGTCTCTTGGTGACATAATTCTTGCTCTGGATCAAGTTATTTATATTTATAGTGAAAGGTTCGTAATTCTCCGTCAAGAACTCGCTGACAATCTTCTTGTGTAATGTTAACAAATCATAGAACGTGGTGAACGAGTCTGTAGCTATCTCAAACGTTCCGATCTGAACGTATTTGAAATAATTCCAAAAAAGCCCGCTACCAAGAACATATTTGTTGATGGTCTCGAATTTGATGCAATCTCGAAGAATTTGGCCGCAAACTAGCCCCGCCTCCTGCAATTCCGGGCCTCTGATGAGATTATTCAAGATATCGGGCTTACTCAACAAATAGTCCACAGTGGGGGATCTGGTTCCGATTCGTCGGCGTAAAAGCGTCGAGAACAATATGAGAACGTCCTTTCTGGAGTCGAAATCTAGACTGCGCAAGTTGATGATCAACAAATACAAACAATCGGATTGGTATACCTCTTGTGCTAATAGGGCTATTTGGTCCGGAGAGGGATCGATCTCATCATCGCCATGTAATATGATCTTTGTTTGTTTCAACAATCGCGCCACTTCATCCTGGGTCTATGGTGTTAATACTGCAGCGAATACCGCGCTCCATGATCTACTCACTCGTTTCTTATCGCTGGTGAGCTCGAGTTTGGCAACTTGTTCATTCAATGCTCTGATGACCTCGGGCGGAGTCTTTGGGTTCCGTTTAAAGAGAAAGGCCATTGGATGTGGGGATTGGACGGGAAATTATGCCGATTCTTCGCTTCTTTACGCTTTTATGTACAATTGCCGTGATACGACCCAAAGACACAGAGATCAAATGTGTTGTTATATATAGATAGATGGGTTTGCGTGTTTTGGGCGATGCACACTGGGGGAACAAGGGATTTCGAAGGGGGGACCCTTGACAGGACCAATGAAGAGATTTATTTTTGAACTGAGTTTATTATCTATTTTCATCTCGTGAAATTTTGATCGTGTCGTCTCTATCTTCTCCAATCGTCGCAGCACTACACAAGATAATCTATACCATTTCTATTTTTACATCATTATACATGCTTATGCAATAACCTTTGACCAGTCACTCTCCTCGATACCGTATTGGATGTCGGCAATCCATTCGCTGACTTGTTTGGTCAAAGCACCGAATTGTTGACCTTCCAATAATGGAACATTGATATCGTTACCTCTCCATCCGATCTCCTTGATTGGAGAAACAACGGCTGCGGTACCAGCACCGAAGGCCTCGACCAATTCGCCCTTGGCGGCTCTTTCCTCGACCTCGTAGATGGTGCAATATCTTTCGTTGACCTCCCATTCTTCCTTTGGCAATCTCTCTCTGGCCAAGGCCAAGATGGAGTCTCTGGTGACACCCTCCAAGATGGTACCGTCCAATGGAGCGGTGACCAACTCCTTCTTGCCGGTTGCGGAGTCCTTGAACACGAAGAAGGCGTTCATGGTTCCGACTTCGGTGATCTTACCTTCCTCACCGAATAACCACAAGTTTTGTTGGTATCCTCTCTTGGCGGCCTCTAGTTGGGGCTTGATGCATGGGGCGTAATTGGCACCCAACTTTCTGTTACCAACACCACCTGGCCAGGCTCTGGTGGCATAATCTGTGGCCTCCAACTTGACGGCCTTGAATCCGGTTGGGTAATATGGACCAACTGGAGAACAAATGACGTACAACAAGGCTCTGTCCGGAGTACCGACACCCAAGCCCGAGGTGGTACCAATCATGGTTGGACGGAGATACAATGAGTAACCGTGGCCCTCTGGAATGAAGGACTTGTCCACCTTGATCAATTCACCGATCAATTTGGTCAATTCGGCACCGTCGAAGTTTGGCAAACAGATTCTCTCGGCTGATAAGTTCATTCTCTCCATGTTCTTGTCGGCTCTGAAGATTCTGATGTTATCCTGGGCGTCTCTGTAGGCCTTCATTCCCTCGAACAACTCGAAGGAGTAATGGAAAACACAGGCCGAGGGGTCCAAGGACAAGTTCTGGTATGGCTTGATCTCTGGAGCATCCCAACCGTTGGCAGCGGTCCATTCGATGGTCAACATGTGGTCGGTGAAACTCTGGCCGAAGATTAATTTCTCATTTGGCAACTTGTCCTTAGGGGCCGAGGTCTTGGTGATCTTGACCCTGGAGGCATCCAAGACTGCTAAGTTGGTGGACATGTTTCTCAAGAAGCTACGGGTGTTAGTAGAGGCTCTCAAACTCTTCAAGCTGTGGTTCTTCAAGCTGTTGAACAATTGCATGATGACTATGTGTGTTTGTTATATATGTGCAATACGTGCTAGCCGCTGTATGTATATATATTCGCGCTGTCCGTATGACTCGAGATAATAGTCACCCTGACACCACAATGCAGAACCACTCACCTTGTTATGTACTACGACCCTAAACAGTAATCGTTATCTAATTCCTCGTCGTAGTTGGGTCGAGGAAAATTTTCACTGTGTACGAGGGGAGCAGCAGCAGATCCGGCCTCGATTGTGCAGATATGGGTCTATATATGTAGAGAAGGAATTTTCTCCGTCTATAGCCAGCTGGTGGTGGGATTGCAAGAGAATGTGAGGACGTGAACGGTTCCAGAAGAGTGTCGGTTTGAGCATAGTCCCAAGATAGAACGATTCATAGTTGGTTGGATAGAAGCCACTTCTCCGGTATAGGAGATGCGACGGTTAATTATCGCCGATGTTAACCGATCCACCACATTGAGACGAGCTGTGGATAAACGGCTCCGCGGTGTTCGTTCGACTGAAATGGTCTTTAATCGTTTATCGCCATTTTCGTTCTCTTTCACATTCAAACAAAACTCATCTCTAGACCAAACTCAGCTCTAGACCAAACCCATCTCTAGACCAAACCCATCTCTAAACCTTAATACCGTCTATAGCCGTAATTGTAGAAGTCTGATTTTGTCACGTGATACGTTTCGGCCCGTATTTTTTTTGGTTGCAAATTACTCATTAATCCCATCAAATGGATAATAAATAAATAGAATGAGCAGTCCTAAACAGGTTTTAAGAACAAAGATCAAGGATGTGTTGAAACAAGTATCGTCAAATACCATCGAAACGCAATCGGCCCATGTTCTTGAGTCATTGATCAAACTTCCACAATATCGGGGTGCCAAAAAGATAGCCGTGTTCATGAACATGCCCGATAGCGAGATCCAGACATTGGATATAATCCAGAGGTGTTTCTCGGATAATAAGCGGGTGTTTTTGCCGAAATGCTGTTCTCTTCGAAATAAGCCCGACGTCCCCAAGACCTTTGACACCCAGAGGAGTTATCTAGAGATGCTTGAAATGGCAGACTTCCAAGCGGTTTTGGACCTCCAACCACAGGGAAAATACAAGCTCCTAGAACCGACCGCAGGCAGAAATGCGCTCGAGGAAGACGGGTTGGATATGATCATTTTGCCGGGTGTAGCTTTCACTAGAAATTTAGAGAGAATGGGACATGGAGCCGGATTCTATGACGATTACATCTCGAGACATATGATGCTTTTAGCTAAAACCCCGTTCCTTTTGGCTATTGGGTTGAAAGAGCAATTAGTAGACTCGATCCCCAATGAAAGTCACGATAAGAAAGTGAATGCGGTGGTCATTGACGGAGAGGTGATAATATAAGCTACATCCAAATCATTACCATTCCGTTAATCGCAAACCAAACAATCGTTAAAAAGAAATAAAACAAAAATTACCATAACGACCATCTCTTCTTAGTAAGAACCTCGACAACCCCAGATTTAGGTAACTCTAAAACAGTCTCACCCTTGACCAAAGGCGCATTTTTGATGGAATGGACCAATCCTTCCATCAAAACATGGCCTTCGTCATCCAATCTGGCCTTCGTCATCACCACGACAAAATTGTCCGCCAAAGTAGGAGCCTTGTAAGATAACGACAATCCAACGGATCTGATGGAATGTTTATCCTTGTCATAGAGCAAACTGGCCACCTTTTTGAAGTTTTCGTCCAAAATAGTGGCCAAGATTCCACCATGGACTAAGAACGGATAGCCACATAATCTCTTCCCCACATGGATGATTGTGACCGACTCGTGATTCTTCTTGTTTACGAATAAAACCGGTTTTATGGCAAATCCACCGGGAACCGTGAGGGTTCCGCTCATGGAGCTCTCGATTATGGACGAATCGATGTCTTCCCACGCCCTGTAAGACTCGAATTCGGGATTCTCGGATAATTTCTTGTAAAGATCCAATTCCGTCAATCTTGTTTCTATTTTCTCGATATATTTCTCGGCCTGGGGGGTGTTTGGCTCCGGCAATCTCTCGGTCACCAACTCGTACAAGGTGAAAAGCGGCACGAATTTGGCGGTCAAAGCACCAATGGCCAACGAGGCCGCGTAGAATTTCCAATGCGATCTGGACTTCTGTTTGGAATGTTTGTTGGAATCGTCGTTATCGTTTGGAGCTGGGGTGGGAGCAACGGGGGCCGCGCCATTCGTGGGGGTCGTGGAATAAAAGCTCTTGAGGATCTGGCCTCTGAGAGGAACTCGCTTTACAATTGGACGCAACATTTAAGGAAAATCCTGCTTAATCCACTTAATTGGCTCGTTATTATTGATCTATATCACGGACCCATCAAGCTCATCATGGCATGGGGATGGTTCAGACACATGTGTTCTGGATTAGGAATCATATCGCTTTTTATTTCTATTGGATTGGTAATATAGACCGTATTGCCATTGTCTGACGGAAACGTACATACACGAAATTTAAACGAGATTCAAACAATGGGCTCAAGGGACCAGAATAAATGTCCTTCGTTTACATTATCTCGGGTTAAATAGAATCTGTTCGTCTACACGTCATCATGTCAATCGTCAGTTCCGTTCGACACCAACCAAGCCCCCTCTGCGTAAAACGACGGGACATCAACCTATTTTTCCCTACTGGTCCATTACATGTCTAAATGGGTTCAATTCCAAGCTTGTACGTGCTGTGCATGGTGTGCCTTATCGCAGAATACAGAGGGAAAATCTACAATTCACGCGTCGATAAAGACAAATCTCCCAGAAATGGGTGGGTCACAATCACAACACGTGTCATTTTCCCATAATCACCTCATTTCTCCTCGCTCTCTCCAGAACCACAGCCTGCCCCTTGATATATCTTCATTTCATCTCCTATCTGCTGCTTGCCACCAAAATATTCTGCAGCTTGGTACTCAGTACATCTGAGACTGCAGCTGTTACCCGGTCGCCCTTCTTCGACGCCCATGAAAAACTTGACCAGCTGTCTTCATTCAAATACACGATACGACGGGACCACAAGGTCATCCTTCAGATGTTCCGACATCTCTAATCGACCCCTATAATCCATATATCCACACATCTCGTCCCCACAACTCTCATCACCCCCATACACCGTTCACTCGCTCCCACAATATATCCCTCTCGTCCCGTGTAAGTCTCAGAACAGCAAGCTGCAATGCGTTTTTCGAACGAACTATAAATACACCTTCCATCCCGGTCCCCCAAATTTCGCGAATTCCAGCTCAGTGCAGGAGGAATTTCGTTTGGTGTCTTGAGCGTGCGGTAACCAGTGAGGCTCAAAACTTTCCAGCTATGTCGTTAGAGGAAGCAACCACACCCGTTCACACACCTACTGGTGAAATGGACCAATCCAGTGACGTGAAGTCGGAAACGGTGGATCAGATCGAGAAGCCGTTGTCCCCGCCCTTGCCGTCGCCGCAATTACCGAGCGAGGAGGCTGAACAGACCACCAATGGCAAACATTCACTCGACGACGACGATGATGACTTCGAATCCACTAAGAAGATCAAGCTCTCCGATGAAGGTGTTACGCCTGCGGATGTGGCCGCGGGAAAAATCCCAGCGCCAACCATCCCGGCCCCAAAACCCATTGTCGAGCCCGACATGGACAACCTTCCCTCGAACCCAATGCCCAAACATCAAGCCAAACACGCTCTCACATCCATAAAAGCCGTCAAGAGACTAAAAGATGCTGCTCCGTTCTTGTATCCCGTGGACATTGTCAAGTTGAACATTCCGTTCTATTACAATTACATCACAAGACCGATGGATTTGGGCACCATGGAAAAAAAGGTCACCGTCAACGCGTATCTGACGCCAGAACAATTAATAGCCGACTTCAATTTGATGGTGGCCAATTGCGCCAAGTTCAATGGCGCGGACTCGTCCATTGCCCAAATGGGAAGAAACATCCAGGCCAGTTTCGAGAAACACATGTTGAACATTCCAGCAAGAGACTTGCCTGTTGCTTCTCCCGTATCGAAGGGAAGAAGAAAGAACACCACACCTTCTGTAGTTGATCTCACGGGTGTGCCAACCATCAGACGTGAAAGCACTACCGATGGAAGACCTAAGAGAGAAATACACCCTCCAAAGCCGAAAGACATGCCATACGACACAAGACCCAGAAAGAAGAAGTTTGCTGTGGAATTGAGATATTCGCAACAAGTGATCAAGGAGTTGTTTGCTAAGAAACACGAATCGTACAGTTTTCCGTTTGTTGTTGCGGTTGATCCAATAGCTTTGGATTGTCCTACATATTTCGATATCGTCAAGGAACCAATGGATCTTGGTACCGTTCAACTGAAGTTGTCCAATAACCAATATGAGAACGGGGACGACTTCGAAAGAGATGTGAGATTAGTGTTCCAAAATTGTTATGCGTTCAATCCGGAGGGAACTCCCGTCAATATGATGGGTCATAGACTCGAGGATGTGTTCGACAAAAAATGGAGAGAAAGACCAATTGCGTCGCCAAATGTGTCGAGTGATGAGTACTCGGATGAATCTGATGGCGAGATTGACGAAAGCGCAATTGCTGACGACCCAGCCATCAAATTCTTAGAAAACCAAATAAGGAGAATGCAAACGGAATTGGAGGAGATGAAGAGAGCTGTGTTGGAGAAATATAGAAAGGAAAACAAATATAAGAGAAGAAAATCTAAGAAATCTAAGTCGTCCAAGAAATCTTCATCTTCGCATGGATTATTGCCTGCCAATTTCCATGTGACATATGAAATGAAACAAGAATTGAGTGAGAAAATTGCTGATTTGGCTGAAAAGAAGTTGAACGAGGCTATTGCCATTATCCGAGAAAATGTCGAACTACCAAACTCTTTGGAAGAAATTGAATTGGATATGGATCTGTTGGATAACAACACCTTGGTTAGATTGTATAATTTTGTTGTTAAGAAGGATAAGAGGGCCGGTAGACGTTCTTCCAGTGTGGTTGCAACCAACGGTTCAACCAAGTCGAAGAAGAAGTCGAAGACCATGACTGATGCTGAACAATCACAAGAAATAGAAAATTTGAAGAGAAAGTTGGAACAATTTGATAGAAGAGGCACCAATTCGGGATCTCCTTCCAACGGATATGGCAATGGTTCGATGAGAATGAATGAAGACTCTTCGGATGAAGATGATGACGCCAGTTCCGAAAGTTCTGAAGAGGAATAAATGGAGGGAGAATACTACACAAGCTTTTAATAGGCGTATGATTATGATGATTTTTTTGTTTTAATGGTTAAGCTCTGGGAATTTTATTAGAAATGTTTTACGTGTGAATGAAAAAGGGAGATGAGCATGTTTTACTTTGTCTATTTATAATAGTCTGTATCATAGTTACATAAAAGAATAATAAATTGGAGGATGTAGGTATAGAATCTAATAAAGTGATTTCTGATAGTATTTAACTTTATCATATTGAAAAACGTTGCAAAAGTTCGATATTGAATTAGAATCTATTATGATAATTAATAGATGAATTAGACTGATTGGTAATATTATTTATTAAGTGATAATTAGATATTATAGTGACGATATCTATTGATATTTTATTTATGAAGGAATAATACAATTTTACTACTATTTAAGTGATAATATAATTTTGCTATTGCTCATTTATTTATGAAGGAATAATACAATTTTGATATTACTATTGGAGTGATAATACAATTTTGCTATGGCTAATTTATTTATGAAGTGATAATACAATTTTGATATTACTATTTGAATGATAATACAATTTTAATATTATAAACTATATATAAAGTGCTAATTCTGTACTGATATTTTATTTATAAAGTGAATTTTGATATTGACTAAAATTAAATTTATCTTGGTTTACTTATTAATAGAGTAATTTAAATTTGCAAGGGTTCTCAACTATAAGGACACAACACCCTATTTAGCTGATAAGAGATAAAAGGTTAATTCCATTTGTGGGGAAACCTAGCTTATACCAGTTTAATGTGTGCAGGGAACGACCCATGGATTTCACCGACTGGATATGGAAACCTTTAGAGAATTCCGTATAAGGCAGTCAATTACGAGAGGACAGAGCACTGATAGGAGATGTGGTGCGATATATAGCGAATATATGTTAGAATCAAGTAATATAATCGTATTGTAGAGTAGACGGATTTGGGTCCGACAAACTTAATATTCTAAGAGGCGATGTGTCTCTGAGCTTCTGGACGGTTCCGAGGCAGAAGACCGAGACTAAACCCTGCACAACGAAGTTGATCTCGAGTCTCAACGGCACCAACAATGCGTAGAAAAACACACGGAACATTATATTAATCGAAATGGCCCGTAACCGACGCTGCCACAATGGCCCGCCCATTTTATTAAAATTTTTCCGTTGCCCTCCCATCGAGTAAATAGCGGTAACTGTCAACCTCCACGCCCTGTGAGCTGCCGAGGCCCACGGCCCGCATCTTCATGTTGGTGTTATCCAATGAAGCTTATCAGCTGCGCGATCCGATGAGAAGAGGACGCAATATATATAAAGTGTCAGGGACCGAATCAAGTAAATTTTCTCGCGCCTCAGTGTATCAAATTAACAAATTCCGCTTGTTGACGAATAATCTCTCACTTCAACGTCAATAATTGGATCCTATCATGTCGTACATAGGTTGGAATAGTAGTGAATGGAAGAAGTTCCATTTCGATTCCACTCCGCAAAAGTCCTTGAGTCTCTTGTCAGAGTTATTGAGTTCGCAAGATGTCGCTCCAATAGATAATGCTTGGATCTCCTTGGTGTCGCAGGATTATTTGTCGCATCAATGGCAAATCTTGCAATCCAAGTCCAACAAGACGGAATTACCACTTTATGGTGTTCCAGTCGCCATCAAAGACAATATCGATGTTAAATCTGTTGAAACCACCGCTGGTTGTCCATCATTTGCTTATTTACCAGAGGAAGATGCCACAACCGTCAGATTATTGAAGGAGGCAGGTGCCATCATTATCGGTAAAACCAACTTGGATCAATTTGCTACCGGCTTAGTAGGTACAAGATCTCCGTACGGAATCACCCCAAACACCTTTGATCCAAAATACGTCAGTGGTGGCTCTTCTGCCGGTTCTGCTTCGGTTGTTGGTAGAGGTATTGTTCCAATTGCCTTGGGAACTGATACCGCCGGCTCAGGAAGAGTTCCCGCCATGTTGAACAATTTGGTTGGTTTGAAGCCATCAAAGGGGGTCTTTTCTTGTTCAGGGGTTGTTCCGGCTTGTAAATCCTTGGATTGTGTCTCGATCTTTGCCTTGAACTTATCTGACGCGCAGCTAGTGTTCGAAATCTTGGCTCAACCTGACTTTGCCAACGATGGCTACTCGAGGGCCTTACCAGCTAACCCATTATTGAAGTTCCCAGCTAACCCAACCATTGGTGTCCCATCAAGCTTGTTGTTTTACGGTGAAAAATTAAACCCAAAGGTGTTCGACAGTGCTATTGAAAGTATATCCAAGATCCCTGGCGCTAAGGTTGTTTCCGTCAACATCGACCCTTTATTAGAGTTGGCCAAATATCTTTATGAAGGTGCCTGGGTCTCTGAAAGATACACTGCTATTAAAGATTTCTTGAAAACAAATCCGCCAGTGGAAACTCTCGATCCAACTGTTTCCACCATCATAAACGGTGGTGAACATATCTCTGCCGCCACTGCTTTTGACTATGAATACAAAAGACAAGCTATTTTGCAGAAGGTTAAGACTCTTTTGGCCGAAATTGATATCTTGGTTGTTCCAACCGCTCCTTTGAATCCAACTATTGCCGAAGTTCAAGCCGAACCAATCAAGGTCAATGCTAAACAAGGTACTTACACCAATTTCGTTAATTTAGCCGATATGGCGGCATTATCTATCCCTGCTGGGCTCAGAGAAGATGGCTTACCCTTCGGTATCACTTTATTGGCTGACAAGTTCACAGATTACGCCTTATTGGAATTTGCAAACCGTTTCGTTAAATCTCATTTCAAGGAACCAAGAAAGTTAGCTTCTTTAGATAAGGTCGTTGTCACTGGTGATGAAATATTAGCCAATGTTCCTAAACCAAATTTGGCAGCCTCTATCAAGTTAGCCGTTGTTGGTGCTCATTTGAGCGGTTTGCCATTAAACTGGCAATTAGAACAATGTAACGCCCTGTTATTATCTAAACCAAAGACTTCCAAGAACTATAGATTATATGCTTTACCGAAAAATGGGCCAGTTGCAAAACCTGGATTGAGAAGGGTTTCAGCTGACATTGGTGCCCAAATTCAATTGGAAGTATATGCTGTTCCAATTGAGAAATTTGGTAACTTCATTGCTATGGTACCAGAGCCATTAGGTATCGGATCGGTTGAATTGGAATCAGGTGAATGGGTCAAGTCTTTTATTTGTGAAGAAGTTGGTTATACAGCAAAGGGAACTGTTGATGTCACTGAATTTGGTGGTTGGAGAGCTTACCAACAACACTTGAAGTCTACAGAATTGACAAACAAGAAACCTTTCGAGACCGTTCTTGTTGCCAATAGAGGTGAAATTGCTGTCAGAATCATTAGAACTTTGAAAAAGATGGGTATTAAATCAGTTGCTGTGTATTCCGATCCTGATAAATATGCTCAACATGTCTTAGATGCTGATGTTGCAATTCCATTACATGGTATTTCTGCTGCTGAGACCTATATCTCTATTGATAAGATCATTAAAGCTGCTAAAGAATCTGGTGCCGAGGCGATTATTCCTGGTTATGGTTTCCTTTCTGAAAATGCTGATTTTTCTGACAAGTGTATTGCAGAAGGAATTGTTTTTGTTGGACCTTCCGGTGAAGCTATTAGAAAGTTGGGATTGAAACATTCCGCTAGAGAAATTGCTGAGAAAGCAGGTGTTCCATTAGTTCCTGGTTCAGGCTTGGTTGCAGATGCCCAAGAAGCCAAGGTGATTGCTGCTAAGTTGGAATATCCAATCATGGTCAAGTCCACTGCTGGAGGTGGTGGTATTGGTTTACAAAAGGTTGATTCTGAGGCTGATATTGAAAGAGTTTTCCAAACAGTGCAACATCAAGGTAAAGCATACTTTGGTGATTCTGGTGTTTTCTTAGAAAGATTTGTCGAAGATGCAAGACACGTTGAAGTTCAAATGTTTGGTGACGGTAATGGTAAGGCCATTGCTTTGGGTGAAAGAGATTGTTCTTTACAAAGAAGAAACCAAAAGGTTATCGAAGAAACCCCTGCCCCTAACTTACCTGAGGCTACCAGACAGAAAATGAGACAAGCAGCTGAACAATTAGGTGCTTGTATGAACTATAAATGTGCTGGTACTGTTGAATTTATTTACGACGAAAGAAGAGACGAGTTTTACTTTTTGGAAGTGAATGCAAGATTGCAAGTCGAGCACCCAATCACTGAAATGGTCACTGGTTTGGATTTAGTTGAATGGATGTTATTGATTGCTGGTGGCATGTCGCCAGACTTCAGTCAAGAAATCAAGGTTACTGGTGCTTCTATGGAAGCTCGTCTTTATGCCGAGAACCCTGTTAAAGACTTTTTACCTTCTCCTGGTCAATTGACTGAAGTCAGTTTCCCTGAATGGGCTAGAATTGATGGTTGGGTTGAGAAGGGTACCGTTATTTCTTCTGAATATGACCCAACTTTAGCCAAGATCATTGTCCATGGTAAAGATCGTGCAGATGCTTTGAAGAAGTTGAGACAAGCTCTTAATGAAACAGTTGTCCACGGTTGCGTTACCAATGTAGATTATTTGAGATCAATTGCGAACTCAGATATGTTTGCTGAAGCTAAGGTTGCTACCAAGGTGTTGGATTCCTATGATTATCATCCTACTGCCTTTGAGATCTTGAACCCAGGTGCTTACACCACTGTTCAAGACTATCCAGGTAGAGTGGGTTACTGGAGAATCGGGGTTCCACCTTCAGGTCCTATGGATGATTATGCCTTCCGTTTATCTAACAGAGTTGTTGGTAACCATGAAGCTGCTCCTGCTATTGAAATTACCCTTAACGGTCCTACCTTGTTGTTCCATCATGATGCTGTTGTTGCTGTTTCTGGTGGTGAAGCTCCTGTGTTGGTCAATGATGTTGCCAAGCCAATGTGGGCTCCTATTGAAATCAAGAGAGGTGATAAGTTATCCATCGGTAAATTGTCTACCGGTTGCAGATCCTACTTGGCTATTAGAGGTGGTATTGATGTTACTGAATATCTTGGCTCCAGATCTACATTTGCCTTAGGTAATCTTGGTGGTTATAATGGTAGAGTGTTAAAATTGGGTGACGTTTTATTCTTGGGCCAACCTGAACTTCCTGCCTGTACTTTACCAGCACCTCTTTCAGCACCTGTTACTATTCCAAAAGCTTTAGTTCCATCTTATGCCACTAAGGAATGGACTGTTGGTGTTACTTGTGGTCCACATGGTTCACCAGATTTCTTCAAAGAAGAGTCTGTTAAGGAGTTCTTCCAAGAGAAATGGAAGGTCCACTACAACTCCAATAGATTTGGTGTCAGATTAATTGGCCCAAAACCTAAATGGGCTAGACCAGATGGTGGTGAAGCAGGTTTGCATCCTTCGAATGCTCACGATTATGTCTATTCATTGGGTGCTATTAATTTCACTGGTGATGATCCTGTTATCTTGACATGTGATGGTCCATCATTGGGTGGTTTCGTCTGTGAGGCAGTTGTTGCTCATGCCGAAATGTGGAAGATTGGTCAAGTCAAGCCAGGTGATTTAATTCAATTTGTTCCTATTGCCTTTGATACTGCTCGTGAATTGAAGGCCATTCAAGACTCTCAAGTTCAGTCACTTGAAGGAATTTTACCAGTCCTCGACAATGTCTTAGAGTCTCCTGAAAACCCTATCATTGCTGTTTATGAATCTTCCGACAATTCTCCTCGTGTTGTGTACCGTCAAGCTGGTGATCGTTATATTTTAGCTGAATATGGACCTCATGTCATGGACTTGAATTTGTCTTATAGAGTCCATAGGTTGATTGAAATGGTGAAAACCCATGGAACCATTGGTATCAAGGAAATGTCTCAAGGTGTTAGGTCTGTTTTGATTGAGTTCGATCACAGTATTTCCCAAAAGGATCTTGTGAATACTTTGATTGCTTATGAAAAAGAAATTTCGTTTGTCAACCAGTGGAAGGTTCCTTCTAGAATCATCAAATTACCAATGGCTTTCGAAGATAAGAAGACCTTGGGCGCTGTCCAACGTTACCAAGAAACCATTAGATCAGAAGCACCATGGTTGCCAAATAACGTTGACTTCATTGCTAATGTTAACGGTATTGAAAGATCAACAGTTCATGATATGTTATATAGTGCCAGATTCTTGGTATTGGGTCTTGGTGATGTTTTCCTTGGTGCTCCTTGTGCGGTTCCTTTGGATCCTCGTCATAGATTCTTGGGTACTAAATATAACCCTTCAAGAACTTTCACTCCAAATGGTACTGTTGGTATTGGTGGTATGTATATGTGTATCTATACTATGGAATCACCAGGTGGTTATCAGTTAGTGGGCCGTACCATTCCAATTTGGGACAAGTTAGCATTGGGTGCACATTCCGAACAGCCATGGTTGTTAACACCATTTGACCAAGTTGAATACTATCCTGTCTCAGAAGAAGAGATTGATAAATTTTCTGAAGAGGCATCCGCTGGAAAATTCAAGGTTGAGATTGTTGAATCTGTCTTCGATCACGGTGAATACTTGAAATGGGTTGATGCCAATATTGAATCCATCAAAAAGCATCAAGACAACCAAGGTGGAGAAAAATTAGAGGAATTCAACAGATTGATCCAGATTGCGAACGAAGATTTAGCAAAGTCCTCAGGTCCAAAGATAGATGAGAATGAAAAGTTCTCGGACGATGCGGAATTGGTTTATTCTGAGTTTTCAGGTAGATTTTGGAAGCCTTTATGCCAGGTTGGTGATGTTGTTAAAACAGGCCAAGGTGTGATTGTTGTTGAAGCCATGAAGACAGAGATGGTTGTGACTGCCACTAAGGGCGGTAAGGTTGTTAAGATTGTGCATCAGAATGGTGATATGGTTGAAGCAGGAGATTTGGTGGTTGTCATTGAGTAATTAAAAAGTATACATAATAGTTTTTTCGTTTAGGATTTGAATTTGTTTATAAGGGAGAAAGACTCTCTTTGTGAGAGAGGGGAGTCTTCTTGGGTTAATCTACATTTATCGTTATTAGTTGTAGTTTTTTGGAGTGTGGGGTCAGAATGGGCGGGAGCTACAACCAGAAGACATCTAAGGGTCCATTCTTGGGCAACTAAATACACGGAGCCGCCAAACTTACACGGCAGTCTAAAGAGAGATGGTCAGTAGACAGCATAGAGTGTGGGGTTGACGTAATGGAGCACATTTCCCATAAAAGAATTTCAGTAAAATCTATTCGGCTGAAGGGTATTACAAGAACACTCGTGACCCATTTCTTATCATTGGAGCCCAGAGAACCTTTTCTCGCCAACACTAGAAACAAATTTAGAGTATTTTCTCATTAAAGTTAATGTACAGATGCGGCATCGTTGGTGGCCCATCTGTCGCCGAATCCCAAAAAGGAAACACCACTAGAAAGTACATATCCTTGCACAGAGACAGACCAAGGGCTCATAATATCGTTGTTAGACGATCAACTTAAACTTATCAGAGGTTGCATCTGCTCAGGGATATGACTAGTGTGGCGCGGCGGTAGTGGTTGCAGAAATTACCGAGTGGGAGTCAAATCAATGAAGACGATAATGTAGTGGAAGCAAAATATGGCCAAGGATTATCAATTCGTTTCCAGAGATAATTGACCACTTCCATTTGAATCTGCCGTTTCATTCGATGTGTTGCAGTCGTAGGTCGCATACCATGGATGCCTGCCTATACCTAAGCCCGACATGGCCCCGTGAATCACTTGAGTCATTGCAACGCAGAACCAGTGTGTCAATGGTTATTTCTAGATATTCCAAAGCAAAGAAGTATCAGACTGGCAAATATACAACTGTTCTTTATCATCTGTCCCTGTTTATCGTCCTGTTTAGGAAACAATGGTAACCGTCGCGCCGGGATGTGAACCTTACTTGGGTGCAGCGATAAGACAGTCCTACTTCATTGCACGGCCTTGCATCTTATCTATAGGCGTAAAATGGAACTTTATTCTCTAAAAGAAAAGATTCTCGAGAAACATATAAATATGCGTGTGGAAAACTCGACACTTGTGGTGACCAGAGAACTACAACTCAATTGACTCAAATGGACCAACAAATTCATAATAGAATCCCTCTTCCTCAAGGTGCAGGGTATGCTGTGGTGGTCGGCTTAGGATTCGTCTTTGCCATAGGTATGATGCTGACTACCTTTGCCTTGAGAAGATATAACAAGGAGATCATGACCTCGGAGGAATTCTCCACGGCTGGTAGAAGTGTCAAGACTGGTCTTATTTCTGCTGCCGTTGTTTCCTCCTGGACATGGGCTGCGACCCTTTTGACTTCTACCACCGTTTGGTAAGTGAATCCTGAATATTTCTCTGGATCTGACACTAACTCACAGCTTTAACAACGGTGTTGCTGGTCCTTTCTTCTATGCTGCAGGTGCAACATGTCAAATCATCTTGTTCGCCTTTATTTCCATCAAGGCCAAACAAATCGCACCCGCAGCACACACTTATTTGGAAATCATCAAAACCAGATATGGGCCTGTAACCCACTCTGTATATTTATTCTTTGGAATTGCTACTAATGTCTTGGTCACCGCCATGTTACTTTCTGGCGGCTCGGCAGTTGTTTCTGACTTGACAGGCATGCATCCTGTGGCAGCCTGTCTATTATTACCATTGGGTGTGGTGATTTACACCTTATTTGGTGGGATCAAGTCCACCATTTTGACTGATTATGCCCATACATGTGTATTGCTCATCATTATCTTGATTTTTTCATTTTCTGCCTTTGCTACAAATCCTGCCTTGGGGTCGCCAGGGGCAGTCTGGGACAAGTTGACCGAACTCGCCAAAACTGATCCAATTGCTGGGAACTCTGAGGGCTCATATTTGACAATGAAGTCAAGAGGTGGTGGTATTTTCTTCGTTATTAACATCGTCGGTAATTTTGGGACCGTCTTTCTTGATAATGGTTATTTCAACAAGGCCTTTGCTTCCTCTCCAGCAGCAACTTTGCCCGGTTATGTGTTGGGTGGATTGGCTTGGTTTGCTATCCCAATGTTAACTGCTACTACTATGGGATTGGCTGGTTTAGCTCTTCAAGATGATCCTTCTTGGCCAACTTACCCTTACAGATTGACAGCTCAACAAATCTCATCTGGATTAGTGTTGCCAAATACCGCCGTTGCTCTTTTAGGAAAGGGAGGAGCTGTCTGTGCCTTGCTCATGGTCTTCATGGCCTGTACTTCGGCAATGAGTGCTGAGTTGATCGCAGTCTCTACCGTTGTGTCTTACGATGTCTACAGAACCTACATCAACCCAGCAGCTACAGGTAAATCGATCATCTTTGTCTCCCATGCTGCCGTCATTGTGTTTGCTTATGTGATGGCTGGTTTCAGTATCGGGTTATATTACGCTGGTATTTCGATGGGATACCTTTACGAATTGATGGGTGTCATCATCAGTGGTGCGGTATTGCCCAGTGTGTTGAGTTTGTTATCTTCGAAGCAAAATTGGGCTGCTGCGACATTCTCTCCTATTCTTGCTCTTATCTTTTCAGTTATGTCCTGGTTAGTTTGTACAAAACTGAAGTTCGGAACAGTTAATGTTACAACTACTTTTGAAGACGATGCTATGTTAACTGGGAATGTGGTTGCCTTACTTTCGCCAATGATTTTCATTCCCGTCTTAACTTATGTTTTCAAGCCACAGAACTATGACTTCTCAATCATGAGTAAACAAATCACATTGGTTGATGAAGCTGAAGAAATTATTGAAGCAACAGAATCAAGAAAGTTCTCTCTTTCTGATCCCGAAAGGTTGTCTCCTTTGAAGTCACAAGTTAGTGAAGTTGCGCACGAGATCGCAATCGTTAATAAGATCAAGTTTGATGGAGAACAAGCCAAATTGAAGGATGCAGCCAGAAAAGCAGCTTTGATCTGTGTCACCTTGACAGTGTGCTTGCTTGTGTTATGGCCAATGCCAATGTATGGTACTGGATACGTTTTCTCTAAAAGATTTTTCATAGGTTGGGTAGTGGTGCTATTCATTTGGATCTGGTTTACTGTCTTCATGGTTATGATCTACCCCCTCTATGAAGGTCGTGAGGGTATTTACACTACTTTCAGGGGTATCTATTGGGATTTATCTGGTCAAACCTACAAATTGAGAGAATGGCAGAATGCCAACCCAGAAAAGTTGCATGTTGTTCAAAGTCAAGTGTCTGCTGAGTTGATCAATGGTGTGGAGGAACTCCCAAACATTAGCGAAGCTTTGGAAGACAAAAAATGATTGGGTTGGTTATTTATTTCTTTTTACCGATCCATGGTAGTGGATGCTTTTTATTTATCTTCGGGTAGTTATGTGTTTAACTATGAAGCTTAACTTCGATTATGTAGGCTTGTACCGCGGATACCAAACGGCTGAAATATGTCACGAATATTATGCCAAACTGGCTCATCTCCTTCCGTTGCATGAAATATTTGACAAATAACTGATTCACAAATAGGGGAAAGCAAAAAAATAATGTGAAAATTGTTAAGGCTGGCATATATACTATGTGTATGGCGGATATAAAGCGCTGCAGTACGCCTGTATCTGCCTGACATGGAGATCGATGGACATGAAGTAGCATTTGTCAACGGTGTTACATACTAGAAGTTGTTCTTTTCTTCATTGTTAGTATTATTTAATGACAACAGCAAGATCCGAGCCGATATTTTGATCCCTTATCAGCTTTATGGTGTTGTGGGATGGGTCTATCGATCTCCTGAACATGCGTCATCGCTGTTGCAATCGGCAAACTAAAGTGTTAACCGAGCACTAGAGAAATAATAAAGTGCTTAGACTGAACTTTATTTGCAACCAAGGGTTGTTGCAACCACACTGTTCCCAGACCATTTTGCACTATTAAGCACTTTATGGCCCGCTTGTCACTTGGCTATTCTGATTCCCCTGTTCAGCCGGAGTGAGCCTAACTCCGTTGTGATGGAATTCTCATGCTTATGTCGGTTTAGAGCTCACCTGCGCAAACTGGTTAGACATGATACTAACATCATATTGTCTCATTTGTCATCCGCTATATATAAACACACCAGCCCAGCTCTTCCAACAACATGTATCGCACTATAATCAAACAAGTATAAACAATGTCACAAAAAGCTGTAGTCTTCACCGGTTCCTCTATCGATGGGGAATTAGTCGAATTTAAGGATGTCCCAATTCCAACTGTTTCTGATGATGAGATCCTAGTCAAGGCCCATGCTTGGGCCTCCAACCCAACTGACTGGAAGCACATCGTTGTTGGCTGGAGTGAAAAGGGAAACATCCCAGGTTCCGACCTTTCTGGTGTTGTTGCCAAAGTCGGTGCCAATGTCGTTGGTTTCAAGGAAGGTGATTTCGTTTCCACCTTCCAACGTGGTGGTTCCACCAAGAGACCAGACACCGGTTTATTCAAGGAATATGCCATTGTTAACCCAATCACCACCTTCAAATACCCAACCTTGACTTCATCTACTGTGGAGTCTGGCCACATCGCTGAGGGTAAGGTTACCACTTTCGAAGATGCTGCTTCTATCAACTTGTCTATCTTCACTGTTGGTTTATCTGCATTTTTCTTAGGTTTCAACGATGATGTTGAAGTCCAAAAGGGTAAATCTGTTTTAATCTGGGGTGGTGCCACTGCCACAGGTATGATCGCTATTCAAGTTTTCAAGAAATTGTACGGCTTAAATGTCATCACTGTTTCCTCTCCAAAGAACCACGAATTCTTAAAGTCCCTCGGTGCCGATGCTGTTTTCGACTACCATGATGCCGATGTTATCGAACAAATCAAGAAATACGGTGGTGAATCTATCGTATACGGGTTTGACACCATTTCATCCCCAGAAACTTTCAACACCACTTACCAAGCTTTGGCTGACAAGGCCCCAGTTGTTTTCGATAACTTATTAATGTTAAACGAATCGGTTCTTACTGGTGAAAAGAAGTCAAATGTTACCTTGACCGTTGGTACTTTGGCTTACTACATCGAAGGTATTGAACATGACTTTTCTGGTCTTGTCGTTCCTCCAAACCCAGCTGTTGTTGCCAACCAAAAGAAATTCTTAGCTAAGGCTAACAAGGCTATTTTAGATGGTACCATCAAGCATGCCCCTCTCAGAAAGCTTGCCGGTGGTTTATCTGCTGTGGAAGAATCTTTCTCTTTATTGAGAAATGACAAGGTGAGTGGTGAAAAGCTTGTCTTTAGCGCTTAAAAAGGCGATAAATTGCATACAAACATATGAAAATGAAATGAATACTTACGACTATCTATTTTGTAGACTTCAGAAATATGTGAGTTACTCTTTTTTCTACCGATAACTTTGATAAACTATAATACATTCGTGTAAGGTTCTTATATATAATCACTTCCAATATCATAAATGAAGATGCAACAAATCATTTGAAGAGAATTGCTTATTACAAAGAGGACACTTT
Source organism: Nothofagozyma chilensis (assembly GCA_030573195.1). NCBI lineage: Eukaryota > Fungi > Ascomycota > Pichiomycetes > Serinales > Cephaloascaceae > Nothofagozyma > Nothofagozyma chilensis. The sequence continues at coordinate 213,058 of JAJMCV010000102.1, forward strand.
CTCAATCTTGCTGCCAATCTCTCTTGAGCACATTTGTTGCAAAAGACATGCCCACAAACTTTTATGGCTGTATCTTTGAAGTTATTTGTACACAAGGAGCATTTGGCAATGCCTCGAAGTGTCGTTAACATTGATTCATCCTCTTGCAAAAGGGCTGAGGTATTATTGCTTTTATATTTCTCCAATAAGGACTGAGTAGATTTCAAATTGGCAGCAACTTTGCTATTATTCACCTCAATGGTTTGCAATTTCTCTTTAGTAAGTGACATATCCTGTTGCATAGCCTCGAGCTTCTTCGTTTTGTCCACAATTTCTAATTTTTGCTTCTCATATTTTGATTCCAAGTCGATAAATTTAGGCTTTATCAGACGCAACTCATCATCCTTACTCGATACAACCAACTTTAGGTCATTCTCTATCTGCTTCAAATTATCCAACTTCAAAGAACTAAATTTCTCTAATTCTTTTAATTGATTCACCAATTCTGAAGACTTTCCAAGCTGTAACTTGACAGTTTTAAGTTCTTGACTCAATGCGTCTTTGGATCTCATGGCAGCAAAATACTTTTGATCAGCCTTGGCTTTCTCGACTGTTAACTTGTTGATTAATGCGTCTGTATCAGATAAGCTGGACAACTTTTTAATAGAAAGTTGGTGAGTCGATTTAAAGGCTGCTTCCAACTCTTTTATTTCAGTGCTTAATAACTGGACTTTCTTGACTAATTGCTGTTGATTCAATTCAGTTAAACTATCATCAACAGCGTCAGAGTTAGATGGAGTTTCCGATTCAAGAGAATCTATTCTATTCTTTTGTAACTGAATCAAATTCTTCAACTCGCTGATCAATTCCTTGTTCTCAGATTCAGATTTCATAATAGAAATCTTACCTAGTAACTCGTCTCTAGCAGTTCTTATTCTAGTCAAATCAGCTTCACATTTGCTTAATTGCTGTTTGAGTATATCTGTTTCTTCGGCAAGAGATTTCTCCAACGTGTCTTTAAATGAAACCCTTTCATTCTCTAACTCCTGGAGTCTAGCTGTTGATGTAACCTTGAATGTTTTTAATTCTGCGATTTCTTCCTGTAATCTTTGGTAATTGCTGCGCAAATGTGTGAAAATACTCGAGCCCTCAACTTCCCTGTCTCCCAAGTTAGCCAAAGTGAAGGCTAAATGTTCAGTCTCGTCCTTCAAGGTCCGACTTGACTTCAATTCGAGTTCTAGTTGTTTCGACAAAGTGGAATTGGTAGCGCGCAACTCTTCCAAATCGAAGTTCAACTTCTCCAACTCTTCGTTATTTACCAAGCTTTCCTCCTTCTTAATCGTACCATTACCATTTGCAACAGACCCATTGGCACCATTCTTCTCCTCAACAGAAGCAAGCTCTTCATCGTCCTCATCTTTCTTGAAACTCTCGTCAACCCTTTTCAACGATTTTGATTCCAATCTTTCCTTCTCCTTCACCAAGTCCAAGATTTCATGGTTCAAACTATCTATAGTGTCGTTCAAAAGAACAGCTTCATTTTGTAGCGATTCCTTGTCTGAAGTAACCACTGATAAATCGTTGGTCAAGCTTTCAATTTGCTCTAGTAACAGCCTCTTTTCGGGATTACTAATAGATTCTTTGTTTATGATGGGTGTTAAAACTTGTAATAGAGCTTGTCTTCTTTCATCCAACACTTTATCGGCCTCTCCTTGTTCATTTGGTAATTGAGATAACAAATCGTCCGTCACTGCCGAGGTCTTCAATCCCTTCGACAACAAAAGCTGCACAATCTGACTATACCAATTATTTAAAATGCTCAACTTCTTTTCATTGATCAGATATTTGGCTTTGAATCTATTTAATTTCCTATCTAAAAGTACCGTCTCCTTTCGGTAGAGCTTCATTTGTCTGAAAATCGCCTCCTTCTGGAAATAAACCACATCTTCCTGGGTCAACGGGCCATCCTCGCTCAACTCGTCCAAAGGTTTTCTCTTTTTGACATCGGCTTTGTCGATTACTTGTTCACTTTGTCTCTTTCTAGCTTCTTCAGCCATTTCTTCACGTTCAAGTACACACAATTAAACAGCAAAAAACCGCGTCCCGATATATGGTCTACTCAATTCAACAATCCGGCTCTACTATGCAATATATATACCACGATATAGAAGTCTAAGTTACACGTCGGAACACCTTCTGTGTTTTGGAGCCGTCTTTTTTTTTCTTTTATTTTTTTGATTTTTCCACTTTTCAGATTCGGTGTTGGCCGGGTAACAAGCGTTATCTAGGTGATGGTGCCCATATTGGAGGAATTTGTGGGGAATCCGGGGTAAATATGGTAGATTTTGGACGATTAGACAAATATAAGGGATTTGCGCATCTAATGACACATTTAGTTTGGAATTTTTTACAATGACGAGTCTCTTGCTATGTTCGAGTAATTGTACGAGAAATCATCTCAGAACCACACATAAAAGGCCATGATATATGTGAAAAAAAATTTTTCATGACGAGGGCAATCGACACACTTGATATTTATCGAATTTCCATGAATTTGCTTTTTTCAAACTCCCATTACTTAGTTTTCTAGGAAGAGAAGAAATTTTATTGTACGAAGGGTGTGTGTTGGCCAAACCTTTGATGGCGAAAACGTGATCTGAGTGGTTAGGAGCGCTGTTATAGTATATACTCTCTCTACTCTCAGAAGAACACTACAACAAATAATATTAAGGATTAATTTAAATAAATAATTGATTAGTAGAATATCCTATGCAACCTCAATCTTGTCCACTCTTTCATAATACAACATATAAACCGCCTGCCTCTCGTTCAACACCTCGTCTTTTGTCACCTCCGTCACCTTGGAGTCGCTGATTCTCCAATATGGGTATTTTGCCACGGTTGCAATCTTCTTGAGTTTTGGAGTCTCGCCATTTGCACTTGGTAATGCAGATTCCACCTGTTTACGCATGTCTGGCGAAGTGCTCACATTGTTCATCCATTTGGTGGGGTCTTGTGTAGTCACAGATGGACGTCTATTCACCATGGATGATAATCTCTTTCTTATTCCCAACGAACTTGAGCCGACAGATGCAGTTTCGCTGAGAATGGACTCGTCTTCAGATGGCGAGAATGGGTCCGAAGCATCAGACATATGTGAGGAACGACGTGTCATTCTAACACTACTCAGTCTGCTCTTTCTTGGCTTACTCGTCACACTTCCAGCATCTTCCGTTGTTTCGTGTTCCGTTGTTTCATGTTCCTTCACTGTTTGCATGACCGGGGCTTCAAGCTCTTCATCCAAATGGATCTCCGGGAATAACTTGAAGTAATTTCCATCTTTGTCCTTGACAAACAACGGTTTCTTCTTGTAGCATTCATAATGTCCCTGACTATGGGACCCTTGATGTCTGATCATTGCTCTTAATTTGTATTTATAGTTGTTCCCATCGGAAAACTTGAAATTCTTGAACGATTCCTTGATCATTTCCATCTGTTTGGCCGATATCCCAGAAGAGGCAGCAATGTCGCTCATTTCCAATTCGGAGTCGGTGTCCGTTTCGTTCAAGGGGCTCTTTTCTGCCTCTTCCGCCAAATTGTCCTCCGTGTCGTCATCATTATTCTCATCTTCAGGAACCTCCTGTTCCTCTTCGATATCGTCCACATCATTGGTCAACACCTTACTGTCGATGTGGATGTAGGCCTCGTTGATCTTCTGTAATTTGCTGTTCACATTCTCGTCAATTGTTATGTTCAATTGCTCTTCGAACCTGATGAAACACGAATTTCTACTAACCCCGACACCATTGAACATGGATCTGGATAAATGCAATCCCATCACTTTGGGCGGTTTTAAAATGCTGTTACTTTTTAACACATTGGATGTGATGTCTTTCAGACTAAATGACTTTTTGTTGTATGATTTGACATAACTTTCTAATTGTTCCGGTAAATCGTCGTTAATAAATAATTTGTCGCTATTGTTCATGTCCTTCAATTTCTCCAAGATCTCTCTTTCCTCGTCCTCCACCGGTTCGTCCAACAATTGCTCGTATTCCAATATCCTGGAAATGCGACATTTGAGACATTGGTAGCCCTCAATGACCTCCGATTGGTTATCAATCATCATATCTGTCAAAAGAGCCTGCGATTTCTCCGGAGTCGGCAACGATAGCATCAAGAACGGAGCAAAAATGGGCTTCGATTTGTATTGACAGCTGAGACATGTCAATTGGGTTGCCGTCAACCCAGAAAATGGGAAGTCGGGTATCTGTATATGGGGGATATCTGAGCCATCAATAACCGTTATGTCCTGATCCTCCGGATCAAGGAGCTTCGAGTAATTTCTCCGAAGCTTGAGATTCTCGTTCTCCAACGCCTCGAAGATGAGTTGGGTGAGCTCTTGCGCATCGTGTTGGGATCTCGAGATCCTGGCGTTGAATATTCTCTCCAACACGTGAAGAAACGTCCACACCGAGATGGTGTTGGACGATAATCTCGTTTCCTGTATCTCCTTGATGATGGTGGCCAACGCGATATGCAACGGGATATCCTTCAATAAATCCTTGGATGTCGCAAACGATTCCGAGTGGCGTTTGTCCAATTTGGCGTAATTGCGGAAATCACGTATTATTTCGTTCAAATAATCGTTGAAGCCAGGCAAGGCACTCAACGCCTGTATGGAGGTGTTGGCAAAACAGTCGTTTCTCATGTTAATGAGTCCCGTGGTGTATCTGTCCGGTCTTTTGGTAAACATTTTGCTCTGGTTGATGAACGGTAAAGAGGGCGTTATCACGTACAATCCAGTGATTATAATACAACTATAAAGAAAAAGTTTATTTTTCTCACCCGCCGTCAATCGTCTATATCCGAGGAGCCAATGTTCTATCAAGCCGTGGTGTGCAACAGGAGAAGCTGAGGGTTGGCGTGGGATGAGAGACCGAAGTTGTTGGATCAACTGTTCGCTCATAGAATTTTCTTCTGATGCCAGATACATTTGCCGCCAGTTTCTCCATCTCTATCTTCTTATGACGTCGCAGTAGGTGGAGGAGGAACAGATCCGAGTCTGCCCAATGTGGCTTCTTCCCCGGACTTTCCCTGACAAGGAGGGGCAACGGATCCAACTAGTGCAACGGTTATATGAAACTAGCGAGCTTGACTTATGGGGTGTGTCGAACGTTGCTATGCATTATCTTTATGACAAGCCGGAGGTGATGTCTTGGTATTTACGACATTCTCGCGTCTTTCTTCGCCTCTCGACGCCATTCTGGCATCTTGTACGGAGTGGGGTAGAGCATTCTCCAGCAGCAGGGTGCTGTTCTACAAGAGATTCGTCGATGGCGGGGTTGGGGGAAGGAGCTGTTTAATGGCGTTTCGTTGGCCAAATTCAACATCTTTATATTATTTTATCGATTTTTTCCCAATTAATTATCTCTCAAATCTTTTTTTCCTCTGTGATCAAATCGGAGTCTTTATTCTGTTCGTGCCCCAACCATTCATCAAAAGAATACATCAACGAAGAAACGATCATACAAAGAAGTTGATGAAATAATAGAGAGAAAAGTTATTATAAAGGATGTTTCCGTCACAAAATTCGTTCCAAAGAGCATCGGGCTCTTTAAAGCCACCGGGAGGCCCAGGCCCCTTGAGTGTGGCGGCCCAACAACGTAGAAAAGTCATCTTACAACCAGGCCATTCACCTCTAGATTGGGCCAATCTCTCTAATTCTGGCAAGGATCTCAGAGGAATATCTAGTTCTGATTTCCCGCTCAAAGTGGACAAATCCTTGCTACAAAAACACAATAAAATAGACGATTGTTGGATGAATATCAGCGGAAAGGTGTACAATATCACTCCCTACGTAAAGTTCCATCCCGGTGGTGTTGAAGAGATCATGAAGGGGGCTGGAAGAGATGGAACTGCATTATTTAGAAAATACCACAATTGGGTCAATGTGGACAAGATGTTGGAGAACTGTTTGGTTGGGTTGTACGTTGGGTAGAATTAGAAATGGGTAGAAGTAGAAAAAATTTAGTAAATCGTACGATATATACCATCGGCTCGAAACGGCTCGAAACAGCTAGTGTTCGCGTCCTATCCATACAATAATGGATCTAATATTCACCTAGTTCTGTAACTGCCCGATTAGGAACGTCCTAACGCCCACACATCATCGCATATTCTGCTACCGTCAATCGCGGCACTCATTTACTGAAGCCAGTGTTAGGCACCAGAGGTCCAGCCGATGCCATCTCAACTGTTTGAGATAGTGGATGCGCTAGACAGGAAGTGGGAACGAGCCAATCAACGCTGGTCATAGCCGTGATTGCCTGTTTGGGACGGTGCATGCGAGATATCGTTAGCGGAGTTCCCTAATATGTGCTATCGATATGGAAATTCATTTACGGTAGCGATGGACAGATTGTTGCACAGAGAAACATGATATATAAGTGTGGTGTCGCCCGTATCCTTTTGGCTGCAAACTTTATTCTTTAGATCGAATAGACATAGATACTTGCATCTACACCTCCATCATGGCTCCATTACACCCATTTGATCCCATTCAAGACGCCGAACTCAGATTGGCCTCCAAATTAGTCAAGGATTCTTATCCTGCTTCCGCTGATGTTCATTTCATCCAGATCGACAGATTGGACCCTCCAAAGAAGGACATGATCAAGTATTTGGAATTGGAAAAATACACCTCCGATGTCTCCAAGTTACCAAGAATCTCCAGAGTTGTCTACGTCTACTATTACACCGAAAACGGTGCCAAGTTCCACAAGGCCTTGGTCAACGTCACCGTTGGCCATGTTATCACCAAGGTCACTTTGCCAGAAGGTGTCATTGGTCCATTATTACCAGATGATGTTGTCGAATTGGAAGATTTCTGTAACACCCATCCAGCTGTGTTGGCCGAGATCGAAAAGTTGAAGTTGCCAGGACATGTTCAAATCAGAAATGATCCATGGATCTATGGTACCGACGACCCCAACGAAAAGAGACCGTTGATTCAATTCTACATGTATCTTATCGGTGCCAATGGCCACTCTGAATCCAACCATTACTCGTTGCCATTGAAGTTCTCCCCAGTCTTCGAAGCCTTCACCAAGAAATTCGTCAGAATGGACTTCTTACCAGGCGGTTTCGACGAGACCACCACTCCAACCATGCCATGGAGAGTTGTTGAACCAGTCGAATACCACCCGGAATTGAACGGCGAGAAGATCTTGAGAGACGTCAAGCCTTTGATTATCTCCCAACCAGAAGGTCCTTCCTTCTCCGTCGAAGGTACCTTGGTCAAATGGCAAGGGTGGGAATTAAGAGTTGTTCCAAACTCCAGAGAAGGTTTTGCTTTGTATAACGCCTCCTTCAAGGGCAGACAAGTGTTCTACAGATTGGCCTTGAGTGAGATGACCGTTCCTTACGGTGATCCAAGAGCTCCATACCACAGAAAGCAGGCTTTCGACTTGGGTGACTGTGGTTTCGGTGTTAACGCCAACCATTTGGCCTTGGGTTGCGATTGTTTGGGAGTCATTAAGTACTTCGACACCGTCACCTGTGACAAGACTGGTTCTCCAAATCTCATCCCAAACACTGTTTGTATGCACGAACAAGACAACGGTTTGTTGTACAAGCACGTCAACTACAGAAACAACAACGCTGTTGTTGCTAGAAGAAGAGAGTTCATTGTGCAAACCATTGCTACCGTCGCTAACTACGAGTACATCGTTAACATCAAGTTCATCACCGATGGTTCCGTTCACATCGAAGTCAGAGCCACTGGTATCTTGTCCACCATGCCAATCGACGAAAATGTCTCCGTTCCATGGGGTACCAACGTCGGTCCAGGTGTCATGGCCGCTTACCATCAACATTTGTTGTCTTTCAGAATTGATCCTGCTATCGATGGCCACAAGAACACTGTTGTTTACGACGATGTCAAGCCAATGGAAGAAGGTACTACTTTGAACCCATACGGTGTTGGTTTCACCACCGAGAGATCGTTCGTCAACAAGTCCGGTTACATTGACCAATCTCCATTCACCAACAGGGCTTACAAGATCATTAACGAAAATGTCTTGAACCCAACCACCCAAAAGCCAGTTGGTTACAAGATCGAAATGCCAGCCAGACAAATGATTTTGGGATCCAAGAACTCCTTCAACGTCAAGAGAGCGGCTTTCGCTACCCAACAAGTGTGGGTCACCAAGTACAGAGATGGTGAATTATACGCCGCTGGTGAATTCACCAACCAATCTCAAAACGATACCGGTTTAGGTGTCTGGGCCAACGGTGACGATGATGTCAGAAACGACGATATTGTTGTTTGGGCCACCTTGGGTTTCACCCACATTCCAAGACCGGAAGATTTCCCAGTCATGCCAGTCGAAATCCACACCATTGCTTTACATCCATTCAATTTCTTTGAGAGAAACCCGGCATTGGACATTCCGCAATCCAGTAACACTTTCAACAAATCTGTTTTAGTTGGGGACTCGGCTCCAGCCAAGCCATGTTGCAAGACTGTCTTGTAAGCTAGAATTAGATAGAGATTTATGTGCGAAGATAATTGGGAGGTTTTGTTTATAGTTAATTGATTCGGATTATGGACGATGTAGCATTGGAGGAGATGTGTCGATGGCTTAGTATCGATGCATCCACGAGTTGTGGGGTAGAACGGGACCAACATTAGAATTAATGAATATGTTTCGTATATTGTTATAATAACCAATTCATTATTAAATTATAAAACAGAATATCCTCGCTATAGTGGTGCCAGGGATAACTTGGTTCGCGACACATCTCCGCATTTAAACACCGAACATCGAATCATCCATCTTATCAATTCTATGATTCAGCAGCAATGAGGTTGCTTGAATTACCCTATGAATTGCTCGAGCTAATAATACAAAGCTTGGATTCTCCTTCGTGTTATAATGTGCAATTTTCCAACAAACTTCTCCATGTCGTGGCGCGTCCCCATCTATATAGCGATATCTTGATCTATCGCGGAAAGTTGGTCTCCAACGAGGATCATAGATCATGTATCAGTTTCCAGGCAAACAATTTCAAACAATTGGAGAAACTTCTCGATTCCATCAGACATAATCCCGTTTTGCTCCGCTACATCAGGAAGATTTATTGGTTCGGTAAGGAGATCGGTGATTGTCATGACCAAATAGCATTGAATATGATCTATCAAGTGTGGGTGCAGAACCAAAACATCCATTTCACCTCCTTTGGCAAATTAATCGATTACGAGGAGGAATTGAGTTGGCGTTGCGAGTTCTTGAATAATCCATTGGAATGCACGGATGATGTGTATAGGACGTTGAAGATCCTCAATGTCACCCATCAAGAGGTTATTCCCTTTTTGAAGAATACCATTAAACAGAAATTGCGACTCACAACTCTACGTATACATCTCTATCATCGCAGACGGTTCCAGAAGTTGGATCTAGATCTAATCCGGATCATCACGGAGTTGGACAACTTGAAAGACTTGACTATCAGTTTGGGATGCGAGGATTTCGATAATAATGGCAGTTGTAAATGTTGTATCGAGCTTATCAGGGACATTTTTGTTCATGCGAAAAATCTAGAATCGTTGGCGATTGAGTCGGAATTGGCGATTGGATGTTTTGAGTTTAATGATTTCTTGTCAACCATCGAGATAACAAGACCAAAATTGAGACAATTCGATCTAGCGAAGGGAATAACCATCAAATTTGAGTTCCCTCTACATGAATCTACGAAACTGAATCACAAATGGAGATGGATAATTTACTTCCAGGAGTTCTTTCATAACATGAGTAGATTGTTTCCGAATCTTGAGCGGTTCAGAGTTGATTCTTTCATACCCATAAGCGATACGAATCCGTTGGAACAGAGGATGGTGAAATTCTTCAAATATGAGTGTGATTGCCAACAATGTTTCAAGGCCAGGAGGAAAATGGCGAGAATCAGCGACTTTGGGATCAAGAATTATTGTGGTTGCAACAAGACACTCACTGCTTCATGTGACAGATGCGAACAAGCCTCGGTGTTGTCCATCTATCAGGTGGTACTCTATAATCTCCAGTTGCATTCCAATTTGCCTTTGGAGTTCAAGATGAATTGTAAGTTGGAAAGTATCAATTTACACGAGATATTCAATCATAATCTCAAGCTAAACATGATCACGAGCCGGAACAGATACCAGAAAACGTGTGGATGCAACCAAATCAACGCCAACGAAGATTTCTTGGCCTTGATAGGGCTAATCGAGCATTCATTGAATAGCATTGCCGTGAACATGGGAGAGTGTTTTGAGCATTTGGAGATGATCGCATTGAATGGGGTTGTTTGGAAAGTGAAGAGAGACACAGGAATTGCGATATATGACGATTATTTTTAGGGCTTGGGTAGGGACATATGGTGTTGATTTATGAAATAAGGATATTAATTATAAGTGCATGTAGAGCTTAACAGATTACATCGTCTCTACAGATTTCGCGAAAACACATAATAATACCGAACACTTCGTTATCACAAACACTTCATTATCACAAACACTTCATTATCGCAGATACTTCATTATCGCAAATACTTCATAATCATCATTTCCTTTTTTAATTCCTTCCTAACACCGCTTGCTCGTCTTGGCCGCCCGTGCATCAACCAACGCAGCTTCATCACAATTCACTGATACCGCTGGATAATGACCGATCCAGCGATTTCAGCTCGAACAAACAAGCAGACCTCAGCCAATAATTGGTTGTGTCGACATTTTACATTCATCTGTTATAGACACTTATTCATATCCAGCACCTTTTGCCAAATATAAAGATGAGTTCGGAAAGATCCAGTGGCATGTTAAGAAAGTACAAGATAGTGTTTCTTGGCGAACAAGGTGGTAAGTAGGGTGGTTTGACGGTTGTATCGGATGGACATTAACACATTTAGTCGGTAAAACATCTTTGATCACAAGATTCATGTACGATACGTTCGATGAACAATATGCCGCTACCATCGGGATCGACTTCTTATCGAAAGTGAGTATGCTATCGGATGTTTTCTGTTATTCCTATTAACCTCCAGACCATGTATTTAGACGATAAAACAGTTAGATTACAATTGTGGGACACCGCGGGCCAAGAGCGGTTCAGATCGTTGATCCCGTCGTACATCAGAGATTCGCATGTCGCAGTAGTGGTTTACGACATAACATCTAAGAAGTCGTTCGAGTCGATCAACAAATGGATCGAGGATGCCAAGAACGAAAGGGGTGACCAGGTCATAATAGTGTTAGTGGGTAACAAGTCCGATCTTATCGACAAGAGACAGGTGACCACCGAGGAGGGGGAGAAGATTGCCAAGCTTTTAAATTGTTCTATATTCATTGAAACATCGACTAAAGCGGGCCATAATGTCAAGAATTTATTCAAGAGAATCGCACAATCGTTGCCTGAATTCAACGAATCCGAGGGTAACGGAGAAGCAAACCAGCCCGAGATGATCGATATCACCATTGATCAGAATAAAACTGATGAAGCGGGATGTCTGTGCTAGAGGAATGAATATTTTACTTGAGATGTGTAGGTGTAGAGAGTGGTGTAGAGAAGAATAATTGTAATGAGGTCGCAATGGTCTAGTAAAAATGTGAATTTCTGAGCGATCTATTGCGTTGATAAGTCTTATATGTGGATTGTAGTTTATAGATGATATATTCACCATGGGTACAGCTCTGACAATTAATGTGTGGTCCAGATAATCACTTATTTATAATTCTATAAGAATGTGACTATTCAAGGCAGATTCAAAGTAAGTCCATTTATAGATTGTAATTATCTGGATCCCAAAAACATAATAAAAGTTTAAAATGATTTCAGATGTAGTTATTTATCATTGTCTCTTTTACGGAGATGATGAAGACATCAAATGATTGCAGATGGAGTTATTTATAATTGTTTATGGGTATTTACCAATATAATTACTAACTAGGTTAATTTATATACAACAATTTATAGAGACAACACTAATTATGGGATATTTTTGGCAGAAATATAATGTCTCTATTGAATTAAACCGTGTCAGATGGTTATTTATGGGGTATCTTCTACCTAGATATAATGAAGATATTTAAAATGATTCTGGAAAAGGTAATTGTTTATAGTTTATACGAGGAAATTGAAGAGATTTAAAATGATTTCGGTGAAATTTGGTTATATTGATAGCTTCTACCAGGAGATAATGAACCAGCTAGGTTTAGTTATTCCGTCAGATATGAAGCTGGATCGAAAAGGCAGTTTATAAGTTGAATTTTCATTGATTTCAGTGAAATAAGACAGAGATGAGAGGTGTAGTGAGGTCTAATTAGTCTCTGCGAAAGTAAGTAGTTCTGAAATTTGACAAGATGGGACTGAGATGGATGGTGTACTAATTATTGAAGACATCAATTAATACCAATGCCATCTCTGTATCACAATCGAATACACAATGGAATACACAATCTACAATATTCAATCTACAGTTTACCACAAAATCTACAATCTACCACACAATCTACAATCTACCACACAATCTACCACACAATCTACCACACAATCTACCACACAATCTACCACACAATCTACCTCACAATCTACCACACAATCTACACATCTACCGCACCACCACCAATATACAACACCAGATAATTAGTTATAATCTACACAACACCGCACAATCTATATCACCACCACACAATCTACATCACCACCACAAAATCTATATCACCACCACACAACCTATATCACCACCACACAATCTATATCACCACGACACCACACACATCACCACCACCACCACACATCACAACAATCACAACCACTCATCACCGCCTTGTCCCTACGTCTGTTCCTACTTGCGCTGGCTAAACGACGTACCCACTCCCAGCACCTTGGCCCGCCAACATGATTGGCTGATGGCCCCGCAGATCGCACTACATCATTAGCTGCCATATGATGTTCCCACCAACCTCCCAATGGTGGGAAACCTGCTGCAGAACCTGCTGGCACCGATTTTGCCTCGGCAACAGGCTGTAGCCGACGCCCACTAGCTATCCAGACACTGTATGTGCGCTTATTGAGTACGTAGGCTCACACAACAGGCGTACCTCACATATCGCTACCTCCACACATCGACAAGTGTGGTAGTTTTCTCACCGTGTTGACAGTGGTGCTCCTTGCTGAGGGACGACTTGTACCTTACTAAAGCACTTTCGCCAGAAACAACTACGCGTACACCGGTGTTCGAGAGAGCATCTTTACAGCATCTTCTATAGCTACAAATATAGACCACGGCGAGCGAGGCACATACAAGGGTAACACATCGGTGTTGTCAACAGCCAGAACAGGTCGCCAAACAATACAACTAACTACACAACAGTCATTCGCTCACAACCACACACAACATGTCCACATCGCCACCCACCTCGACCTCCAAGAAGAAGTCCAAGGGAAGGATATTCCAATGCACTGGCTATCCCGATTGCAACATGAACTTCACCAGATCCGAGCATCTAGCTCGTCATATCCGCAAACACACGGGCGAAAGACCCTTCAAATGTCCCCATTGCTCGCGAAAGTTCTCGCGGTTGGACAACCTTAGACAACATAAACAGACGGTCCATGCCTACGAGAACTTTGTCATCACGTATCCTGGCGACAAGGTGAGTGTGAGAATGCGGAACGAGGAAGGCGAGGGAGACTGCGATCTGGTGATGAGCGAAGAACATGTGCTGCTCAACCAACAACCGCAACAACAACAACAGATAAACTCCAATCCCTCGACCCCCGTCACCACGAGCTTCATTTCGCCTCCAAATTCTTCATCTCCCGCCACGATCCAAATTCACCAGGGCAACTCACAACAACAACTCCCGCCGGCAAATCCCTCGTTATTGCGACCATTGCAATTTAGACCCAAAAGACATAGACCCCGGCCGCTTTCGTTGCCGCAAAACTCCAATTTCATAACAAATTCCAACCCAAACACTCCTTTATCGATGGTATCGCCTTTGAGTCCTCTATATAACCATAACCAGCCGCAATTGATCACTCCAACGAGTGCCACGTTTTCCGGCTCGAGAACGAGTCCTTATAACACGTCGTTTCCCCCCATCAACGAGGTCAACCATTACAACGGCAGCTCGAGTCCTTATATCACCGCGAGTCCGACGGTAACTCTACCTCCATTGCCTGTCAAGTTTGCTCCCAGCGACTTCAATCCAAACGCGCCCCATTCATCGACAACAGAACCTGTATTATTAGCGTCCAGACGATCGTCCACAGAAAGCAAGAGACAAGTACACGAATTGCCGGTTAATGGGCGAAGACAGTCCAACGACCTCTCAGTTCGAAGACAATCGTACGAACTTTCCAGCGGTGTGTCGCCGGTGGCCCCTGTCAATAACTCACACACCAAGAATTGGCTCACCAGTGTGCTCAACGACGGAAATGGGTCTGTGTTGGAGGATCAAAGGAACGACCATGAGCATATTAGCAAGAGAGCCACCATAGATAACCTACTAACCGATGGCGGGCCCAAAAATGAAAAGTTCAAATTGCCTTCCGTAAACAATTTGGGATTATGATGTACTACGATGGTTTGGAGTTCTTTTGTTTTCACGAGTGTTACTATTACTGCTATAATTACTACATTTACATACTATTTATGAGTGAGTTTTGTGTTTATTTCTGTTGTTTGGGTTGATTTATTTGACATAAATTATCTTTACGTTCCTTTTACAACAATCGAGAGGTTGTTTCATCTGATGTGGTTTTTTATTCATTGTATAGATAATAACATATTTATTAGACGGTGTAGCACCAAGTGAGAGAGGACGACTCGCAAGTAAAAGACATCCTTGGCTAAACATCACATTAGACCAGATGCTGCAAAGATAGCGTCTCCCTGGCACATTACTGCGGGCCAACCGCCTTCGCCAGGTCTATCACTGTAAGGAGACAAATAAGCTTCGTTTCGAAATATCGCTCAAATAATATCTGGCATTGTTATTTTGCCGTGCTATCCACTATGGTCATCTCCAAATCTGCCCGATCATGTCATTGTCTCCAAATCTGCCTCCATTGTCTTTGTCTCTATTGATTGGAGACTCCTGTCCATATTGTCTCCCCCCATCGTCACGTGTTAGTACGGGTCACCCGCCTCACGTTTCAGTTGACACACGACCTCACCCAATCACTGGGACAATCGAAAACAAAGGAGCACCTTATGACATATCAGCAGAAACAGGGCCACAGTCATCAGGGTTCTATGATTATAATATAAATCTATCAAGCGAAGAATGACATACTATTACGGGAACCGGTCCCCACCCAACGTGCCCATCAACATATCCAACCATTACAACAACGAATACTCCCCCTTGGCGAGTCAGATCTATCCCACCAATTCCAGCGCCAACAACGGTGCTAACTCCTCCTACATGTACAACAACCAGGCCACCGCCAAATACTCCACATTGATCAACAACAGCAGACTCAACCAGGCGTCGCCCATACTCGCCAGCTCGGTTTATCCCACGCCCCGTAACTCCAACGGTACCTATTCACCCCAATTCAACTCCACCTCCTTATCGTTGTCCTCGTCCTCCACAGCATCCTCCATCTTGTCGTCCTCAGCGTCCTCGTTGAACTCCAATAGATTGAAGTTCTTCAACGCAAAGGGCTTCGAATTGGAGGACGACATGGAATTCTGCCCCGATATCCAGGAAACCGCCCAACATCATCCCAAATTCAATCCATACACCTCCTCATCCTTCTCGCCGCAATCCTCTCCAAATTCGGTGAATAACTTGCCCATCAGCCCAAGCAATAAGCTTGCATCCGCCAATTCTCCAAGGGTCCATACCCCAAGGGTCAAAAAGCCCTTGGAAATCGTTAATCCTTTGACTGGTATGAGAGTGTCCTCTCCTGCCATAAAATCTTGATGTTATGTATGTGATGAAATAGGTCTGGAAGTTTGGGTTTTTATTATTTTATTGGATGACGAAATGGTGATGCGTGTTTGTTTAATTTTTTTTCAGTTCATTTCTACCATCATTGTTTTATGAGAGGTGGGTGTATCAATTGTCACATTTAAGGTCAGTTTTGTATCATGTTTATTTATGAAAATAGCGATTATTTTCGAAGCATTTAGTTATTTTATATTTTGTATGTATTAGATGTTATTATTTAGTGGGTGTAATGGAGCGAGAAGGTTTCACAGATAGGGATTATTGTTGGTTTTCTTAATCATATATCTGATGAATTTAAACTCCATCTTGTGGTTTATAATCATTCCATTTCGAGTAATTGAACATACCTCATCTTTCGAATCACAATCACTTTATATCGCAGAGACAAGTCAAACATAATCCCTCCAAATATCCTTTTACAATGTACAAACTTACCCATAAATGCCGTATATTCTAGGATATTGTACATATATTTGTGGAAGAGACCTCCAGTCTAGTTTGGTGCACTCTCGTGGCTATATCTAGCTTTCTCTTCATCCTGTCCCTTATTATGTCTACCAGCGTGATCAAAAGGCAATTCTTGGGCAATTCTAACAACATCCCAAGGTGTTCTTGGGTTAGATAGCTCAAATAACTTATCCATTTCTTCCAAAGACCTACCAGCCGTCTCTGGATAGAATACGTAAACCACAGGAAACATCACCAAGTTTATGACTGCAAAGATGGTATAAGTATAACTACCTATATTCTCAAATGCAATTGGTGTGATCATCACAACCATAAAATTAAAAGCCCAATTACCTGCCGCTATATTGTTAGTGTTTTGAGCCCATATTATCCTATCATATATACTTACTACTGAGTCCGTTGATCTGACTACGACAACGTAAAGGTGAAATTTCGGCTGGATATAACCAAGTGTTTCCAAGATACCCAACAGCAAAAAACGAATTGAAGACGAAAAGCATAACCGCGGCAGCAATGGCAGCCTTACTATCGCCATTCTTATCAGATGCCCAGGTAGTACCTGTCAAAATTGCCATTGAGAAGGATTGTCCAATTGCACCAAATAACATAAGCTTTCTTCTCCCAATAGTCTCGATTGTAAAGAAACTAATCCAACTAGCAATGAAATATTCCGTACCATTACAAGCAGCTAAAATTCTAGAATTTAAGGGACTCATACCAATATATTTTTCGAAGATAGTCCCGGCATAGTATGTGATTAAATTAATACCAGTGATTTGTTGCATTACTTGTGAGAAGAAGGCCAACATAGCTCTATGGAAGGTTTTAGTCTTGCCAAACTCAAACAATTGTCTAAGAGAGGTTGAATCTGCACCAGATTCACGTTCCAACGCTAAGGCCTCGATAATCTCGTCGACTTGTTCTTTTACCAGAGGATCCTCGATTTCAGTATCATCTAATGCTGCAAATACAGCAGCTGCCTCTTCTTTTTTCCCCTGTTTACATAGCCATCTAGGGGATTCGGGTAAGGGCAAGACAAAGGCTATTAAAACCAAGGCGAATACTGTCTGGAATGCAATTGGAAATCTAAATGAAACTTCCCCTTTCGCGAAATAAAACCCAAAGTCCACCCAATATGAAATCATGATTCCACCAGTAATCAAAGCGCCCTGCATCATCACCAAAGCACCTCTTTTTTCAGCTTTGGCACATTCAGACTGCCACATGGGAACTGTTGATGTAATAAACCCATTTCCAACACCTGTGACAATTCTGGCAACAATTAAGTGAGCAACGGTAAAGGCAGTTGTTTGCAAAATGGCTCCAATAGCCATGATAATGGCACCATAAAAGATCATCTTTCTTCTTCCTATGTAGTCACCGAAACCGAGCATTGCAACAATGGCGCCTATCAAACATCCAATTTCATACACTGCAATCGTGAATCCTTGGAGTGTGGAATTCTCGGGATGACGCCCAGTATCAATAGTGGGAAAGGCATTCGTGAAAGATGGCAAAGTCAAAAGGGAACCCATGACACCTTGATCGTATCCAAATAACAAAAACCCCATACCTGCGATGAAAGCTATACCTCTATTGAGATTTTTACCCCGTAATCCCATAAATTGCTTCTTGACCAGCTGATTTGTTTGGCTCTTAGCAGAGCTGCTGGAATTACTCGAACCTGCTGTATTTGGTGGCATAACGAATCGATTTTTGTAGACAAGAAATACGAGGACAATAAAATTTAATTAAACTACATCACATATCATGGAATCATATATTATTTATAGTGGAAGTGTTCGTACATCAAAAACCTTAACCATGACATTTTGCATGGCGAAAGTGCAACCACACAGACAAAGGGCGAGTGCATCACTTTACATTGTCAAGTCTGATGCCCTTCGGGTAGAAGATGGGGAAATAGACTATATGCAAGTCAGACTAGAAGCAGGTGAGCATTCACTTCAATTTTGCGTTTTTACGCGTTTCCAGTTAAGGAATACAGAGCACTATAGTCAACTATATGGCCTCTAACTTTTGAAATGGTTTATTTTCATGGAAATGTCCTCCTGGAATATTATGATTTATGGAGACCCCGTAAGGCGCTAGTACGGCTACAAAATATGATGTTAAGGTTTTCTGACAAACTTCAACACCTATAGTCAAAGAGGGGACCTCGGTCAAAATGTATAGAATGAAACGGCCAAATACCGCGATATTGTATCAGCCGGTTTATTCCATGCTACTCCACATAATATGATTATACGATTTTTGACATAATTTGCAGACTGGTCATCCACACAATAAATAAGGTTTATGGAAGATCTAAAAGAGGGGGATTGTCAGTTTTTGTTCCGTTTTCTAAGACAGACAGATTAAAGTGGGACAATGAATGGAAAATCGCCTTTCTCCGATACAACAGAAAGAGGTTGTATGTTGTAACTTATTATTGTAGAAAGCTTATAATGTTTTATTTTGCAACATATGCTGCATGTAGTAATAAAATGAAATTCTACGATTTTGTTTTACAAAATCTGCAGATAATAAGAGAATGATAAAAGGAGAAAAAGACCAATTACAATTATATTAAAAATATTTTTATATTAATACAATTAATGAATTAGGCATGTCGCACAATGTCGCATGGTGGTGCCAAAACTTACCCTACCGTAAAACTATCGCAAGACATCCAAGTACATATCAGATCAAATTAAGAAGTCCATTAGCGTAATAATATACAGAAATCACAAATATGGAGGACTCGGAATTAGCTGCTATTCGTGCTGCACGTTTAGCTGAACTTCAGAAAAATGCCGGTCAAGGAGGATCATCTGGAGCTCCAGACAAGTATGTAGAGGTAGAGGTTATACAAGGACCATTAACGAACCCAATAGGAAAGATGAGATGAGAAGCACAATGTTGGCTCAAATATTAGAACATGAGGCCAGAGAAAGACTCTCGAGAGTCAGAATAGTCAGACCGGATAGGGCACAAGCCGTCGAAGAATATCTTGTCAGATTGGCCAGTTCCGGACAATTAAGAAGAAAAATAGGCGAAGAAGAGTTAGTTGAGATCTTGGACGGATTAGCAAGAGACCAAAAGAAGCAAACAGACACGAAGATTGTGGTAAGTATATTTGAAGAAGAGAGAGAAGTAGACATATTAACAGGATATAGTTCAATAGACGTCAATTAGCCGGTGATAGTGAAGATGAGGATGATTTCTTTGATTAGAGATGAAAATAGTAATAATAACAAAGTAATAGTAATAGTAATGGTAATTGTAATGTATAACTTAATTATGGGTGGATCTGAAAAATGGTTACGAGCCCATTATATAGTCGTGCACAGCCCAATATCGTCCCGGTAACCGCAGATTGTATTTGTTTTGATTAAATCAAGAAAGAAGAATTAAGAACAAACAACAAGAAACACCAGAAAAAGGTTAAGGTTGAGAATAACAGAGACGACGGAGATAGGGCGATTTGTAGAATGTCGGAATCAACTAATATCAACGTCATTGTGCGGTGTAGAGGACGTAATGAACGAGAGGTGCAAGCAAAAAGCTCGATCATAGTGAATGTCCCTGATGTGACTGGATCCAATGAGGTCAGTATCAACACATCGCGAGGCTCGAGCTTGAATGACCCCAATAATTACAGAACTTACACTGTTGACGATGTATATGGCCCCAGTGCGGACCAAAAGACGCTCTTTCAAGGTGTAGCCGAGCCGTTATTCAAGCAATTTCTTCAAGGATACAATTGCACGATCTTTGCTTATGGACAGACTGGAACGGGAAAGACATATACGATGTGTGGGGACGATAAGGACATTGGAGGGACGTATTCCTCCGAGGCAGGGATCATCCCAAGGGTGCTATTTGAGTTATTTGATAGTCTTGAGTCCAAATCGGAGGATTATATAGTTAAATGTTCGTTTATGGAATTGTATAACGAGGATTTGAGAGATTTGCTTGGGGAAGACCCCAATGCTAAGCTCAAGATCTTCGAGTCCAAGAACATTACCTCGAATGCTTCTTCGAATTTTAACAACAAGAACTCTATCATTATACAGAATCTCGAGGAGGTTTATTTGAAGAGCTCACACCATGGATTGAAGGTTTTACAGAAGGGGTTGAAACTCAGAAGGGTTGCAAGCACCAGATTGAACGACACCTCTTCCAGATCCCACACTATTTTCACCCTCAATTTGTACAAAAAGCTCGAAGGGTCCGTAGAAGAATACAAGGTAGCCAAGATGAACATGGTTGATTTGGCAGGTTCGGAGAATATCAGCAGATCTGGGGCTATGAACCAACGGGCTCGAGAGGCCGGGGTCATCAACCAGAGTTTATTGACTCTTGGACGTGTGATCAACTCATTGGTGGTGGAGAACAACTCAAACACAAATCTTTCTCACATCCCTTACAGAGAATCGAAATTGACTAGGTTATTGCAAGATTCTCTTGGAGGTAGAACGAAGACAGTGTTAATCGCTACCATTTCTCCGGCAAAGGTCAACGTTGAAGAAACTTCGAGTACTTTGGAATATGCCAGTAAGGCGAAAAACATTAGAAATAAACCTCAGATTGGCAATTTGGTCACTAAAGATATCTTGGTTAAAAGTATAGCTTTAGAATTGTCCAAGTTGAAATCTGATTTGGTTGCTACAAGACAAAAGAACGGAATCTTCTTGAGCAAGGAGAACTATGATGAAATGATCAATAATAACGAGAATTACGAGACCGAGCTACTAGAGAATAAGAGGAAAATAGACTCTATGAAGAGCCAACTCGATTCCATCACCAGTAATCTCCTCTCCGAAAAGCTGAAGTCTAAGGAGTTGTCAAATCAGGCCAATGAATTGCAAAACAAGCTAGAAGAGATGAATTCTACAGTAGAAATACAACAAACAAAGGAATTGAAGTTAATCGATGATTTAAAGAGAATCGAGTCGATTGGTAAGACTTTGGAGAACACGATTCAATCACTAGAATCAAATCATGAATCTATGAGACAATTCATTATGGAGACGGTGAATAGCGGGTTAACTTGTCAAATCCAGACGCTTAGTGATATAATAGATACGAATGGCTCGAAGCTAGATAATACACAAGTTGATACAGATATAGAAGCAGTCAAGAAACAAATCGGTGTGATTGTGTCAAAACTTCAAAAATCGGCTTCCGATGCTTGTGAAAATGTGAGTAGATCACTAGTTGATCAATTCCCTAAAATAATACAAGAATTCAAAGAGTCATTAAACGGATTCAGACTGTTGACAGAAGGAGCAAAGAGTGCCATAAAGGGTCTAGATACACTCAACAAGCTGAATGAGGAGTTCTTAGGAAAGCTCGATGCCCATCTTGGTGAAGGTTATACCAATAAAATGAGGGTTTTGAGAGCCGAACAGACCAAAAATTTAGAGCAACAACAGCATGAATTTTTGGATAAGATGATGGCATTAATAAGAGAACAACAGGTTTCAGATTCTGTTGTCTTTGACAAATTGGTGAACTCTAATATCAGAATAGTCGATGAAGAACGAGCTCAATTGAATGAGCATAAATCTAGATGGAATAAAGGAATGGAGGATATTAAAGAGTCGCTTCTCCCCACAATTGCCTCGATCGGTTCTGATAGTATCAACCTTCGTCAAGATTTGAGCCAAAAACTTGACAAGACCAACCAATTGAATGAAGTCTCTAAACTATCAATTGATGGAGAACTTTCCAAGATAAACTCGTTAATCCATGAGTTGAATCCGATAGAAGGCATGAAGAGCACCGATTTGTTCAAGCATTTGAGCGCCATTCAAGGAAAATTTGCCGAGTTAAGTGAACACAATAGAGCATTGAGCAGCCAATTGACTGAGGTAAATGGAGAGTTAGGTGTAATTCAGAAAGGAAGTCGTTTGGAGGTACAGAAAACGTGGAGAGAACGCTCAAAATCACCAAGGAGGGGAGAAAGAAGTCCAACAAAGGATATTGTTAACACGCCATCTAAGATACTTTTGGCCAGTATCCAACCGTTAGGCGAACTGAACTTGGCTCCTAACAAAAAATCGATGATTCCAAGAGCATCACCAAAGAAACTTAGGGATGAATCAGACAAAGAGAATTCTGTTGAGAGTTATCCAAGAAAGAGAAAATCTACAGGAAGAAATGAGCCAAGCACCAGTAAAAGACAGACTCTTAACGGTTCTGGTTCTTTAAACAGAGATCTTTCGAGAACCCTCAAACGTGCTAGATCTTTTGCAGGAAAGAGTGGTATTTGAAGATGATTGTGGTATTTATTGTAGTATTAATGTATCATATTGTAATACAAAGGATAATAGGCGGAATTGTGTAGGAAGGAGTAAAAAGTGGCTTACATCCAGATTTATTTGTAGTCAATCTTTCTATTTATTTGATTAATTATTCAGTTCATCAGGATGGTTGCAAGTTGCAACAGCTTATCATATTGAGTTTTGCACTACCAGACAACATTGCAACCGATGATAAATGGCAGAAGAGAGAGAAAGCTAGATAATACCAGAGATAGTTAGAAGGATAACAGGCTAATTGGGATGGAATATACGGATGGTGAGTGAATTTGAATGATTGGAATATTGGAGTACATTTTTTTGGGGTCAAAATACTAATTTTTCAAGGTTTTGTTCCGATATTAGCAGTATTCTATGCTGTATTTCACCCGACTGAAGGGACAAAAGTTGTTCATCAGACTCCTCAAGGGTCAATAGTGCCGCCTGCTACAAATAGAGACACCTCTGCTTTAGAACAGCCTTTTTTTGATTTTGCTACTGTCAAGAATTATGTGATTCCGAAGCCTCAATTGTGCGACAGACTCATCACGTTCAAAATCGACCAATATCGAGTGGTTGGATATCCTGTAAATATTGTGAATTCCGATTATGCCAGAAATTCATTCAGTTTCAATTTCTGCTTCGTTTTTCCATATGACAGCGACACCACGCCATATGAGCCTGCCATCAAACGGAACGGAAAGATGTTCCGAGTGCTCGAGGAACAATCGCAGATGTTGTCCATTCTAGACTCCAGTGGAATCTTCTTCAAGAACGGAAGCGCAAGAAAGATACGTCGAGATAACGACTTGGAAAGCGACAGTGATGACGATTTACTCGAACAAACAACTACTCCTGGTCAACATAAGATCGGTCAATTGAAACTTTCTTCGATTGAATCGTTAATTCAACAAATATACCAGGATTTGAACAATTATTCCGAATGCCGGATCCCGTTGGATTCCTCCAATTCTGTGGATATCAAACTCTTTCCGATATTGGCCCCACCCACCGAGATCTCTTCTTCGGATGTTCCCATTTCTCTCGTCAAATTGACCTCCTTGGTGGATGTCAATTGGGACCCCACCATGGTCAAAATCTTGCCATACATCGATGGTATCAATTCCATCAAGAAAATCAGTCTTTTGGCCGATGCAGATTACGCCCTAACAAAACAATGTATCCAACATTTGATGCATTATAAATGTATAGTGATTTTGGACATATTCCAATTCTCCAATATTTATTCACCCACCAATTCAATTGGCTCCTTTTTGGAGGATAAGATGGCAGATGAATGTCAAGCGTATGTTGTTGCCCCCAATCCATTGAATAATTTGCCCGCCAATGCTCTGGAAGACGATATTGCGAGCTTGGGTAGTAGTGGAAGAAAAGTATCTCATTCATATAGTTCTCGAAGCTTGAACATGGATACGCGAAAAATCGAGAAAACCACTGAAGCCCGTTCTGTTTCCCATAATATCAATCCTATGGCTCATTATGTCGGATCTATTTCACCTTCCACGTCACCAACATTTTTAAAAGACGCCAAAAAATCTCATAGTAACATTTCCAGCAAGATATCGTCGGGAGAACAGATCAAGGTGCCTTCCAAATCAACCTTGTTCCATCTATATAGATCTTTGCACCATGGTCAGACAGTGAAAGAGTGGTATTTGGAACATAGAGACCAGTTACAACAAATTGATATCAGGAGATTTTTATCATTTGGTGTGTTGAGAGGGATAATTTACAGAGTGCATAGCTATCCCATCATGGAAAATGTCATGGATCGAATTGACATGGGTGATGAAGCAGCTGGTGAAAAAAAAGAGAAGAAGCTAATAAAAATCAAAGCTAAAGCCGATCAAAACAATCTTATGAACTCGGCCCATGAGGTGAAATTGAATATGAGAAGAAGGAGTGACCGAGAAAGCTTTAAATTTGAAAGAAGGAAACAAAGTTTCAACGATAATAACACCTCAAGATTGTCCCACATTAGAGCTGGAAACGATCATGCGATTGATTCCGACGGAGGCTCGTTGATAAGCGATTACACCACAGACGAGGAGCTTGAATTAGATCCCGAGTTTGAAAGAAATAAGCTAAAGGATAGACAAGAGCTCAGCATGCTAATAAGACTCTTAAAGGAGTTTCATAATTATGATACCATCTGCACAGAATTGCAAAAGCCGAGAAGTGTGGTGGAAGCTCTTGTTGACCAAGTGGGTGATAATTATTTGGTGAATAGTTAAGAAGAATACTTATTATCTACAAAAATGAACTAAATTAATAACTGTAATAAACTATTTGATAGAAAATGCAAGAGTTTGAGCCAAACCTTAACTAGTATTAGCAAACATTAACCCGGTGCTACTAATTCAATTCCACTAAAACATTTTAGACGGCTGGAAATTACGTAGTTGCACAATGGACCCTAGCCATCCTTCCCCTTATTAAATAATTGGTTTATTCATTAACTTCATATCTTTTCTCCTGCATTCTCTTATTGTCTTTTTGTTATTTTATTTTGTGTGAATCGTAAAATTGCATATACATGTGTTATCAATTACTTACCCACAGTACTTGAAAGAATGTAACTAACTAATAACCAAAATGTGAAGCTCTTGAAGAGATAATTATTTAGTAAATAGTTAAAGAAACAGTACTAATAGAATTGGGATTTTACATTAATAACGACTAAGATTTGATAAACTACAATGATTAAAAATAGTAAATTATAAAATGACTATTGGCAAGTAATCTAGTTGTAAAAAATGAACAAGCAATACTAGGATAATTTCCTTATTCAACAGGTTATGAGCCCTGACTCAGATTAGTGAGTAGATTAATTCCTAGACATTAGTAGAGTCACAGATATACTTTGTTAAAGTTATTTGTCTTTTGGCAATTCACCATGATAAAGTTGACGATTGAATCATTGGTACTCTTCTAACCGTAATACCACCTATTATATCTGAGAGGTTGTTGGCTTTCGGATCCCTCGAACGAATAACATTCACTTCCTCTCATTAAAATTAGATGTTACTCTTCTGCATTCTCTCGATATAATTTTGGTGGTTTTGATAGATCGTGAAAACTCGATTATTTGCATCATTGATACCGATGCAACCAGATCGTGAATCATTAAACTTGACGTTACCGAGAATCTCCTGATGAGATCATGGATATAAGAAGACGAGAAAATAAATAGATAAATGATTAAATGGATGTGTATAAGCTAGAGACGCCAATCGCTACCTCAATGATATTGAATTCTTTGACAGAATCAAAGAATCATTCTCCTTGACAGGGGAACAACAATACCAATAGCACCATATTAGCAACCTCCTCATTAAAAAACGCGCAATACACACATTAAAAGCAGTATAAATGTATTCTACTTACAAGGAAATAGTCCCGAATGTACACATACGATCACAAGTGAAAATAATTTGCTCAGGAAACAAACATGAGTAAAATAAACAAGGCTCGGTTAAGATGAGTAAGACTAACAAATCTCGTTGAAACAGAATTTTGTAAACAATAATCTACAAACCCAGTGTTAACAAGTTATGCCTCCAAACTCAGAAAACCGGCACCTGTTTGTAATCCTAGACATTAGTAGACCCACAGATCAATCTCGCTGATGAAGGATCATTTCCAACCGTAATACGTGATCACATCTGATTCTATGCGCGAAATCTCCTCCTCGCATCGCAGCCTTCATATTCTCTTGTGCCATCTTCCTGATATTTCTTTTATATTTTTTTTTCTTCTATAGACGGCCAGATCAGGGCAGCGAAGTTTTTATCCATCACGTGACTTTAATGGGACCATACATCTTAATGTGGTCGGGACTCCAGGAAGGCACAGAATTTGTTAGAAATTCATTTATTGTAAAAAGGGATATAGACAATAGTCAATAAATCGTTTGGTTATACATAAAGAATTATATATTAAAGATCTTCTCTCTATTGTATTACTCTAACTTCATGATCATTCTCCATTGTAATACTCTAACTTCATGATCATTCTCCATTGTATACTCTAACTTTATAATCAATCTACAAGATATACATAAATATATTCAATTTAAAATGCCTACCTTGAAAAATCCAATCCAACAGGTTATGAGCCCTGTAGAATTATAATTATGCGTCCTGAGAAGTTCTAGCTATGAATCTGGACCCGATATATAATTATCAGTCCTGATCCTAGACATTAGTAGAGTCACAAATAAATCTTATTGAAGGCATTTGTTGTTGAATCAGTGAGGTAATCACGTCAATCGGGGTGTTCAACTCTGAAGAGTTGCTGTCAGTGGATTGAGACAGGCTCGTAGCCATCACCAGATAGTGATGAATGTCGTTAGATTTGTCTTCAGCGTTTTACAAGTTAAATGGTAATTTGTAGACGAGTTGAATTCGATTCCCTTTTTCTATTCAGAATAAGCGTATTTTTTTGTCCTTATATACTATTCGTCATAACCAGCCTTCTCATTTTTTTTTCTAGTCTCTTTCTTCATCGTTCTTGTCCATTGTTAGCTCTCTTTCTCTTGTCCATTGTTCTGGCTATCTTTCCCTTTTCCGGGATTTTTCCTAATTAAGAGGTCGTCTTATCACTTCGATGACAGCAGCCAATACGGGACAGAATTGTAATAGCCGGAGGGAGAACGCTTGATAGCTATTCAATTATTGTAAAAAGGGCTATAAACAATAGTCAATAAATCTTCCGGTTAAAAATACGTATTAAAGATGATTCTCTAACTTCATAATGAATCTACAAAATATTACATGAAGATATTCAAGCTATGATACTATCCGCAAAGTGGAGCTCCAATTCATCCATATCACAGTTATGTCATCACAGAATAAGCCCTGAACTCAATCACAGAATGATATAATCTCAGGGATAGGATTCCTGGTCCTAGACATTAGTAGAGTCACAAATGCTCTTTATCATGTCTCTTTCTGATACACGTTGCGGCCTAAACAAAGTAGACAGGTAAAATAGAGTAATATTCCAAGTTAATATTATCATACATCCCTTCCAAATGCCAATTTTCTTCCGTCTTATTCCTATTATATATTCTCAATATCGGTATCACGCGGGGTAATCCGTTTCACCTCAGTTAGCGTCGTCTGGTACATCCTAACGTAGTCTAAAGGCTAGCTTAATTGGGACAGTAACACAGTAACACGATTATGTGATCAGAGCCAATATAAAGGAGAAGTCAAGAAGTGTAATTTGAGAGATAGCAACGATTTAATTAATTCTCGGGAGATTGATTTAAGTTGCCGAAAATGGTGCTCCTTGTTGGAATAAAATAACCGTAAGTAATGATCCCCGAACCATTCGGATTCCAAATCAAGTAAATAATCCTAGAGATTACTAGATTCACAGTTCAACTTGTCAAATACCCCAAAACTACAAGAAGCAGGGAGGTTCAAATGTTCAATAAATGGCTAGAGTTGTAGATAGGCGTTATAGGGTGATATACACGATCTTTCTAACGATGATATATACAATACTGATTTAAATAGAATTAGTAATCCACATAGTTCTTCAATAAAGTAGCTGATATGTCATTCAAGAAGTGCGGTATCCTCCTGGGTTTACACCCTAAAGAATATCCGATGAATCCCCACTTCCACTAGAACAACATCTTACACTAGATAACAGCAAACGACGCAAGTGATAGGAAATCATCAAAAAAAATCGCGACTGGTTTAAATGTGATAACCCGTAAAGTTCCAAATCAAACCCTGTCATAGACATTAGTAAAGTCACAAATGAAGATGTTGCTCCTTTGGTGCGTGATAGCAACTATAGAGCCCAAACATCAAAAATATATCCCTCTAAAAGCCAAATCTATTCATTCTCATTACTATGTTCAGGTTTCTTTACTCCTACTTTATAAATCACCATGGAGAAAAGTAGTAGTTTTCACTTCCGTAGCAAGTTCGGATCTGCACGTGAGAGTAATGTGACCAGAGGATATAGACAAGAGGTGTACGTCAAGGATATAAATATTGTTTAATTGTGGGGAGATTAGTTCAATTTTAGTTGTACTACAAGATGACTGTGTCATTATTTGTGGGATAAGAGCATTTTTGGGTCAAGACCGACCAATCAAGGAGCATATCAACCTCTATGACAGGAAACAAGAGATTGAGATGGTCTATAGTAGAATATCGATATTTTTATATCACTTATTGTAAGATGTCAATATTTTATCCAATTTCATGAAAATTGGAAAAAATGGAAAATTTTAATGATTCATCAATGATACCCCGAAGTACGACCGGCATTATATAACCACAACACTTTGTAAGACTTCTAACACACCACCAATACTCACCGCAATACTCACCGCAATACTCACTACATCACTACAAAACCACTACAATACTCACTACCTCACTACAAAACCACTACAACACTCATTACACCACTACGACCTCACTACACCACCACATAAAACCATCAACACCAATCAATCCCACTACTCCGAGCCGCTTCTTGCAACCGGTTTTCACACACCCACCGTGGAAAATTCTGGAGAAATCGTCCATCGTCACTTAAATTTTTCGACTCGATGAAAAGCTCAAATAATTATATGTCAGCAATTAACAAGATCTGATTAAATTAGTGAGAAAATGTTGAGAACTACACGTCCTTCTGTTAAGAAAACCGTTGCCTCATTGGCCCGTTTCTATTCCCACAAGGAATTGAAATTCGGTGTTGAAGGTAGAGCTGCCTTATTAAAGGGTGTTGAGACCTTGGCCGATGCCGTTTCCGTTACCTTAGGTCCAAAGGGTAGAAATGTGTTGATTGAACAGCCATTTGGCTCTCCAAAGATCACCAAGGATGGTGTCACTGTTGCCAAATCTGTTGTTTTACAAGACAAGTTTGAAAACTTGGGTGCCAAATTATTGCAAGAAGTTGCCTCCAAGACCAACGAGAGTGCCGGTGACGGTACCACCTCTGCCACCGTTTTGGGTAGATCCATTTTCACCGAATCCGTCAAGAACGTTGCTGCCGGTTGTAACCCAATGGACTTGAGAAGAGGTTCCCAAGCCGCCGTCGAGGCCGTCGTCGAATTCTTGCAAAAGAACAAGAAGGAAATCACCACCTCCGAGGAAATTGCCCAAGTTGCCACCATCTCCGCCAACGGAGACGTCCACATCGGTCGTTTATTGGCCTCTGCCATGGAAAAGGTCGGTAAAGAAGGTGTTATCACCGTCAAGGAAGGTAAGACCATCGAAGACGAATTGGAAGTCACCGAAGGTATGAGATTCGACAGAGGTTTCATCTCCCCATACTTCATCACCGACACCAAGTCCGGTAAGGTTGAATTCGAAAACCCATTGATTTTTTTATCGGAAAAGAAGATCTCCTCCATCCAAGATGTGTTGCCATCCTTGGAATTGTCCAACCAGATGAGAAGACCATTATTGATCATTGCCGAGGAAATCGACGGTGAGGCCTTAGCTGCTTGTATCTTGAACAAATTGAGAGGTCAAGTCCAAGTTGCTGCCGTCAAAGCCCCAGGTTTCGGTGACAACAGAAAGAACATCTTGGGTGATATCGCCATCTTATCCGGTGGTACTGTTTTCACTGAAGAATTGGATTTGAAGCCAGAAAACGCCACTGCCGAATTATTAGGTTCTGCTGGCTCTATCACCATCACCAAGGAAGACACCGTTATCTTAAACGGTGAAGGTTCCAAGGACAACATTTCCGCCAGATGCGAACAAATCAGATCTTCTGTCGATGACTCCCAAACCTCCGAATACGAAAAGGAGAAGTTACAAGAAAGATTAGCCAAGTTATCCGGTGGTGTTGCCGTGATCAGAGTTGGTGGTTCATCCGAAGTTGAAGTTGGTGAAAAGAAGGATCGTTATGACGATGCCTTAAACGCCACCAGAGCTGCCGTTCAAGAAGGTATCTTGCCAGGTGGTGGTACCGCCTTATTGAAGGCCTCCAAGGTTTTGGACTCCATCAAGACTGAAAACTTTGACCAAAAGTTGGGTGTTGACATCATCAAGTCAGCCATCACCAAGCCAGCTAGAAGAATCATCGAAAATGCCGGTCAAGAAGGTGCTGTTATTGTTGGTAAGGTGTTAGAATCCGACGACTTCAACTTGGGTTACGACTCCGCCAAGGGTGAATTCACTGATATGATTGCTGCTGGTATCATCGATCCATTCAAGGTTGTCAAGAGTGGATTAGTTGATGCTTCCGGTGTTGCTTCATTATTGGCCACTACCGAATGTGTTATTGTCGATGCACCACAAGAAAAGTCTGCTCCAGCCATGCCACCAATGGGCGGTATGCCAGGTATGGGTGGATTCTAAGGATGATATGTATTTATTTGAGTCCCTTTGTATATAGTAAAATAGGGGTTGAATTGGCGGGTGATGTAGTGATGTAGTGTAGTGTAGTTTTATGGTGTGGTGGTATAGTGTGTGTGTGTGATGTGTTTTGTGTTTTGTATGGAGGCAGATACAGCGGAGTAGGGCCGAATTAAAAGATGAAATAAACTTGAAGAGGAGCTTTGAAATGTAATTGATGCAGAATAATCCTTTCTAGAAGCAGGTTTTGATTTATAACAACACACTATAAGAGGTAGCAATAGATGCAAACAACACAATACAATATCAGATTACAGTTTACAATGATACAGTACACGGAAACTGCATACAATGCTGTAATCAGATACATCATTACAACCGGACAAACTTAGACCACCACCTACGTAACTTACTCCACAACCAATTACAACCACCAACAACCGCCAGCTACAACACACAACACACTACAACCACTTGCACCCACTTTATCCCCCACACGACATTTGCAACCACCACCACACGACCGCACCACACGACCACACACGACCACAGTGCACACACACCCCACACACACTGTGTGGCACACACCACCGCCCGCCATTACCCGCCTATCTATCCACGGTTACCCGTCACTCCCCCCATATTACCGCACACACCCTTCTGTCCTTTGTTTTTCCCAATATAAACAAACAACCGCGATCATAAGACACATCTTAATTATATTATAGAACAAATACAACATTAGCACAATGTCAGGAAAGGTTCACGGCGGTAAAGGTAAGAGCGGGGCCAAAGACGGTGGCTTCAAGTCTCAATCACACAGTGCCAGAGCGGGCTTACAGTTCCCAGTGGGTAGAATCAAGAGATTCTTGAAGAGAAACGCCCAGAACAAGGTGAGAGTGGGGGCCAAGGGTGAGTATTTGCGGGATTTATGAGTAGTAGAGCGATTATTAACCCCCTAGCCGCTATCTATTTGACGTCTGTCTTGGAATATTTGACCGCAGAGGTGTTGGAATTGGCTGGTAACGCCGCCAAGGACTTGAAGGTGAAGAGAATCACCCCTCGTCACTTGCAATTAGCCATCAGAGGTGACGAGGAGTTGGACACCTTGATCAAGGCCACCATCGCCTACGGTGGTGTGTTGCCCCACATCAACAAGGCCTTGTTGTTGAAGGTGGAGAAGAGCAAGAAGAAATAGATGGGGCATTGGCAATACGTTTGTATATTATATGGTGTTTTCGCACAATGGCTCTGTTTTTGTTTTTGGGCCCGATTGATTGGTTATGCTGGCGACAGTGTAAGTGTATTTTTAATAAATGAATTTAATATGTGGATGTACTATATACAGAACATTCTAGGAAGTTTCTGATCCCTAGGATGCCTCAATGCTCAGCTGACGGTGTCACTGTGGGGACGATATTGTCGCCCTTTGAGTCTAGCTTCAAAACGACGGGCTTCATGTTCACCGGTGGGTGGTAATCGTCCAATTTGATGTTATTTTCAATCAACTTCTTCTTGATGAACTCGATCTCATCCTGTAACGTGGAGATGTCGTCCGCAACAGCCTCTCGTCTCTCAAGGGTCTTCTTCCGTTGTCTATAGGACTCGTAGAAGATCATGGATCCGGCTACCGAGAAAATGAACCCCTCCGAAAGGAAATTGGCGCCGTTTTCTATAGCCTTGTTGTCGTTCAACGGTCTCACCTTGGCCTTGGAGTCGCCCAAGAGCTTCATTC
The DNA here is from genome assembly GCA_030573195.1 of Nothofagozyma chilensis. Classification (NCBI taxonomy): domain Eukaryota; kingdom Fungi; phylum Ascomycota; class Pichiomycetes; order Serinales; family Cephaloascaceae; genus Nothofagozyma; species Nothofagozyma chilensis. Next base: position 245,911 of record JAJMCV010000102.1, read on the forward strand.
GCAATTTGATGTCTGTTTGGTGCATTGTTTGCGCAATCCGTATACAAACCTTTCTGAACCCTGGATGTTCCTTGGCTTGTGCCCTCATGGCGGTCTATCCATTAGTTATATTGTTAGAACGTCTTCAACTCGCTACTCACGGCTATTGGCTTAGCGACGGTCCGCACCAACAAGGTGCCCAACTTAAACGCCACTCCACTCATGGCTCGATCTTTGTGGTGAAGACGGCGAATTGTTGTTGTCGCTGTTTTCACCACTCTTCTCACGCCTCCAGCCCACCACGGCTGGATCCCCAGCCGCCAGCGCCTGCCCATGGTCTTGCCCCACACACGCTGGCTGATGTCGCGAACTCGCTATTCAAGCTCCCATATCATGGAACACTCCAGAACCTCGCAGCAGTATCAGAAAAGAACAGCGGTGAGGGAACTGTGCAGTAGTGCGGTCGTCATTTAAGTCAATTGCGTCCCATTTCCCATATTTAGGCTGTTTGAATCGGAATCTGCCGAATTAATTGTCCCATTTCCTACATAGGCTGCTTGAATCGGAGTTCACCGAATTTCGTTGTTCGGATCAATTACATGTGTCTCCACATTTGAGATCATCATGGACATATCAAACCTCATAAACGGTGCAAGACCCAAATTCTTCTTGTATAGCGGCTTCTCCACCGTATTGGCGGTGTTTTCCGTTCTCCGGGCCTTCTCTATCAGACCGTCCTTCTATTCGGCCTGTATAGAATTGGCACAGGGCTTGAACGTCATCATCCTTGGTAATTGGCTTCTCGTCATGACGGTCATCATCGGAAAGGCCCTTCAGATGCTTTTATTCGGCGAATTGCGAATCATCGAGATCGAACACATCTACGACCGTGCTTGGTTCACCATTACTAATAGTCTAGTGGAGGTGGCCATGTTCCGCAGTGAACCCATGCCGTTATTGGCTGGGTTCACCCTCTTACAGGTGTTTTCCCGCGTTTTCCATTGGATTCTAGTGGATCGCATGGATTTCATCCAACAACGAGCCACTAAAGTCTCCGATATCTTCAAAAGCCACATCTTTTGGTTGGTTCTGTTCTTCATTGGCTTTGATTTCACGCTCGCCTTCGCCTTCTCTAATAAGGCCTTGAATGACTCGGCCATAGTGTATCTTCTCTTCAGTCTTGATTTCGCGCTATCGGGGATGGATTTGACCGTCTATCTCTTGAAATTGTTCTTAAATATGTACGAAATGTCGGTGTATCAGGACACCGAAGAGGAGATCTGGGAGCTGAAGACGTTCTACTCGAAAATCGTCGAGATCATCCATTCTTCGCTCAAGGTGCTCATACACGCCTTGTTATTCTACGTCTTGTTGTCGCCTTATAGAATCCCTATCCATCTTGTCAGAGGAACCTTTGTATCTATCAAGGATTTGATTAAACAACTGGTGGATTTGCGCAGATATCTCAGGGCAGCCAAGGAATTGGATACTTTATTGGCAGATGCTAACGAGGAAGACTTGGAAAGAGACAATTTATGTATCATTTGTCGCGAAGATATGACTACGGTGGGAATTCAAAAGGGATCGAGAAATTTCCCCAAGAAGTTGAATTGTGGCCATATTATCCATATCGGATGTTTGAAGGATTGGTTGGAAAGATCTCATAGCTGTCCAATGTGTAGACAACCGGTGCTCAACAATACCACCACTACAAATAGAGCCAGTCAGAGTAATGGACCACAAGCTAATGTTCCACCGGCTCCACAAGCTGATGATGGAATTCGTGTCAGAGGCTTTGATGACCCAATTGACTTGCCTGCAACGCCAACCATCCCAATCTCGGAAGAAGATGAAGCTCAAACTTCGATTCTTAGTCAGATCCCAAATAATGTCTTCAGTACCACCAGTGGAGCATCTTCCTCGTCAAATTCCACCTCTTTCCAAACTACCCCTAATCCTCCTTTACATCTGATAACATTACCTGCTTCGGCAGCGCTTCTTCCTCCTGATTGGACCCTTATTCCTTTAACAATGACCTCACAAAACGAGTATTCGGTTCATTTATCTCCTAATTCAACAGGCAGATTAAGGGTCGTGAATAAGGGCGATGAAGTTCCAGCCATTTCAAGTGTCGCCTCAGGTATAGCCAGATCCTCTGCTATAGGTAGATATCCAAATGATCATGGAGCACGTCTCGAGGAACTCGAAAAGAAAGTGTCGGATTTACAGGACCAATTAGATGAAATGAAGAAAATATTAGAAAGGAAATAAACGGGAATGGGTACGGTATCAATGGTGATTTTCTACATGCTAATACTTTTAATGTTTAAAATCTTTTAAAACTCTTGATTATGTTTAAATGAATATGATATGCTTAAAATGCAAATGCAAATGCTGATTGTACTTCTATGTAATGGAATATTGTTTTTTGATGCAATTAATCGAATTCAAAATCGAAATCCATATTGGTCGTATTATGACTCTTGGTGTGTTTCTTGTCTTCTTCTTCATCTTCTTCCTCATCTTCGGAGCCGAAATTATCAAGAATCATCTTGTCTTTGTCATTTTTGATATCTAACTGCTCATCTTCCGCGTCTTCGTCACCTTCAACTGTATCTTCAAACATCGAAGATAAATCCAATTCCGACTTAACTGGCTTCTTCTCCAGAGTATATTCCCCGTCATCGGATGAAGAGTCTTCCGGTCCATTGTCTTCTCCTTCTAACGTTCTTCTTAATTTCCGTAAATCAACATCAATGATACCATGAGGAATCTCAAACCCCAATTCTTCGCATTTGCGCAAAGTCTCAACTGCCTCGTCAAGCAATTTGGTCAAATTCTTAACAATTGCTGGATTTGAGAGATCCTGCGAGTCCACAGCCTGCGATACTTCAAGATGTCTCGACAACGCCTTGAAGAAATAGAAGATCCCATCGTTACTGAACGGAGGAATTAACAAATATTCATCCAACATGTCATTCACGGATTTCAAGTCGTTTTTCACCAATGCGCTCCACATGGAGGTGATTATATACAAAGGAGTGTGGGTCTTGGACCCCGATCTCCAAACCGGAGCACTGTAATGTTTATTTCTATATGTGACTTGCACATTAAGAGGCACGGGATAGAATCTGCTCAACCATTCAAAGAACTTGTCATCTTTAAGAACTTTGGCTAGATGATCGGACTTGGCTAGCATTCGAGCTCTCTTCTCTTTATCCGGAAGATGAATGAGTAACGGATTATGTTGCATTTCGTACTCCTCTCTCTGTCTGGTCAAGATTTCGATCCCCAAGGGCCATATCGATCTGATATCTACGTTTTTGCTTCGGATGATGCAACAGAAGATCTTATAGGCAATATTCCAATTCTTCTTGAAAATGTTGATATGTAGCAAGTTCTTGAGCATGGTCACATGATATTTGGTGAAATTGACATTATTCGACAATTGATCTAGATTGTCCTTGTCAAGATTCATCGATGTGATACTGGGAAGAACCTCTAGACCCCTTATTTGTACCGCAAATTGTGCCTTGGTCCATGCGGTGGAATTCTGGTATTCGTCAAGCATTGTGGAGTCCGAATCGTCCGAATGGAGCTCGGAAATCTCCGATTCGGCTACAACCACATGTTGTTTCTTGCTAGACTTTTTATTAATGTCTGTCTTTCTCTTCTTTGAAGACAGATTTAACTTTTGGTCGGTGGGGGAACCTTGGGTATGCCATATTTCGTACGATTCCTCAGGTTTATGTTTCTTTCGGAGTTGGTTAATATATGTCTTCGATTGCTTTTTCGCATCTAAAGCATTAAGCAGAGTCAATTCATTGGCCTTCGCTTGTTCAATGTGTTTAAGCAATAACCGTTTTAATCGCTTATGTTTATTCGTCTTTCTGGATGTTTCCACATCGATAAAGAAGTTTTCAAACATGTTATATAAGCATTCTAGGATCGGGGAGGCTTATATGAGTGTTATCTTTATTGTTTGTATATATTATAGATCAGAAATTATAAAAAAATAATAATAAAAAAAAAGATCTGTGCTTACGTGATAATCATCACAAAACTTAAAAACTTAAAAATAAAAAATTAAAAAACTAAAAACCCCACCACATCCCCCACTATTGTCCCACCATGTCCAAGGTTACTACTTGCAATTTGCAACTTGCAACTCGCACCTCCAAAACTTCCCCTGTAATGAACACCCCAATTCACCCGTGTTTCCCGTCCCTGGATTTTGTAAGCCTCTCTGCAAAAGAACGATGGCCAACACACCGAACCGTCCCATTGGCGCACAAGGTACAGGTTGCATCTGGAATAGGTAGAAGATATTTATGTTATGAACACGATGGGTCACCGCTGAAAGACGCAAATTGTCGTTAAAAAAGTGGTGTAGACATTTGGCTTGACCAGAAGTTTGCCGTGTTTGCTCCGATGGTTAAACTTTGCAATTGCGTCCTTGACGTAATATGGCTGCGAATGCTATGTTTAGGCGGCTGTTAAACTGCTACCGTCAAGCTGAAGACCACCACAACAAGCGCCAGAAACTTGGAAAAGGGTCCAAATGCTCCGATTGTGCTCTCTGAGTCTACCGGCCCGAGGAATATCCTCTGATATCACACTTCGTGCCATTGCTGCAACTTCTCACCACCTCGGGACTGGGCTTTTACGGGATCCCGACCAAAACATTCCCGCAGCTCAGCCGACATATCGCAGCTATTGACAGGAAAGGAACAAAATATTTATATGAGCTCGATCCGCAACATCACCTTGTCGCGACGTAAAGACACCCAAATTGCGAAATGTTTACCCAAATTGCGTCGGTTTTGCTGCTAATTGCTGCCATTTCCGCCTGGTCTCCTACCGATTCCTATGCTCCAGGATTGGTGAGTTGTCCCGCAAAGAGCTCCTTGGTGAGAGAAGCCCGTGGTCTTTCGGATGACGAGGCCAATTGGCTCGAGGAGAGACATAAAATCACCGATGTGAATCTTGTGGACTTTTTGACCCGTGCCAATATGACGGATTTTGATGCTGCAGACTTCATTGACGGACTCAATCGTTCCATAAACGTCGGTGTTTCGTTCTCTGGTGGTGGTTATAGAGCCATGTTATGTGGAGCTGGTCAATTCTCTGCCTTGGACAACAGAACCAACGGTTCTGCCGAGTCTGGTTTGGGTGGGTTGATGCAAGCTGCCACCTATTTGACAGGGTTATCGGGTGGTAATTGGTTGGTTGGGTCCATCATCATGAACAATTGGACCGATATCGACACCATTTTGGAGGACGGGGTCATTTGGGATTTGGACCATTCCATCATAACTCCCGGTGGAATTGATATCTTCGACACCATCAGTGTTTGGGACGACATTTCAGACGACATCGATCGTAAGAGAGATGCCGGTTTCAACATCACCTTGACTGATCCGTGGGGAAGAGCATTATCACACCAATTCTTTGCTGGATTGGATGACGCAGGTGCTGCTCTCTTATGGTCCGATCTCAGAAATTACGATGCTTTCACCAGTCATGAAATGCCGTTCCCCGTCGTTGTCAGTGATGGAAGATATCCAAATTCCGTCATTCTCAACCAAAACTCGACGGTTTTCGAAATCGGACCCTATGAATTGGGTTCGTGGGATCCTGCTTTATATGCCTTCACAGACACAAAATACTTGGGTTCCAATGTCACCGCAGGCTCTCCGAACTCCAACAGTTGTGTCGCAGGTTTTGACAATGCCGGATACATCATGGGTACCTCCTCGACCTTATTCAACCAATTTATCTTACAAATCAACACCACCGGTCTTTCTGGTGTCTTATTAGATTTGGTTGATGATTTCTTGGACGACTTGTCTGAGGATCAAGATGATATTGCTGTCTATCACCCAAATCCCTTCTATCAAACTGAATTCGGTAACTCTGACAACCTTTTGAGCTCGGATACTTTGTATTTGGTCGATGGTGGTGAAGATTTACAAAATATCCCATTAGTTCCTTTAATCCAACCAGTCAGAGAAGTTGATGTTATCTTTGCTTTTGATAACTCGGCTGATACTAACTCCAGTTGGCCAGATGGAGCTTCATTAGTTGCTACCTATGAAAGACAATTTGGATCCCAAGGTAATGGTACAGCTTTCCCATACGTTCCGGATATCAACACTTTTGTGAACAACAATTTGACCGCCAAACCAACTTTCTTTGGTTGTGATGCTTCCAACATGACCGATTTGATTGGTGAAAGTGGATTTGTCCCTCCATTGATCGTCTACATTGCTAACAGACCATTTGATTATTGGTCCAACACCAGTACTTTCAAATTGTCGTATTCCGAAGATGAAAAGAGAGGTATGATCACCAATGGATTTGAGGTGGCTTCAAGATACAACTTGACCTTGGACCCAGAATGGCCTGCCTGTGTTGGTTGTGCCATTATTAGAAGAGAACAAGAACGTCTCGGGTTGGAACAATCTGAACAATGTCAGAGATGTTTCGAGGACTATTGTTGGGATGGTACTTTGGACTCAGACACTGCTCTTCCTCTTAACTTCACCTTGAACGGTACCACCAATGGCCCAGAATCAACAGGTAACAGAACCAGTGGTGGTGTCTCGTTATTTGATACCAATGGCAAGAGATCAGTTTACATCTACATGCTTTTGGCTCTTTCTTTGTTTATAATCTTTTGAATAATAACATACCCTATGGAATTTGCTATAAAAAGTCCTCCAATATTAATACATTTATGCTTATATATATATATATCTACATTGTAATCCAATCTGTATGCATAGTATTTACCAATCGTCATCTTCCTCGTCACTGTGAGCTACCCTATTCTTTCTCTTACTTAGAGCAGCAGATAATGCGTCTGCTAAAGAAGCGGGTTGACCAGGAGGACCACCTGCTGGAGCAGATGGAGCAGGGGGGGTCTCGCCTCTTGCTTCTTGCAAGAGGACAGATGGCTTGTCTAATTGTGATTTATCAACCTTTTTCAACCCACCAATTCCTGCACCTCTAATAGAAGATAACAAGGCATCTCTTCCTGGATCTCCACTGGATGGTTGGGGCGCCGAATTGGATTCAGTACCAAAGTTTGGCATTGGTGGTGGTGGCGGAGGAGGAGGAGGGCCAGCGTTCATAGAAGGTGGCATTGGTGGTGCTGGAGGCGGTGGACCAGCGTTCATAGAAGGTGGCATTGGTGGTGCTGGAGGTGCAATGGCCTGATGAGTTGGCGGAGGTGCAATACCAGGTCTACCGGGGGGAGGTGGTGGGACATATGCTTGTTGAGCAGGTTGGGGAGGTGGAGCATATTGCGCTGGTTGACCATATTGCGCTGGAGGAGCATATTGAGCAGGTTGTCCATATTGCTGTTGTTGTTGAGGTGGTGGTGGTAGACGTGGTGGTTGTGGTTGTGGAGGAGGATAAGCACCTGGTTGGCCATACGATGGCTGAGCAGGCGGTGGTGGTGTTGGACGATTACCAGCTGGTAATGGAGGAGGAATTGCACCACCTCTTCTAGGAGGAGGAGGAGCGGGTCTGGCACCTCTTGGTGGAGGAGGTGGTGGTGGTGTAGCGCTGTTTCCATACGGAGCTGGACCTCTGCCAGGTAATGGAGGTAAGGGAGGTCCATTACCCATACGATTAGGAGGAGCACGCGGAGGAGCAGGTGGAACGGCATGAACACCACCTCCTCTTGGTGGGGGAGGGGGAACTTGGGAGCCGTAACCATTTCTAGGCGGAAGTGATTGAGGCGGAGCATTATGTTGTTGACCATAAACCGGTTGGCCATACGTTGGTTGGCCATAAGCCGGTTGTTGTTGAGGAGGTTGTGTCGTTGGTGCGGTGTGTTGAGGCGGTGGAATAGATGTATGGCTCACTTGTGGAGCAATTGCACTAGGTGGTGGTACTCTGAACCGTGGTTTAGCGGGAGCAGCGACAACGGGAGCAGCAGGAGGTTCTTCTTCAACAGGTGGTTGTGATGTTGGTGGTGTGGGAGATGGAGTGTCTGTAGCATATCCTGGGGGTGGTGACAGAGGTTGTGGTGGACCAGCGGTTGGAGGTGGGGGTGGGGGTGCCTTTTTTGATTTTGTAGTTGAGCTTCTCGAGACCGGTTCATTCTCGATTATGGTGGACTTTGGCTCTTGTTTGAATTGGAACTTTCTAGGAACTGGAGGCTCTAATCCCACTAAGGGACCGCCTTGCTGGGCTATGTAATCCTTTATGAAGTCTCTATTATCGGCTATCATATCCTCTGTGATTCCCGCTTTCTCCAACTCGGAATATAACGATCTCCATTCCGGAGGAGGCAACCCGTCGTAATATATGACCCCCTTGGATCTTCTCGACCTTTGGGCCGTGGTGGTATCGACGAATTCACCTCTGGGGCCTGGGGCAGCCTTGGTGGGCTCGATTTTCTTCTTCAAGGCAATTGCGTTCTTATTCTGTAACGTGTGTTTCGAGCCGTATTTCGAGCGTTGGGTGACTCTTTTGAGGAAATGAGCAGCATCAGTGGTGTCCTCGAATAGAAGACCAGCAAGACATTCCTCCAACTCGAAGGTGTGGAAAAACGCACGATCCTGGTTATATTGGAAGTCCACATAGAGCTCCTGGTCCCAAATGACTCCCTTATTATCAACAATGTCCACCAATTTCAAGAAGAACGTATGGCCCACCAAATCGTCAACCATGGTGACAGCACCGGATAATCCCGTGAATTGCCATTCTGTCTTGTCGGGATAAGCAACATATAATCTGGCAATCGTGGAATCGATGATCTTATTGGTTGATTTCGGTATGGCCCTTTTAATCTTCTCTTTGTCTGTGGTGGATAAAATACCCATTTTTCAGTAATTGGGGCGACGAAAAGGTGATATGTTCGAATTAATACAAATTGACCTGATTTCTCGACTCAATTGAACCGTTTCGTGTTATGGTTGTTCTGTTATCCCTTTGTGGTAATTGGGAAACTTCTTGCTATTCATTGAATATACTCAGTTCTGGCCTAGATCGAATCTCCTATAAGGTCGGTCTATAGGTGCACACACGCAATTTTTCTTTTTCAGCGATTATGAAATATTTTATTTTATTTTATTGAATTAAATTAATTAGTGATTAACTTGATAAATATTAATAATGTCTGGTCGTCAAGGTGGTAAGGCTAAGCCTTTAAAGGCTCCAAAGAAGAAGGTTGCTGATTTAGATGATGAAGATTTGGCTTTCAAGGCCAAGCAAAAGGCTGAAGCTCAAGCTAAGAAGGATATGGCCGACAAAGCCAAGGGTAAGGGTCCATTAGTTGGTGGTGGAATCAAGAAGTGAGTATTTTGTGAAGTGGGCTGTTTTTTGAAATGGAGTATTTTTTACTAATCGAACAGATCTGGTAAGAAATAGGCGATCTTATAGGTTGAACCAATTTGAATTTGTATTGTTATAAATTGATTATTGTAATTATTGATTGTATTTTATTGTAATTATGTAATTTATTTTGTAATTGTTGGGTATATCGTAGTATGAATTGAATCAAATTGCCTGTAAGAGATGATGTGATGAGCTGGAACCAACTGTGTTTCAACACACGCACCTTGTGGGAAAAAGGAAAAATAAAAATAACACTACCACTCAAATTATTAACACTATTGAATCTACAATATATAACACAAAAGATAAACAACAAATGGACTTTCAAGATCCAAAAAAACCGACCTCGGTGAGGGTCGAACTCACGATCTTGAGATTAACAGTCTCACGCCTTAGCCAACTTGGCCACGAAGTCATTTTGGCTCAAAAAAACAGTGGTTTACTAAGAGTTATAGTTGTAACTACGATCTATGTTTATTCCTCTTCAATTATTTTCTATATATTATCCAGAGTGTTGATTCCTTAAGAATCGCACGTGACTTTTCCATTCTCCTATAGACGCGATTAATCGCTGATCTAATATATATTCATTTCCGGTTAAAAAAAAAAAAAAAAAAAAAAA